>OZ034975.1:41685068-42140068 GCA_964030785.1 Siderastrea siderea
CCCAACCTGCCCCAACTTGCCCCTGCTTGCTCAGGCATGTGTCTGCTTGCCACTGTTCATTATTCTTAAGTAAGTTTACAAATTTAAGGTGATATATGGCGTTGGTGCGATTATATTCAACCTTGCCCGGGCAAGTCTATAAGGGCCTCGAAAAGTCTTTAAAAATCTGCTATTGACTCTGCTTCGTGTTGTTTGAAACTTAAAACACTACAACAAATGTTTTTGCCAATTAAAAAGCGATAAAATCATAGATGGCAAGAAAAGAAGAATGTTTCCTTTGAACAAGATGTACAAAGGAACCGTTATTTCTAAATAGGAAGCATTTTACATGAATAGGAACTAATGGTTAGGAACAAATTGTTCCACGTGCCAATAAAAAGGAACATCTCGTTCAAAACGGAACCGTTCATGGGAACAATTGTTCCTCAAGTGATGAAAAGGAACCAATTTTTCAAAGCAGGAACAATGTTAGAAAGGAACAAACGTTCCTTTACAAAAAAAGGAACGTAATTAATTGGGAACCAAAGTTCCTCATGTCAGCATAAAGGAACAGCCACTCTAAAAGGGAACGCATTAATAGGAACAATTGTTCCTCAAGCGATTAAAAAGGACCAAAATGATAAAAGAGGAACAATACCATTGGGAACACCTTTTCCTAGGCCACTCATTTAGGAACAAAAAGTTCCTTTCAATGTTAAAAATTCGGAACAAAAGGTTCTTTTTAGCTCTAAATGAACACTTTGTTCCTATTTTTAACAGCAATTTGTTCCTTTTGATCTTAAAAGGACCACTCCAAAGAGGAACAATCATCTCTTAATCGGAACGTTCCCAAAGTAAAAATGGGAACAGTGCACAAAAATAAAAGTAAGTTAAAAAGCCACTTAAAGGATGAATAAAACATGCCAAAGCATCTTATGACTCTCTATACAGAACAGATACAACAGCCAGAATTTGGTTGATAAAATCATGCTAGAACATGTTCAGATTTGGAAGTAAAAATTTTGGGAAACGTAGAAGAAAGAAAGAAAGTCAAGTATCTATCATTGCTTTACGCTACTTTGTTTTGTAGAGTCACATGAACCCACAATTACAGCATCACCCAACGAAACAGTGTATGTTGTGGAAGGCCAAAATATCACTTTGGAATGGACCTACCACATTGGGGGAAAGGCATTTCGTATGCTCGAATTTCGAGCTACGGACTTACACGTCTTAGATAAAGTTCGCACAAATGCCACGTTCATTTATCCTGACTACCGTGGTCGAGTTACAGCGCAAATAAATGAATCAAATGCGAAGATCACGTTCCTCAACGTGAACAGAACAGACAGCAAGACCTATCGCCTAACAGTTGAAAACGAAGTCCCCCGGTTTGCTCAGAACTTTGTAAAAATAACAGTGCAATGTAAGTAGGAATTCTTCATGATGCGATTTAAATTAATAGGTAGCTTCTATAACATCCTAACAATTGATTTCGTGGTTGAGTCGTTCAATGTTCTCCCCTGCGGCTCCAGAGGAGAAAATGTCATCAATTGTATCGCCACACACAGCGCAGGCTATTGAGTAAATGTAGCCTCCACGTATTACCTCCTCCGCGTGCGACAAATGGCGAAAGAAACAATGATGAACGTCGCAGTAAGGATATCTTTAACTACAAGGGTCACTGTCATTCCTTACTTCATCCACAGTTCAGGTACACGATTATTTCATATATTCACTCTCAGATGGGGAAAGGTTGGACGATGAAAGAGCGGGTGCGAGCAAAAAGGCGGGATGAAGTGGACTAGCTGAATTTTGGTTTGACAACTGAAGGTTTTCGGAGACATCGAGGAGGCAAATCGAGTGAACAACTATTGAAAGTGGTATGAAAAATTTTTAAGTTCCCTTCGAGACTGAAGTCAAACCGGCAGGAGCTGGGCAGTCAAATTTGCCTGACAGACCCATTTTTGTGAATTAACCAGCACAGCGACGAAAAGCGAACTGATTTTCTTGGAACACAAATAGGTCTTTTACAAAGTGGTTTTTAAATGCCTCATAACATTGATACTTACATGTGTTATTGGAGCAGTTTTCAAACGAGTGTCGTAAAACCAAAGCGAAATAAAGAAATAACTCTAACCAATCACAACAGGAACAAAAAACAAAAATAAAATGATCCAATCACAGATCGAATCGAAGCAATTGCAAATACAAGCAATTAGCGTCGATTCCGGGAAAACGCGTGCCAGCGAGTTATGATTGGTTTTAATTTTACGTCTGATTGGTTAAGAAAATGGCGCGAGTTTTTCTGGCCAGTCAGAGAGCGTACTCAAGCAAAACCAAAGCAAACACAACATTACTTTCGACACTCAATTGAAAACTGCTCTATTTTACATTCTCAGTCTCTCTTATGAAACTGATTTCCAGCTTTCCTATTGGCGCACGCCAGTGAGGAAGTTTAAAATTTCATAAGAGAGAGCTTTCTGCCTTGCAGGGAAATTTGTGCCGCGGTCAGTCAGAAGTTTTTAAAAGGCGCGAAGCAACCTAAACAAAGTGCGGAACAAAATAGTAATGAATTGCAGTGAAATATTACTGGATGAATTTAAACATTGCACAGTTCCTGACAGCTCAACGTATGCATGTATCCATCTTTTAAATGCTATCCTCCGGTACATATGTTGTTGGCGTTTGAATTTCACTGTCTGGGCTGGGTCTAGATATGTATATTGGAAATGCTGATGTAGACTTAGCCGAGCTTTTCAAACCATTTAAAAATGATTGATGTTTTCGTGTTTGTTTTTACTAATTTTAATTAGATAAACCCTACATTGATCAGTTTGAGAAGAGCGAATATACAGTCTGTGTTGGTATCGTGCTCAGCTCCACCTGCTCAGGTGTTGGTAATCCTGCGGTACACACTTACGAGGTGTTTGAGAATGATAGCCTGGTGTCTAGCAGCAACAGTCCCATACAGTGGAGTAGACAACTGTCAACAGCAGGAGTGTTTCTCTTCAAATGTGTGGTAAAGAACACTTTAGGAACGGCAATGAGCACAGCAACTGTCACTGTTAATGGTGAGACGTTTTTTTTTGTTCTAAAACAGAGCGTGCTGTAATTGCTGAGGCCCCATTTATATGGTGTCGGGAACCCGAGATAAACTCCCCGAGACAACTTTACGGAACGTTTGTATGATAAGAAGTTGGCCTTACTAACCGAGCCAATGTTGACTCTACTTAATTATTCCGGAATCTTACTTTGGTATTTATGATCTCAGTACGCCCTTGTCCTTAACCCTATTCTGGCTGGGCTTTTTTTGAGTTTCTGAACCTGGGGGGGGGGGGGGGCACAAAGTCCCCCCCTATAGATCTTGAAAAGTATTAAAGCTCTTGCGATGAAACTTGGCACGTTTGTAGCACATCATTAGCTTAACAGATTGGGCTTATGACGTGTCAAATATGACGTGTCGTGACGTCACAATAACGTCACAAAGCCGTCATTTTGAAATTGAGGCTCCCATCTTGAATCCCAAACCTGCAGTCCTACAGCTGAAAATTACAAAAATATATGATTTTGTTCCCAGAAACATACTTAGTCAAAACAAGCACACAAAAGTAAAAAGTTCTCTTCTTCTTACAAACGAAGGGGGAAAACCTGAAAAAAGACTGAAAAAAGACAGAAAATAGTCAAAATGCACTTCTGAGAAGACGGTTGCTATGGAAACGTCAATCATCATAGACACGTCATTGACACAGGAAAATTTTCCCTGATAAATTTTAGGAAAAGTCATGAGGTTTGGTGATTATTTGTCTAGCCGTTTATAAGTTATAATTCGTGAAAGTCAGCGCGGGCACAATGTGCCCCCCCCTCCCCCAGGCAGAATAGGATTAAGATTTTTGGTCGATTCGATCACTCTTATATACATTTTGCTGAATTAGTCAGACGTTACATGACATGCAGCATGCACATTTCGTCCGGGTAAGCGGGTCAAAGTGTTTCATATGAAAAACAAGTGTTCCCGACTGCCAGGGTTTACCTTATCTGCCGAGGTGAGAAAACTCCCTCCCTTCCCCCACCCCCCCCCCCCCCCGCGCCAAATTATCCTGCCTCACCGATACGAGTTGGTATCCTCAAAGAAATAGGTGAAAAGTTAGCCTTTCAAGGATACGTTAATAACTCGGAAAGGAGGGGGAGGACGGTGGGGGGAGGAGGGTTGACTCCGGTACCAGAGACCATTCGCACAACATCCAACACGCACTGGTGGACTTAGTGTTGAAAGTTGGCCTATTTGGCTAAATTGTTATTTTTTTCCCTAACGTTTTTATCTACAAATTGTAAATTCATTTGCAACGTTGTGTGATCCCATGTAGAGACGAAAATTTCGCTCAGTCTCACATGCATTACACAACCAGTAAAAGCAATTTGATATTTGTTTTCAATTCTTTACTGCTGTTATCTACTTGCAGCGCCCTCATCCATCCAACCAATAAAAAATAAGGTAATAACTGAAGGTGGCAATGTGACTCTGCACTGTATGGCATCTGGGATCCCTTCACCAACTGTGTCTTGGGTCAAGGTCAAAGAGGGCCAGCGCCTCATCGGAAGTAAATTAGTGTTCACAAATATAAACAGGAGTGAAGCTGGAGAATACAGATGCAAAGCAAGCAATGAATGCGGCAATGCCTCAGAAACTGCGATCATTGATGTGCAATGTAAGTTAATTGACTGACTAAAGAAACTACGTATACTTGCTGGTGTTTCAGTTTTTCTGAGTTACGTCATTATGGTCGGTTTTTTTGGAGTTCCAGGCTGTAATACTGAGGCCCAATTTATATTGCTTTGGGTACCCGAGACAACCCTCTATCAGAAACAGCTTTACTGAGCGTTTAACGGAACTAACCGAACCAAAGTTGACCCTACTTAATTGTTCGGAAATCTTACTTTGTTATTCATGACCTCAGTACGCCCTTTTCCTTAAGATGTTTGCGCTGATTCGATCACTCTTATTTTCATTTTACAAAATTAGTCGTTTTTTAGTCAAAACCCAGACGTTACGTGTCACGCGACAACAAAAATAGTCCCGGAAAGTGAGCCAGCGTGTTTCATATGAGAAAAATTTCTCCCATCTGCCAGGGTTACCGGACCTGCTGAGGTGAGACAACCCCCCCCCCCCCTCCCCCTTCCGAGTTGTCCAGCCTCGCTGAGACGAGTTGGTATCCTCATGTGAAGAACTAGGTGAACAGTTAGCTCGCCCAGGGTAACTGGGGGGAGGGTTGACTCGGGTAGACGAGCCCATATAAATGGGGCCTGACTCAGCAACTATAACCGCTCGCGCTTGTCGGATATGATGAGGTAATCAATTTGACGCTACGCACGTCGTTGATTATCTACCACGACATATCCAACACGGGCTGACGGACTAATTGTAAAGAGTTGGACTATTTGGCCAAATTGTTAATTTACAGATTGGAAATACATTTGTTACATTATGTGATCCCATGCAGAAAGGAAAATTTCGCTCAACTCACATGCCAGCCTGAGAAAACAGCCGACATTTCACGAGGTTGCCACTTGAGCCCTCGCAAAACGACGTCTGAGTAACGAGCGCAGAAGTTCCATACTGATGACGTGTCTCTACCCAGATTTTGGTAGCGCTTCTGATTGGTTGGAATTTAATTTCCTGCAACCAATCAGAAGCACTACTAAGCTCCTTTCAACTAATCAGAAGCACTACCAAGATATGGGTAGAGAAACGTCATCAGTACGGAATTTCTGCGCTCGTTACTCAGACGTCGTTTTGCGAGGGCTCAAGTGGCGACCTCGTGAGACGTCAGCTGTTTTCTCAAGCTACTCACATGCGTCACCAGTAAAAATAAACTTGTCTTTGCTGCTTTTGTCTACTTGTAGTGCCTGTAGTGCCTTCATCCATCCAACCAATACAAAATGAGGGAATAGCCGAGGGCGGGAATGTGACACTGTTCTGTAATGCATCTGGGATCCCTCCACCAACTGTGTCTTGGGTTAAGGTCAAAGATGGCCAACGCCTCAATGGAAGTAAATTGGTGTTCACAAATATTAACAGGCGTGAAACTGGAGAATACAGATGTGAAGTCCGCAATGACGGTGGCAGTGCTGCAGAAACTGTAGTCATTGACGTGCAGTGTAAGTTAATTAACTGATTAAAGTGGTGGTATTTCAGTGTTTCAGTTTTTCAAGTGAATAGAGCTTTAATCTTTCAAATTGAAGTATGCGTTCAGGTTACAGCCAATGAATTGCGTTCTTAGAGAAGACATTGATACTTTCTTATATTTGACATTTGCATATGTACAGTTTCGTCTCAATAACATTGAGAGGACGAGGTTAAAATTTCTTGTACTGTAGTCTTGCACACCTTTTGCGGTTCTGTAGCTAGGCTTTGATATCTTAACCCGATACAGAAACAAAACACATCTCACCAAAACATAAGCTTTGCTGTACTGGTTATTGCACACCATACGTTTGGTTTCATAGTCGGTTTTTATTTTTTAGTGTCTGGCTTCACCAGACTAGTACCCAGGCTTTCTCTTCTCGCTCACTCGACTTGGGGGGAAATTTCGTGACGTCACCGAATGGCATACCGCAAGTTCTCTGGGTGACTCATTCGGTGACGTCAGGACGTTTCGCGCCAAGCCGAGTGAGCAGGAGGAGAGTGCCTGGGTACTAGGCTGAGGTTCCACTTATTTGTGGTTCACTTTGCTCCACATCGGTTTTCTACACTTCGTTGTGTACTTAGGTGAATACTTGAAACGCAGACGAATGAACTTGAATGAACTAGAACGCCAGACGAATGAACTGTTAAGACAAGCTGATAAAACGACTAAAGGGACTGAACAATAAACCACGAAGAGAAGCTCGCTTAAAAAGTTTGCGGTTCTTAGGTGAACACCGAGTAATTTTTTTGTGAATTACTTAAAACCTCCACGGCAATCCCATGTTGCTTCTAACTCAAAGCTTGATGGAAAGTTCTGTCGTTGTTTTACACTCGACGGTTATATAAGTATTAATTGCCTTCCTCACTTGACAACTGGTAGTGAATTTCTATCCCTGTAATTTTCTCTATTTCCTTAGATGCCCCAGAAATGACACACATTTCTAACGACCAGATAGTGAATGAAGGGGACGAAGTGACTTTGAACTGTATAGCTGATGGTAATCCAGAACCACGTATCACCTGGACAAGAGTTTCTGATAAAAGTGTCATCACCTTTCCTTTGACCACTAAAGAACAGGATGAAGGATACTACAGATGCACTGCTGACAATGGCATTGGGCGTCCTGTTACCAGTGATGTACTCATCGTTGTTGGTAGTAAGTGTTTTAATCAGCACGTAATTCATACGTTACCCTATCCAGACCGAGTAGGGGAGGGGGGCCAAATTCTGTTGCCACGTGTTAATTACATGGGCACTTGTTGAAAGTAAATGATTTAAAAAGAGCTTTACTTTTTAAATCAGCAATACCCTAATACCGATATATTTTCTTTCAATTTATAAAAGTAAATTTGCAACTTGGATTTCAGTGAACTGCAGAAATCTGATTTGCAAATATCTCATTTACAACTCGAATTTTCATTGCAAGAATTCGACTTGCAAATATCGTCAAAATTGCAACTCTGATTTCCAGTGCAAAAATCGGAGTGGTGTTAATTTAAAACTTGCAACGCGGATTTTCAATGCAGAATCCGATTTGCAAATATCGTCGATTTTACAACTCGAATTTTTATTGCAAAAAATCCGAGTTGCAAATACCGGCAAAATTGCAACTCGGATTTTTAGTGCAAAAATCTGAGATGCAAATATCGTCCAATGTGCAACTTGGATTTTTATCTACAAAGCCTAGTTGCAAATATCGTCAAAATTGCAACGCGCATTTTCTATGCAAAAATGCGAGTTGTGTAATTTGAAAATTTTCAACTTGGATTAATCCAAGTTGAAAATGTCATAGGACTGGTAGCTTAGAGTTTTAGTGCACTTCATAGACGTGAATAGGTTCAGGACGTTGACACCTGCTACTGGAAGGTGCGTGCCACAATTGATGTGAAAAGGTTAGCTATACTTTATTAACACGTACAGTATACATTAATTATAAAAACACAAATTCAGGTTTTAATGTGCAGGGAAAAAAATCCAGGGCTGGGCTAATGTTTCTCTTACTTCTTCTTCTTCTTCTTCTTGTAGATCTTGTTGTTTCAAACGACTCTTGACTTTCTTGAGTAACGTTATCATCGCCGTAACTACCACTTGTTCAAATCAATCTTCCGTTTTTCACACCCTATCGATCGTTCTAGCGAGGTATATCTTCCTTGTTTTTCTCTTCCCATTGGTCTTCACACGAGTACTTTGGAATTGTCACATACTTTGACGAGTGTTTGCATCAGGCTATGTAAACACGGGGGCTAAACTACTTCACGTGTTAGATGATTGATGATTTCTAGCGTATGTGTTGTGGTTCAATTTTATCCTTGGGTTAAATTTTATTTTCCTTTGTTTTTGGCTATGTTAATGTATGATAATGAGTTTAAAACAAAGGTAATTAAAATTTAAACCAAGGACAAAATTGAACCACAAAATATGCATGTGGGTATTGAGGCCGCGATACAGCCACTTGCTCGCTCACATTTGCTTAAGAATTCTCGTTGTCGTACCATAATAAAAATATCATTATTTTACTGTGTCGTTCAACCAACTCTCCTCTCTCATAGCTATATGTTGCGTTACGTAGACACGTTAACGTCGAAAAGGCCCAGACAGCGTGCTGTTTCTAGTGACACCATTCCATTTGCAGGGGGGGGGGGATGGTTGTTTTGTTTTGTTTCTCATTAGAGTGAGACAAAAGGCTCTGGGAGCTTTAACATACCGGGTACCAGCAGATGCACCAAAGGCTTAGGAATGACCACCACCTTGTTGTAGACAGGTGAGAGCCAGGTTCAGACGTTAAACTGATAGACCAATTACGTTTTCTGTTTGACCCTTTCCGTTAGGCAAAAGGTTAAAAAACCCATACCAAACCTTAGTCACACTTGCAAGAGGGTTAGTTTCTAAAGAAACTGTGGTGTTGCGTCGGTGGGGGCGTTAAATTGGCCACCGTAAAGAACTTGAAAGCTGAAGTTTCGAGCGTTAGCCCTTCGTCAGAGGGAATCAAGGAACTGTGGGTTGCACTTGGTTTATATGGAGAATGTTGGAGCTACGCTATTGCTAGGAACATAGTAACTTGAAAAACAGGAATAAATGAGTAGAAACTACTAACAAATGCACAAATTCTCTGTGAATATTTATAACTAAATCGATAAAATCAACAGCTTCAACGGCTAGAAACACTCATTATTTTTTGCGTTTTAACAAAAAAATGCATTCTTACGGTATAATAGCATAGCAAAAAGCAAATCGAAAGAAAAACCATTACTTTACATGGAATACGAACTGTTCAGACCTTAATTGAAACAGAAGGACAGACTTGTTTCTCCGTGTTTACCAGACTACTTGACTTAATTTGGCCTCTTGGAGTTTCCTGCGGGTTCCCCACTTGTGGTGTCGGTGGTTGTAGCGCCTCAAAGACATCTCACCAGTGTAAATCTAGAAAATCTTTAGCGGCGATCACTGCCTCGAGTTCCAAATTTCCGTGTATTGGCTCATGGCTGTTTACACACCAACTACGATAAACCGCGCGGTGAAGCACTCTAAAACATTGTACCTTAAAGGCATGCGTACAATAGCGAAAATATCGTAAACAAAATAGCAACGTGATTTCAAGGTGAGAACTAAAAAATTAAAATGCAAAAATACAATCTGCAAGCAAAAACGAAATTCTTCGTAGGTGTGACCATGTTCTAAGACGGTTAGACAATGAACGCTCGTGTCCTATGGGATATAGCGTCCCTCGCAAGATAGAATGCCACTCGGCCTGCGGCCTCGTGGCATTCTATCTTTGCTCGGGACACTATATCCCATAGAACACTCGCGTTCATTGTCTAACCCTTACATAGCGTAGCTCCACCACTCTCCATATAAACCAAGTACAACCCACAATTCCTTGATTCGCTTTAACGAAGAGCTAACGCTTGAAACGTCAGCTTTCCATCTCTTTACGGTTGCCAATTTACCTTATCAGCTCAGTTGATAAATCCAAAATTCTAAGTCACACCTGGCCTGAATCTGGAAGTGACACTTAATTATTTAGAAGTATATCTATATTGAATCTTATTTTTTGGCATTTGCGAATGTGTTCCTCTGACAACCTTTATAGGTGACGTTTGTATTCTTCTTGCCTTTGTCTTACGTAAGTATTTTTACAGCAATAAATCCTTTTTTAAGGGTCGTGTAGAGGTAAAGTTTAAGGCGAATAATGGCTGGAATACCTGCATTTCAATCTTGTGGGAAGAAAACGCATTTGACAATAATCAATCCTTTGATTTCATCTAAGGGTACACGTAGGTGCATCACGAAAAGGATTGTCCTAATTTGGCATCAGTGATGGCATATTTTTTCATACAAATTTTTAAAGTCTGAATCGGTGTTTACTAAATATAACTTTCGCACCCGTAATTATCCACCAGAAAGAAGGATTTGCGGTTGGAACATGTTTTTGTCACGTGACCACGCTAAGATGGAAATGGTGGTAATTGAAACGTCGTAAGGTCAATGAACTGTTCTTCAATTCTGTACAAAGTGCACTGTATAAAGCGTGTAAATAGCCTTGGGCACAAACTATTTGAAGCATGCTTGAAGATTTTATTTAGATTGGAGTACAGAGATATAGCTGTGCTATTTTAACGCCAAGGAAATCTTTAGATTGTTCCCTTGGCCCTAACGGTTACGACAAAAGCAACGGCTTTTCAAAAAAAATGCGCACCAACAATAAAAACAAAGTAGTTGTAGAGTGACATATTCTTGTTGTTAAAATAAAGATAAGATAAGAACCTTTATATAGAACGGTTGCATAAATCATGCACACATCTCACGGTTGTTTCATATTAAACAACGGGACCCAGGTCAAGATCATCAGGCGTTTGAATAAGAATTTGTAAGCAAACACAGGAAGTTTTAAGCTTCATTGGCATATAAACTGAACATAGTAGCTAATGAAGCATTTTTCCGGTGTCGGTTCTTTCACTACCGGAATAGGGTCAAGGAACGTTCCAATCTGTTTATGAAATCATCAAGTGTGACCAGTAAAATGAAAGCTACTTAAAAACTTCACCAATCTTTTTCATGTTTCCCATGGTACTGAACATTTGTTATGCTGTACAAAGTGGTTTTAACTTTTAAGACTGGTGATGAACTTCAAAAGAGTGACAATTCAATTGAAAGATGTTGAGAAGCAGCTTTTGTTAAGGGAGATTTGGAATATTTTTAAACCTGAACTTTACTACTCTCAGGAGTAAAATTCAAAAGCGCCCTTATATACGTCACTGTTGACGTAAATCCATTATTGCGTGTTGACACAATAGAAAACAAACCACATCTATGATTGATTGCAATTTGGTTAAGTGCGATAGTAAACTGAAGTGTCTTTCAAGAAATTATTCGTAATTAGCGGATACGAAAGCAATATACGATCCCATTAAACAGGGCGCAGTCAGGCCACTTGTGCATCGACCCGCATCTTGTAAACAGGAACCTGTAGACCCTGTCATTATCTAGACACTAATTCGGGAGGAAGGGAAAGCGTGTACTAGTGACGGGCGGAAAGGGATTGTTAGTAGTCGGGGTGATAAAAGGAAATTAAAGGTGTTTGAAACTTGTTTCAGACTGAAATTTTAAAACAAGAGTTAAAACAAGAGACAATAAGGGGTGGCCTTTGTTTGTGTTTCTTGGCTATAGTCGCCACTTACTTAGAAAGTTTCCTTCAAATTCTTCATTGTAACTTGCAAATAATCACACATGTCAATCATACGTGGTTTAAGGTTTTCTTGTTATTTATCAGTCGTCTTTCGTTTTAGCTTTTTGCCATTATACATTAAGTGACTTAAGTGTGCGCCGTACGCATTGCCAAACAATTGCATCGCAGTATAATTGGCATGTGTTCTGTTCGAATCGAGCTGTGAACATCACGTTCCCCGACAAACCTATCAACTAATAGATCAATCTTTTGTCCAAAAAGTAACCATGTTGTGTGTTTCGCAGTAAATTGATCTTCAACCGTGGAATTGAAGGTGGTCTGAACAAGTGGTCTAAAGCACTCGACATGCAATCCGGAGATTCTGAGTTAAAGCCCCCCTCTCTGACTTCTCGCTGGACTTGTAACACAGAAGACCCCGGTTCAACTGTTAGGATACGATACTAACGTAACTGGTCAGACTCCTATATGTTAAATTTAATGCCAATGCTAGTACAAGTGGGGGCATGTTTCGTTATATCAAATGCTGTTTCTTTATGATCTTTTTTTGTTTTCATTAAGCCAATTCCTTTCTTGTTTTGATTCACAGAATGTACTTTGCTGACAGCAGCAATAAGTGTTACAGTTGACCTGAATCTCGACAACACACACACACACACACACACACACACACACGACGAGCGCCAAACCAAAGTATATGCATAACCATAATGCCTCCCGCTCAGTGTAATAATTCCACCAGACATTTTTTTCTCTTGTTGTCGATCCTAATGTTTGCGAAATATTTGTCTTTCAGAAGTTACTCCGAAAAGGACGGTTAGCTCCGTTCATCGCATATTTTGTCTGATATTGATTTTTCCAACGTAACAGCCCATCCAAGGTGAGGTAAAACAGACAGACAAAAGCATACGTATTCCACTTACTAAAGACAAAAAGACCCTTCAAAGTGAAGATGAGAGACCTTATAGACATTTTAGTACTTCAGTTGACAAAAGAGAATGTTCGCCTTCATTTGGAAAAAGCTGTTAGCACCACTGCCTTACTCAGGAGAAGTACAGCATAACCCCCTGACAAAAACAATAAATATATAAGTTGCGGATACGTTGTTACAAACCGAGTGAAGTAAGGTCAAATAGATAGCAGTAAGAGGAACATTACCAGGGTACTTTTTGCACCAGACGGCTTTGGGAATTAATGAAGAAAGTAACTTGGAAGCGGTAGCAACTTAGCGGTAGTACTACCTGGTAGGAGCTGTTACTCGACAGTAAGGCCTCTTACATTTGCTCGTGGCTCTGATTGTTCAACTAATGGCTAAAGGTGCATTTCATCGACTAAAATCGAATAGCAACTTATCCAACATACAAAAATCTAATTATCCACTGTATGTTTGAATTGCAGGGGCCTTAACATAATACTGGCTGCAACTTCTAAAATTATACACCTGTTGCAAGTTTATATGTTGCTTAAAAGTTAATGTGGCAAACACGGACAAGGTGTGTGCATTTTTAGAATTCCTTGTGATGTTTGTATTTGACCGTGAATTGTTTCTAGACTAGTGTCGCTTATTACTACACAGGCTATTTACATAAAACACTTGTGCAAAATGCAGCCGACCATTCCATGTGTTTCATTTGCTACCGTGCAAAATGTCTGTTTTGTAAATGACCGGAAATCTGTTTTCCGTTTTTGCGCAGTGCTAGTCTTTAAACGGGAGGCTTACGGATCTCAGCGAGAGCGGGCGACGACACCGGAAGAAATAGAAGCTTTAAAACAGCGTTCAAAGGAAACATGCAAGGTAAAAAAGTTATTCAAAAGTTTTCAGTTATCGTTGAAATAACACCGATTGGGACATTTTCGAATGTATGTACTTAAAGCAAAAGGTGGATAATTCAAATGACATTTAGAAGATGTTTACGGACGAGTGTGACTCGAGTGTGAACCAGATTTAAGACTTATCAATCCAAATGATGACTGATTTACACATGTTGAAGGCGCAGGACACAGACTATAAAGGAAACTATTAGCTAATTAGACTGACTTATGTAAAGTAGGTTTAGATCTCCTTAAATGCTCTCCAACCAGGTATGACTTTTAAAAAGCTGACTTACCTAGAGATAGTTTTTTTTAAATGTATAATTGGTTCCGTAAACTTCCACGCCAATTCAATCGATTACGGCTTTCCTTAGCCCTTAAAGTTCTTTCTCCACTGAAGTCACAGATTTTAACTTTGAGTAGTGTGTTACGTTATGTTTTGTACTACATGTACTACAATGAGAAAAGAACTTAAACGGAATGCAGAAATCAAAGCGCTGGTAGTTTTTACTCGCGAGGCTTCACACGTGTTTCGAAGTAAATTCCTTCTGCAAATAAAAGGGACGACTTCGTCTTTTTGTCTTATTTACAGGTAAAAGAAGCTGCAGTATGTTTGCGGCTTTGACTGCCTTTCTTTATTGCGTTGGAAACGTTAACGGTTCCCCTCTAATCACAGGTATGACATTTTCACCTTATATCTGTATTTTCCGTTACCGCAATTAATTTCCTGTACGTAAGAATACTACTATATGTCAGCTCCTATCAGAGACACCTACAGATGCGATGGGCAAGTAACTGGCTTGTTGTAATTTCTATCTTACGTCGGTTCCTGTCTCTGTCGTTGTGTTCCTACCTGAAAACGTCTTATACCAGAATCGTTTCACATTCATTAGTCTGCCTCTTCCAGGTGCATAACAATATACTAGCATGCCATGAAGAGAGAGACAGGGACGGCGGAGCTGGGGGCTGGGGGGGCTTTAGCCCCCCACGTTTGAGGAGGATGACATTTTATTTTTTTTTAGTATATGTAGTTATTCGAGAAAATACATATATCTTATTAGACGGTTTAGTGTGTAGTATCGTGGGATATTTTTACGAGTCGCGCCGTATTTTGGCGAACCCGTAGGGCGAGTCAAAATACAAGAGGATTTATTATTCAACTTAGCTACAAAATGGAAAAGTGGTTTATAAACTGCCTGAGTTGCGTGACAAACTAACGTGACTTCTGAGCAGCGAGTGAGCGCGTCAGCGGAGTCAGGTTTCGCGCGCTTGACGAGAGGTTGTTGTTGATTGGTCAAAAACGAAAACTTGTCAAACCTGTGTCAATCGAGCGAAGCGTCGGGATTTTATTTCAAACTTGCAAGGAAGACAAAGATGGAACAAGGGAAAGCTGAATTATTTTCGGGTTTACAGTTAGATGAACAACAATGTTCTTGGTCACCGAGTAAAACTACGAAAAGAAAGAACTCGACAGAACAAACAGAACTCGAAAGTCAAGTCAAACAAAGTTAAACAGCACTTCAAGCTCAGTCATCTTCGTCCGAATCACTAACCACAGGTCGTTTTGGAAGAGATAGCGGTGGAGATTTCTGACCGACAACAATTGTGCATTTGTTGAAGACAGCTCCTGAGAAAAGATGGGTTCCGTTTCCTGACTTTGACAAACAAATGACATAAAAGATTGTTAAGTTTCTTTAACGGACTTGAGGTCAGTTTTTGTCTTTTGTCTTGTATTTTAATACGTTTCGATTTTCTTCAATAAATAAAGAAATTTCACTGTCGTCTAGGTCATTGCTTGTCTCTAGGATCTCGTTTTCGTTAAAAACCTCAAAATTTGGTAAGCATTTATTGTTTTCTTCCGGAAAAACGAGCGTTTCGGCCATTTTTTCATCGTTCACCTTGTAAGCCTAAAGCCTAACGTGGCAATTGTAGAAGACCTGTCAAACCAGTCTTCTGGAGCAGTTGAATAATAAATAAGAGTATTTGCCAGATGAAACTAGTGTTTAAATTGTTATTGCTTGAGTAAGTCACAAGAATTTACAAAGCTACAACTTTATACAAACCTCGTCGGAAACTTTTCGCGTTTACGTATTTTTAACATTTTCTCAGCGTGTGCTTCCTTCCCACAGACGGGAAGCTTGTGTTAAAAAACTGCAGGTTAGCGTAGGAGACCGGAAGGCTGAGAAATAACCTCCAAAATATTGCTGTAAGCACTAAAAGTGCCTTTCATTTTACGCTTTATCCAGGCTAATTATTTCAAGAAGTATCTCGCGGAGAATGCTGCAAATACGATTTCCGAGACTCTAGATTTCAAAATTTTCTGGGGGAGGATGCCCCCCAGAACCCCCTACCAACTCGCGCCTCCGGCGCTCGTTTTCAGGCCCCCACTTCAAAATACGCTCCGCCGTCCCTGTGAGATCGAGTTATGATAACCCTAGTTGTGATTTATGCAGTCTAGTAACAAACTGGGAAAACCCCGGCTGTGCGGGCCACCTCAGTATGCGTTCGAGGGGAAAATGTGACAATCGATGGCAACCAAGAGGCTGCCAATCTTTTCATAGGTGCTCCAAACATTGAAGTGATCACAAAATGAAGTGAACTGAGGTTTCTATGCCACATTACAGAAACACAAGACTGAAGTGTTATAATGTCTCCTGTCGTGCGTTTCTCAAAAGTCCCGAAACTTTTCGGGTGGATTTCGGGCACAATAATTCCCACTGTATCTTGTAAACAGTGACGTTTATAAACACGAAACTTTGCTAATAGTTAAACATTTCTTATCTTAAAGACAAGCTAAAATAACAACTTTGTAGAATGAGTAGTTAATATTTTTACGAATGACCTCTCGGGTTAAACATTAGAGTGCAACTATGCACACAAAAAATCTCATTTTTCAACAGATTATGCTCTAGAATTCGTAAAGAAGGATGTCTCTGACATGGTGAACATCTGGGGTTTGCCGAGCATGAATGCGTTCACCGTGTGCTTCTGGATGAAGTCGAATGATTCTACTGATGGAACTCCTCTCAGCTACGCTGTACCTGTGGCTAACAACGAGATTCTTATAGCCAAACACAACAATTTTGATGTCTGGATCGGAAACGAGAAAAGGTAAGCTATGTGTGCATCTACCAATATCGACCAGTTCAGAATAAATTTCTCCCTTGTAAAATGTTAAAACACAGGTCAAGTAAAAACTCCTGCTGAAAGGCTTTGATCCCCCTGGTCTAGTCCTTAGGATTGTATCCAAGACTTAAATCAGTAAGAATTTTGTTACTACAAGACTCTAGGGCTGGTTGTTACTGTAAAATTTTTTCACAAATATCTACTGCAGCTAAGCTTACTTGTAAAGTTGAAAGGAAATATCAATTTGACACGTATGTCGCCTCTTTTATTTCATAGGGCTCTAGGAGTGTCAGCTAATGACGGAGAATGGCATCACATCTGTGTTTCCTGGGAAAACATCGCTGGATCTTTGGACTTCTACATGGACAGCGTCTTATCCGCAAACAAGACGAACTTCAAGAGAGGACACGTGATAAGATCTGGTGGTTCTTTGGTGCTAGGCCAAGAGCAAGGTTCACTTGGTGGCGGCTTTAAAAACGCAACATCATTTCGGGGGTTGCTGACTAACCTCAACGTGTGGAATTACTCTTTGTCACCAGATACAATCGCGCGAATCTCCAAAGGTTGCCTAAACGAAGAGCCGGGGACCGTGTACAAGTGGTCATATTTCAAATATGGTGTCAGAGGAAGGTCCAGATTTCATGTTCCATCACCATGCGATGTAAAAGGTAAATGGTTCTTGTTTTGGGTGGAGGAGCTATTCTTTGGTTACTTTGGACTTTTTGCTAGAGATAAGTAGCAATAGAACAAAATATATACTCTATTTTAGAACAGTAGGAAAATCATACCCTTTAGTAGAATAAGACATTTCAAAGCACAACCAGTCAGCCATGACCGTGGTCTCCGGTTTTTAATTTATTCTGTACCGATATCAAAGAAAAAGAGTTACATGTATGCAACATTTTCTTTAGAGACGGGCCCGGTTGTGCCACAGCATCCCCAAGGTTATAAGTCAGAGAAGTAGTCACGAGATTGGTTCAGTAAGAAGTAGTTCGTAGTCAGAACCCAGAATAGTCGATTAGCAGCATAAAGCAGATTTACTTCCAAACTGAAGAGGTTCAACTCCACATCTTATTTCATTTTATTTTTCACAATCACACTTTCACAAAGGCCATAGCATCTTTGAATATGTAAATTTCAATAGGTTTAGATAAATTTGATTAGTTTCAATAATTCAATAGTTCTAGATAAATTTGATTAGGAAGGGTTCATAATTTTTGTAGAGGGGAGCTATGGCGATTTTTAAGGAGGTCATGATTTTTTCCTGTCAGGTTTTAGGGGGGGGGGCTATCGAAAATTTCTCCCGATGTGAAAGAAGGTATAAGGGGGGGGGGGGGGGGCTATCAAAAACTTCCATAAAAACTGCCACCATCAGTTTACTCATATTTAGCAGAAGGATCTGTAAATGAAGTTCTAGTATAGCTGAAGCTTATAAATAGCAGTCGATATCAATGAATAATAAACTCACACTACAGTAATGCTTGCTTTAATTCTCAGAACATTTATTTAAAATTCCGCCTTCCTCTTTTCTCCGCAGAGGTCTCTTTGCGTCACTAAGAGCTAAGAAGGAGGGAGACCACGCCTTTCACTCTTCCCATCGTCCCCCGCGCTCATTAATTTTAAATTTTTATTTAAAATTTTATTAATGGGATACCAGCGAGAGCCTCTGTGGAGGGGAGAGTCCGTGTTCTTAGGTTTATATTCCAACTGGTGGTGAAGCTAGACGGCCTCAAAATGTGCCACCTTGTACAAAATTCAACGGAAAGCAAAACTTGTGGCACTCCCTCCACTTCTGGTACTGCACCTTCTTTTAGCTAGTGGAGAAGATGCGAAAAAACAGTTGGGCTCCTGTCTCGTTTTTGCAGGGACCCACGATTATTGGAGGCATTAAAGAAGCTCAGAGGTGATTCGTTGGATAATACCGCATGACCAGTTATAACGCAGTGGTTTGATGAAGATCAGAGAATAAATCAATTCTCACCTTTATCAAACCCCAGCATTTCTATCAAACCACTAACTAGCTGTGCAGCATGGAAAGACCACATTAAAAATGGTCATGATTGACTCCATTGCGAGATAATATTTTGATCTAATTTGTACAACCTTTAGGTATTTTAGAAAGCTAGATTCTATTTGTATGATGTTAGCACACTGTGTGTGTATTTTTCACGTGAAATATTACTGGAATGATGCCTCAACAAACCAAATGGCCATTTTAGCTGGTTTAGAAGACTGCAGTGAATGTAAGCTGTATCCTTTTATTTCTGCTTATCAGTTTCATAAATTTAAGTTTTTCATTCCCAATAAACTAATTAGTAGTTTGCTTATTAAACAATTGTCATAATGTGGTTAATTTTGAGAACAAAATTGTTTTGTTTTAGCCATCAGGCGGTGGTGGTGGAGGAGGGGCGGGAGGGGGGTCATCATATTGTGCCCACGGTTGTGGGTTATATTATTTATTTATTTACCAGAAGAAGATTGATGGCGTGGGGTTAGCTAAATATTACGAAAAAAAGTATAAAATACATATCTAGTTTACAGAACTGTGATTGAACGAGGAAAAAGACTGTTTAAATTTAGTTAAATTAGTGTTCTCAAAGACAGACTGAGGCAGACTGTTCCACTGAGTGATTTTTCTAGGGTAGAATGAAAGACGGTGAGAGGAGGTACTAGTAGATAAAGGAATGAAGCTGTAGCTGTGTGAGTGCCGGGATCTTCGTTAATTCGAGTTGGATGCCTGAGGTACTTTCTGGCGTCAACTGGTAGATCTTGAAAAGGAGTGCAAGCCGCGCGTCAACTTTCCTCTGCTCCAGTGTTCTCCAGCCCAGATTTTCTAGCATGTCGGTGACACTAGAAGTGTTGTGGTATCTCTTCAATGTCCACCTAGCGGCACGCCGTTGAACCATCTTGACCTTATAGGCAACTTTCATGTACTCCATCACTAAATTTAAAGGATTGCCTATGGTTCAACCATTCCAACAAACTCAGAATGGCGGGACATCATTATTAGTTTTTCAAAACCGATAAGGCGGTTTAAAAACCCTGAAATAGGAGAAGAAAGGCGCGATTGACTAAGTTGTGTATAAATTGTGGTATTCTCTCCGTACACATCTACGTTTATGTGGTTGCTGTAGGCATGAGATTTTGTGTCTCTGTTAATCAGGCTGAATAAGGGAGACTTCTGGGTTACCGCTTCACTAAATTATCAAGGTTAACATAACAACGCTCGATGGGACTTTCAAAATGTATAAAATTTACACTGGTAGAGAAGTACAATTTCGGAACCTTGACAACTGATCATGAAAAGAAATGAATTGAGGGAGACACTGTATACGTACTGCTCAAGTGCGTCACTGCAACTGAAGTCTAACAGAAATGTATACAGAACTTAAAAAGTAACAGTTAATTAACTAAGTAAATTAACGGGATCATGCCGATTTCTCCTCTTGAAAACTTCAAAAGTAGAATAACCACACGTGTTGAAAAGCCAAAGATATTGGCAATAAAAGGGCAAAAAATGTTACCTTTAACCCCCCCCCCCCCAGCCCCCCAAAAAAGTCTTACTAAAATCAATTATTGTAAATGGTTTCAACCGAAGAGTCATATCATAGGTCAGTAAATCATGATCGTCCGGGTGAGGGTAGTCCTGAGAAGGACTGTTTGAGGTGACATTGACAGACGTTTTGACAACCCATCATCAGAGTCAAGTGAACTGTGAATCGTCAGTAGACGTTATAAGTCTCTGGTCGCTCTCCCGATTGGTCGACGATCTCGTGATGTTATTGGTTGTCTCTTAGTTAAGCCGTGATGTTATTGGCTTGAAGACTGTAAGACGTGATTGGTGCGTTTCGATCTGTCTTTTGTTAGTCAAATGTCTGTTGGTATATTGCTAGTAAAATTAGTCGGTTCGTCTATTGTTTGTCTGTTACTATTGCCAGTCATTTGTAAGGTGCAGGTAGCTGTTGGCAACGGTTCAGTGGTGTTTGTTCTAAGTTAGTAAACCAGATTTCCAGAGTGGTTCGTTGATAGTAGTCCGTACTGTAGGTAACGCATTCAGCAGAGTCCCAGTCGATTCTGTGGTTTGTTTTTAAATGGTGCTCAGACCACCGAAAATACAAAAACCTAACATACCCGTGCGACCCATAGTCTCATTCTGTGGGTTCCTGACTTACCAACTGTCCAAATACTTGACTACGTGCATACGGCTCTACCAACAGAACGCACGTACCCATTCAAGGCGGCCATTTTTTGTGTATCATGAGGGATAAGTCAATCTGATGCTACTAAAGCAAAGTGTGTTTCTTTTCTCTAAACAATGTGGAAGACGTAATAGAGATTGAATGAGCAACCGTGTCGGTCTCTTATCAAAGTAAGGAATTTGCTGGTGGATAAAAGCGGACTGCAAAACAAAATTGCTCAAACAATAGGTAAAGCTTTTGCAAGAGAGACCAACTGCGATCGTGTAAGGGCTGAGAGTTTCATAATTGCTCAACTGTTTGTTATCGTTCTGTTCTTGTTCTGTTAATCGCAATAAGATGACAAACAGTGTGCATCGAATTAAGTTAGAATCGAGATCAACGGAGTGCCAGGACGGAGTATGGGTTTATATGAACAAAAAAAAGAAGACCTTCTATTCGAACTCAGCGTATTCGTAGGACCCACCCTTACAGTTTTTCTGGTGTAGAATTTATTCATGGTTAAGCTTTTAGTATTGAGCCGTTTGAAACGAAAGCTTTACCTGACTAACATACTGAGTTTTCAGTGTTTATTGTGTATAAAACGGATAAATGGAGTTTGGAAAACTGAAGGCAAATATGAGACGCTTACCCAAAGTGCGCTTTACATTCATAACGGAGAACAGGTCATAATAATAGTCAGAGAGCTCACTCTTTCTAGAGAGTGAGGAAACCCAAACAAGCTTCAATTCAAGTAAGTGTTAAATTAAATAAATGCGTAATTTACTTCTTCTACAGTCCCGCCATCACTGAAGAAACCTTTGGCTGCTAATCAAGTTGTAACAGAAGGTGATCCGCCTACAATCTCAATAACCTGTGAGGCAGATGGCTTCCCAACACCGAACATCCTGTGGACAAATGTGTTTGGCAATGGCAGTGACAGCAACGTTTTGTTTAATGGGACCCAGTATGAATTCAGCAACAACAGAACGAATGCTGGAACATATCGCTGTACTGCTGAGAATGGAATAGGAAGTGCTGTTAGCCATACAGTCAATGTGACTGTTAATTGTGAGTATTATCGCTTCTACAAGTAGTTTGTAACAGTTGCATTTTTAAGTGATCAGGCAAACATTGACTTATAATAGCAGGGTTGGAAGCTAAATTTTTACAGCACTCGTTGGTACTCGCCCAAGAAGATTTGACACTGGCCTAGGCGAGTTCTAATTTCCATCCCTGTACATGGTACATCAAATATCCCGTATATGTATGAAGCCTGCTCCTATTTCATATACGAACACTGAATTATAACACTTCATACATGTAACACAGGAAATGACATCCCCCCCCCCCCATAAAGAGATTCTTCTGTGCAATACCAAATTGAAAACTGAAAGTGAAAGGCTAGCAAAAAAGTAAAAATAAAAAAAGTGCATAACATCAAGACAAAACAAACTACCAAATTATTTTTATTTCGACTACCTTCTGATTTGTGGCAATTTGAGACGTTTTGTAGCATTTCCATACAAACTCTTTAATGTTGCCGATGTCATTATTACGCAGAACGTGGAAGAAACTCTCCACGTTAGCTTGGGCTGCCTGTGGCTCTACCAGCAGAACACATAGTCTCATTTGGGGCTCTATATGTTTTCTTTCGTTGTGTTCTTTTTTTTCCTTGTCACTTACCTGAGACCTCTTGTTTACGCTTGGCCAAACAAATACACGTTTTTCGCGTCAGGTTTTTCGCTTCACAGGCTAGGGCTCGTATCTTGAGAGAATGACTGCACCAAAACAAACTTGGTTCGGCTCGCATACATTTTTCAGTTTAAATGACTTTCCCCGTGCCAAACGAAATTTTACCCGTACTCGGACGGTCTGAAAAGGTAATACGAGGGCGGTTAAAATTGGTACGCGTGCCAAAAAAACCGGCCCGGCTTGGATAAAATGTGCAGTGTAAACGATTAACCGAGCCGAACCAATCCCGGTCTTCCACCGTGGTTTGTCGAATCCGCCATATTTCGCAGTCACATGGTTCAACTGCTCAATCGCTCATTCGATGAAAAGCGTTTATAAAAGCGAAACGAAAAGCGCTAAAAATATCCTATTTGTAGCAAAGAACAGCGATGAAAATCTACGTATGAAACGATAACTTCTCATAAATCGAAAAGATGCCTCTGATTCAAAACGATTTTCTGCAAGCGAACAACAGACGACGGGAAAGGTTTCATATCATACGAAACCTCAGCTGATGTGCGCGTTGCATTGTTGTCGCCATGGAGTCTTAAATGATTATTGCGTCTTTATTCCTTTAGTCAGCTCCATTTTCTCAAGCTTATGCACAATTTTAACTCAAGACAACATGGAAGTGACAAAGCGAAAGTTCTCAAGAAAATCGTGGGTTCTTTTTCTTTAACGGTTTCTCAAATTAATGTAACAGAGAAATTAGCCGAGGAGAATTAAATACATGAGGTTATTGCTGCCTTTGTTATAAACAGGCTGCATCTTCACTTCTTTCTCCTAGAAAGTAGTTAATATGTCTCTTGAGATGCCTCGCGAGATGCCTTGACTTGACTTGAGATAAGATGAAACGCCCGCCATGTTTGAATGAAAGCGTCTGCATGCGTATTAGTTAAAATCTAAGCACGCTGGTCCAAAACGTGAACTGGGTACCCGTGCCAAAACGTTATTTTACAGTGTTTAGCACGGTAGAAAACGAGGATGTGTAAACGAGGTTACCGTGCTACATTATTTGGTGTGGGTGCAATTTTTGTCCGAGCCGTGCCAAAAGTTTTTGGTAGTGTAAATCGGCCTTATGTGTTCAATGTCCTCTGTCTTAACAACACTTAGTCTCCCAGGATGAAACTATGCTCCTTGATATTTTGACCTTCTCTTCTCATCTTCTCCATGTTTTGTCTGTCCTTCTCGTCGATCCATTCATCTTGTTTGCTCCTTTCTCTTCCTGGTATGGTATAATCTAGCTTGGTCCTGATAGGTCTGTTCTCCCATAGTTTGGCAAGGTAAAATGCTGGGTGGAGGGTGCGGCGTATCCCTGTAAGCCATCAACATGTCCTGGACAGCCATGTTCCTATCAGGTCCTGCTTTCCCTTGCAAATGGGCGACGTTTTCTATTTTGATAAGAACCTGCATGAACCTCTTTATCTGCCCATTGACTCTAGGATGAAGTGGTGCCCGCCGATGGTGTTGAAATCGTTCTTCTTCTACAAAGTCTGAAAACTCCTTCGAATTAAATGGTGGGCCATTATCTGATGACAGTCACTTCGGAATGCCAGCTTTTCCTCGGTCTGTCTGAATCCTGTTGAGGATACCAGCTCTACCTCTGGATATCGGGTTTTCTGGTCAAAAAGTACAAAGCCATAGTGTCCATCTGGGTAGGGACCTGTGAAATCAACCGAGATTTCTTCCCATGCATGGTTTCTCAGGTGTTACTGCTGGCTTGATAGGTTCCTGTCTGTGACTTTTTGTAACGACCTGACAATCAACGCAGCGCCCTATCACTTGGTCAATCATAGCATTCATACCAGGAAACCAATACTTTGCGCTAAGCACTTGTTTTGTCTTTGTTTTGCCCAGGTGTCCTCATTTGTGAGCTTTGTTGACGATTTTCTGCTGCAGACTTGTGGGTAGAATGATCCTCTCCATGCAGAATATCAGGCCTTGTGACTCGTAAAGCTCATCTTTAAGAGGGAAGAATGGTGTTTCCCTAGTTCTTTGCTGATTTCCCAGTTCCCTGTTTTAATTGCTTTGTTCAATTTCTACTTATTTCCGTTTTGCTGTGTTTCTACCTTAACGACTGCATGTTCCTTCACAATAATTGCTTTCAATGCTTTCTCGGTGTAATCGTTTCCGGTGATAGGTAACCGGTGTGTGGACAAAAACTTTAGAAAATCTCCTTTATCTTTCCCAGGCTCATATTTTATTTCAAAGTCCACGTACTGCATGTCCATGACCCACTTTTCAATCCGTGGTGGAAGCTTTGAAGTAGGTTTGTTGAACATTGGTAAGAGTGGTTCGTGCACTGTCACAATGGTGAATCTAGGTGCCCCGAGAAGATGCATACTGAAACGATCTTTGGCCCATTTTACACACAACCCACCCTTTTTTGTCTGAGTATATCTCTTTTCCACATCGTTCAGTGTACGAGTGATAAAATGTGCTGAATGGCAACCCTTAGGTGATTGTTGGAAGAGGCCGGCTGGTAGGCCTTCATAGTAGCGGGGTATGTACTTGGAAAGATTACCTGTCATACCAAGGAAACGTCTCACTTCGGCTTTGGTTTCTAGGGGTGTACATTCATGAATGGCTTGCACCTTCTCTGGTGTAGGTTTTAGACCTTCTTGGCCAAATTGGTACGCCATAAAAAGTAACCTGGGGCTTGCACAAATTCACATTTGGGTTTGTTAAATGTGATTTCAAAATCTTCAGCTCTCTAATAGCTCTGACTCTAATGTTTCATTGTGCTCTTTCCAACCACTTGCCCCCGTCAGGATGTCATCTCGTTGGTTGAGGCATCGAGGGATATCGCCAAAAATTATGTTTATTGTTTCATCGAACAACTCTTGAGAGGCCGTTTTCCGAATACCAGCCTCTTAGGCATAACGTTGCCCCTTGGAGTGCTAAATATAGCAACAGTTCCTGATTCTGGATGTAGCACTTATTGGTGGTATCCCTGGCGGAGATCTAGTGTAGTCGAAATAGTGCAATCATGAAACTTGTTGGTGAAATCTTCTAATACTGGTGCCTGTGAAATTCGACTACGTTCCATGTACTAGCTCAGATCATATGCAGTCCCAGCTTGTCTGGTGGTGTCCCAGTAAACTTTGTAATCGGCTCATCAGCTGGTACCTTCTCGAATATGTCCTCTTCTATTCCCTGGTCTAGCCTCTCCTGCAATGGTTCCTGGAGGTAGTATGGTACTTGTCTGGGTTTCTGTGCTTCTGGTGCCATACCAGGTTTTATGTGAAATCGACCCAGGAACTCACTATTACCTCTCTTGTCTTCTATCTTCCTGATACCTTCGAACAAATTGTTGTACTTGCTCACCAAATCTTCCATCTCTTGTGCTCCTCTCTCCTTAACGACACTGGCTCTGGATACAACCTTGGGTACCCCCTAAATCACTGGATTCTGCAAAGCTGCCGTTTGGTTGGATTTTGAGCATGCCTAGCTATGTCAGCGTTTCCTTGCCAATTAGCGGTGGTGACTGTATTCTTACGTGGACCACAATATATCACAGTCAGCCTCCATTTGCACATCAACATCATTCAACATTACTCTTACCATCCTGTCGGTAGTGCCATCCTAATGCCAGTAACTAACCGGATGGTTTTACTTTCTTAGCTCGTTTCAAATGTTCTGCTGCTTGTCCGAAGAACTCATCATCAGAACTTGCGGATTCAGCTACGTCAGTTGTCCTCTTAAGAGCGCTTGTCTGTAAAAATCAAACATAACGCGGCAAGGGTGGAAAATTCGATTTCTTTCATATTTTAATGTTAGATAGGTTAGGGTATAACTAAAATCACTGGATACTTTTTTGGGCAAAATATCCTTCTATTTCAAAGAAAAATGCAAATAACGAATTTCCGTTAAAATCGCCATTTGAAGCAGTAAATTATGACAGCAATTTGAGGCGTTCGCGTGCAAAAACAAATCCCTCTGTCGTCTTTTAAACACTCAATTTTACTTTTGCAATCTCTCAAGAGCTTCAAAACTGATTTTGGTAGAAACTGCGTTGTTCTTTGTGTTTGAAATAATTTAATTTTAAAAGTAAACATTTCTCATCAGGAAAAGTACTTCGTGAATTAAATTATTTTTCACCATGTGCTAAACCTTCAAATCGATTCAGCTTCTGGCTGTTGAATTAAGAAAAGATGTTCTCAGGATTGCTGCAAAAATTTCTTTGGGCAAATGATTGAGAGCGACGCGAGAGCTTTTCAAAGTTCGTTAAAATGCAGGTTGTTTGACCCTTCTTGGCAACATTCCATTCGCGAGTCACGCACATATTTTAATGTGTTTCGACCCATATGAGATCGAAAACGTCAAACAAAAAAACAGTTCGAAATACTCTTACCTCATTTGCTGTAGAGGACAGGTCCAGAGGCCCTTTCCGAGTGATTCTCTTGCCGTTCGACCTATTTTGGTCCTGTTGATGCTATCCAATGAACACCGCCAACTGGGTCAGTGTATTGTAAACGGTCGAACAGCTCAACAACAACCTCTCTTCCAAAACGTTCGACATTTTTGTACACTGTGACATCTTACTCAACGGTTCAGTTGCTGGTCAGTGTTGCTTAGTTGGCAATACACAGAAAGGTTTTTATCACCACATGTCGCCGCTAACGTGGCCAGAGTTCTATCCAGAGCCGCGTCACGCAATGCAAATCATCCGGATTTGACATTTTACTAGAGGGTAGGGGAAGGGCAAAATCTGCTCTGCCGATTCTTTTTAAACGGCTCAGGGTTCGAGAAATGGGAGAAACTAGTAATGGACCAAAAATACGAAACAAAATTAGTGCTACATTTAGGCACCTCAACCTCCCGTGCCAGAATGCAGAAAAAGTAGTCACCCCTCGGCGTGAGTTGTAGGCATGCAAATAACAATGTTCGAACACGAAAATTAGCTTAAAAGGGTACGTGTACTAGCTTAAGTTAAAAACCTCTTCAAAACGTCGAGTCCAGAGCATTAAAATCGTTTTTATCAGGGAAATTGCGATGTGACTAACTAGTTTGTGCTTATTGTTTTGGCTTAGAGGGGTACCTCGGACATTTTTTTTCACAAATCATACATATTTACATACATGAATTGCTTCGTTACACAGAAGACGGTTGTTGTTGGTTCCATTTTCTTCTTGTCGGAGTTTGTGGTTACAACACCAGGCGAATCAAAAGCTTGAAAACAATTGTTCCCTTACTTTCATGCACCAAGAATACCCAGGCCCGTAAAAGGGGGAGGGGGGGGGGGGGAGGGCTCAAGTCCCCAGAAGTTTTGGAAGTTGAAAAAACATTACAATAAATGAGCCAAAAAATATATAATTAAAACGAATTAATGTGCAACGAATAGTCTTAAATGCTGATGCTAAAAGTTCCTTTTTATTATTTTCACCCTTTAACAGGGTTTGACATCTGTTGAGTCACTAGCCACCG
This sequence comes from Siderastrea siderea, assembly GCA_964030785.1. NCBI lineage: Eukaryota > Metazoa > Cnidaria > Anthozoa > Scleractinia > Rhizangiidae > Siderastrea > Siderastrea siderea. Next base: position 41,713,193 of record OZ034975.1, read on the forward strand.
GGCAAGTGGGCTTCAAAAATCTACCAGCCCACCGCACATTTCAGTCGCCCAGGTTCCTTACCAATGTCTTTCCTCACCCATATCACCTTGACCCTGGCAGTATTAATAGCTTTACTGTGAAGGACCTTAATGCCTTTAATAGCTAAGCGACTGCTGTGTATTTGCTGCAAGCTTTAAGCTCATCATGTTGTTTTAAAACAAGTCTAAGGAACAAAACTATTTTTATCTCACCAATCGCGTGATAAAAGTTACGTAAACGTTTACGAGAGTTAGGTAAAACAGGTCCGAAATTCGTAGCTTCGCTGTCGAAATGTTTCAATTTTAACAAACCTTGTAACTTTGAGGGTACTTTTTTAAAACTGATGCTATAAATCTGGTGGATGTTGCCAACAATTTAGTCGGCGAAAAAGCAAACAGGAAGCAGCTTTTTGGCAAATTGTCAACGAAGGATGTCCCCAAAAAGGTGTCGTGTTTGACGAAATCGACACAAACTGTGGCATTGTGAACAGAGTTGGTATCTATGTGCATGGGTGTGTATTTTGAAGAGGGGGGGGGGGAGGCTTTGACTAGGCCAATTTGCTCGCAGCATTTAGTTCAGCCTTGGTGCGGGCCTGATACCACAAGTTACAAGTCAGTTTTAACAACGAACGCTTGAATACAATGACGATATGTCCCAGCCATCGTGCAAAACTTGGAATAGTGTCTAGCAGAAGCTGCAGCACAAGGGGCCGGATCACGGGAAGGAAAAGGGGAGTGGCCAAAAAGTGAAAGAGGACTGGGGAAAAAGGGATCTGAAATTATCTTACGCGGGACTGGTTCGCTTGTAAAAGTTGGATCAGATGAGTTTTATATTCGCTTGTGGTCTATCCGAATATTAGCCAGGTTATCGATGGAAGCCTCACTCTTCTCTTCGTCCTCATTAAGGTGTATGTAGAACGTGAAAGAGGTAACAGACGTTTAAGGGCAAGATGCTTGACGTATTTCTGTTATGATATCCTCATATCCATTATGATAAGTATGCTGGCTGCTGTGAGAGATCTTGCTCACTGGGAAACTGTCTCAGTAAGATTCGTAAACAGAAATTCAGGAACAGAACCTCATTTTTTGTTATCATGGTTACGTGCCATATTTCACAGTCTTCAAACAGCACTGGCGTGCTGTTAGAAGCCCCACTCATTAGTCAGGACACACTAATGTAGACTTAGTCAAACAGCTGACAAGAGAGCACAGTTAAAAACTTCGATTGCACCCATTTGTTATGAACAGAGAACCCTTCCTGTCCAAAGCTCCATCCAACCCTTTAACAGCGAGCTGACTTTCACTCCTGATATAACTGTGCCTTGTACCAGTCCTGTGCCAGCTGAGAACCAGCAGACTGACACCAATGATCATAGGAAGAATACCCGCTCGTCAATTAACAAAAGGGAGCCCCTTGTAGTTATAGGTTTCCCCGTATTAAAGTTGGGTCTAGTTAATAATAGCGCCACTTCTGTTGCACCACTCACCTGTAACCATGTCTGTAAGCTTGTACAACGGTTGGAATTGCGTTTCAGACTACTAGGCAAATACAATTTTTAACGGTTGTAACATTACACTGGTAATAAGTAAGAAAGACACACAACGTCATTAAAACCACGAATAATCCCTGCAATTGACACTGTATGTTATTTTACTTCACCTCAAAGGTTTTGCCCTTCCGATACCCCCTAAAATGCCTTTGATACGTATTGCGTGACAAACCAAATACGCACGCGGCGCCATCCACGTTTGGTCCCAATTTAGCAGTCAAATCTGATAATGCTTTTGTGCACTGAAAACTGAGCAACACTCGTATTAAATCAACTGAACCGTTGAGTAAGATTTCACAGTGTAGAAAGATGTCGAAAGTTTTGGAAGAAAGGTTGTTGTTGAGCTGTTCGACCGTTTACAATACACTGACCCAGTTGGCGGTGTTCATTGGATGGCATCAGCAGGACCAAAATACGTCGAACGGCAAGAGAATCACTCGGAAAGGGCCTCTGGACCTGTCCTCTACAGCAAATGAGGTAAGAGCATTTCGAACTGTTTTTCTGTTTGACGTTTTCGATCTCATATGGGTCGAAACACATTAAAATATGTGCGTGACTCGCGAATGGAATGTTGCCAAGAAGGGTCAAACAACCTGCATTTTAACGAACTTTGAAAAGCTCTCGCGTCGCTCTCAATCATTTGCCCAAAGAAATTTTTGCAGCAATCCTGAGAACATCTTTTCTTAATTCAACAGCCAGAAGCTGAATCGATTTGAAGGTTTAGCACATGGTGAAAAATAATTTAATTCACGAAGTACTTTTCCTGATGAGAAATGTTTACTTTTAAAATTAAATTATTTCAAACACAAAGAACAACGCAGTTTCTACCAAAATCAGTTTTGAAGCTCTTGAGAGATTGCAAAAGTAAAATTGAGTGTTTAAAAGGCGACAGAGGGATTTGTTTTTGCACGCGAACGCCTCAAATTGCTGTCATAATTTACTGCTTCAAATGGCGATTTTAACGGAAGTTCGTTATTTGCATTTTTCTTTGAAATAGAAGGATATTTTGCCAAAAAAAGTATCCAGTGATTTTAGTTATACCCTAACCTATCTAACATTAAAATATGAAAGAAATCGAATTTTCCACCCTTGCCGCGGAATTTTGATTTTGTCTGATGTTTACAGACAGGCGCTCTTAATTCCTCCTTTGATTCTTTCTTTACCAGATCTCTGTCTTCTAGGCCTGTAGCTAAGAGTGTTCCCGGATTAACACACGGCTGCATAATGGTTCCATTTGTGGCATATGCTGCACTTCTTCCCGAATGCAGGACAATCTCTTACTTTTACGTGGGTTTCAATTAATCAAAATCATTTCCAATTACTAATTTCCACGGTTTCGCTGGTCCCTACATATTATTCGCCTGTTATCTGTGCTTCAGCGGTCCGGAGTGAACACGAGAGACCCTATCTACGACATTTCGAATACTACCTAGGTCTTGCACTTGCCGTGCTATGTCTTCCGTCTGGCTTGCTTCTGTGAGAAACCTTATGAGGTCCCAATTGTATTGCTGATAGCTTTCTCAATTAACTTCTTCTTATGGATGGTCTGGATAATGTGTTTGAGGATTCTTTCGTTCGTATCGCCGAACTCACATTCATTAGCTTTTTCCCGTGATCTTGCAGCGTATCCACTTGCAGTTTCTCCCAATGATATGTGGCCTCATCTTCAAGAACAAATAACGAGCATGATGCTTATTATTACAAATCGAATGTCTCGTTAAACTGCTTTATATTACTGAGTGGCATCATTTTTATTCGGAGTCAATAGGAAGGAATTTTCGATGTTAATAGATATTGTAGTCAGTTGACTCAAGACCAATAACTCACGTAGGAGCATAAACTGCTTGTGGACATTGTAAGAACTGCTCTTTTTGTCACTGTTGACATATAGTCCCGCCTTTGCGTGTTTGTTAATTTTGACGTTATTACACTATTTAAAGTCGTTTTGTTTAATTCAAGGACATGTTAAATAACATAACCAAGGAAAAAAAATTGTGTCTTACTCAAAAACGCGAAATTAAAGTGATTCAAAGCTCAGTTTCTTGTGCAGTCCCTGCATGGGCCACTCTTCATTTTATAATAATGACCCACTGCATGTATTTCAATGAAGCACGGATGAACGATTGTAGTCTCAGAACTTGATAATCAGAGTATCAAGTCGAGTAACAATAAAACGGCATGGCCATCTGCACAATTAAGCCACCTCACACTTAAGTAAAGGCCATGTCTTCTACCTTTTCTGCTGCCAAAAACATGATATTGAAATTTCCCTCCTCGATATTGTGCATCTGGTAACTGTTTCTCTGTTTTAAGTTACAGAAAGATAAATTCTCTGCCTAACACAACTGAAATTATTTCTGACCAATCACAATTTTCACGTCTGTCTGGTAAACATAAAAAAATGATGAAAACAATGGCATCACAGGCAGCAGATCCTACCTTTTCCTTCCTCTGTGTACCTTGCTCGTATCTCTTGCTTTCCTATTCCTTTCCCCGCCCTTCTTCCCCCCCCTCCCCTTTTAGTGCCTGCCATGCAGGCTATTACTAGGGTAATGCTCAGAAGGAAATGATCACTTAAATTTATGTTGCATCTATCAAGTTAATTCCCTGATTTCTCAGCTGAGAAACGGTCAATGATGATTACATGCAATGAGTATGTTTTGCTGAAAATTTTGTTGGTCGTGCCAGAGAATGTGCTGTTAGTGGCAAACGAAACAACAGTCTGCCAGAATGATGTCGTCAGCTTCACCTGCTCAGCTACTGCTAACGCTGTGGTACATACTTATAAGCTGTATGAGAACAATATGCTGATAGACAGCAGTAGTTCAGGAGTTTTGAGAAGAGCAATGTCATCTGGAGGAGTGTTTAACTACACATGTATGGCTAACAACACCGTTGGAACGGCGGACAGCACGTCGAGTGTTTCCATTACTGTCAATGGTAAGCGAAAAATTACGTTAATTACCTTTATTATATGAAGAATATTATTAATAATATAAAATAGGGAAATACGTATTATATAATTGTGATGTAACATGGAGAATAACTGCTTTTAAGAGGAATTACCATGTGCCCTGCAAGAATATGACTGGGGCAACTAAAACCGCAAAGTTGAATAGGACTATTACAAGATGGTTGCTCATTTGTCGTCTGACCATCGTCAGTTAAGAATTTAACACTGGTTAAATACAGGTGTAGAATGTTTGGCTGAATTAATATCTTCGTTTTGCCCCAGACAGTGTTTTAATTTACCAAAATGTGGATTTATGAACTGAGGTGACAAAGGTACTTGGCCACCAATCATGTGTTGGCTAGAATGATGAGGGTGGTTGAAGTGTCGAGTATCTGGTTTGGATGTCTGTTTTAGTTGCCATTCTTTTTTTCAACATCTCGCAGGTGTTTGCTGAAGCGGTCGCCTAGTCTCCTCCCTGTTTCGCCAATGTGTAAATTGTTTTTATGTACAAAGTGCCTGTTGTACAATAGATAATTTAACATTTGCAGAAGTGTGATTTAAGCAATCAGAGATTTTCTTAAATAGATTGCTTGGGTTCTGTAATTTTGTCCGGATTGTGCGTGAAAGGAAAAGTGTTACATAACAACATAATTACATGTTGCTAATTTATTAGTTATTTAGTCTCTCCTTTGTGTGATCAAGAGTAATTTTTGTTGGCACCACTTTTATTTTCTGCTGCTGCTGTCTATCTACAGTGCCTCAATCGATCCATGCAATACAAAATGAGACAGTAACTGAAGGTGGCAATGTGACTGTGTACTGTACTGCATCTGAGGTGCCTCTACCATTTGTATTTTGGGTCAAGGATGGACAGCGCTTCAATGGAAGTGAGTTGGTGCTCACAAATATTAGCAGGAGTCAAGATGGAGAATACAGATGTGAAGCCAGTAATGAGTGTGGTCACGCTTCCAAGACTGCAAGCACTGATGTGAAGTGTAAGTTACTTGTGAATTATTTACAGAATAAAGGTGTGAGGAGAATTTTACTGGATAGTACATGTGTACAATGATCGAAACAACCTTTGGATGTGGTCGTCTGCAGGAAAATGTACTGTCACTGGTCAATTGTATGTGAAAATTATTTATTTATTTATTTATTTATATATTCGCACGTGCATGTTATTGTGTGCTAGTCTATGTTTTCTTTGTTTTAGTAGGTCTTTCATCATCTGACATCACCACCCCTCCAGTATTCGACCACAAGCAAAAACCGCAAACTACAAAATTAATAACAGTTGCGGCTCGCGGTTCATTCATCTCGTATCTCATTGGTTTTCTTTCCCAGCACGGTAAACATTCCAGAGATAATTCTGGTGTTCATGGTTTTCTTACATGTACAGCAGTTTCACGGTAATGAACACCATGGTCAGATTTTAATTAATGGTTGATGCGTAGTTTGTCTAATTGATGGTCAGTTTAGGTAGCAAGCAATTGTTATCAACTTCAGGTGCTGACCTTCTTTTGTTGGTACTTACTTATATTATATTATTTCATTGTCTTCATTTTGTTGTAGACAAACCAGAGGGGGTTCAGTTAGATGCCAACAAAGCAAAAGTATGCCGTGATGGTGTTGTCACCTTCAACTGCTCAGCTGCTGATGGTGACCCTGTGGTACATTCTTATCAGTTGTGTGAGAATAGCAACTTGGTGAGCAGCAGCAATGCAGGAGTTTGGAACAGAACAATGTCATCTGTAGGAGTGTTTAACTACACATGTATGGCTAACAACACTGTAGGAACAGCTGAGAGTATGAATGTTTCCATTACTGTCAATGGTAAACAAAATGTTGCAAATTAAATACTAGAAAGTTCAGACTATCAATTAATTGTTGTCAGTATTGTGATAGCAGTGCATTAATCACTGGTAGCAAAATCAGCTACACTGAGTAGAATGCTAACTCTGCTACTCTATCTTGAAATTTCAAGGGAAACATGAAATTGTTCACGATAACGGGGGCTTAAGATAATTAATGAGACTGGTGTCAAATTCCTCCTAGTGCTTTTTTTGCTAGAAACTGAAATATGACATCCATGTCTGATACAAAATTTTTTTACTTATTGGTGCTTGCATCAGGTATCCTCTTCAGGCTTCTATGCAAAGTGAATAATGCCTTAAAGTTGTCATATTGTTATACCTTTGGCATACACATTGGATGTCATAGTCACTTGAGGATAGTATCTTTTACTAATTTTTAAGGCAAGTTTTATGTACGCAGCATTGTTTCCTGTTTTCTTGTAGTAAGCAGTTCCTCTTTCTTGTTTTGTATTGAATTTGTAGCTTTCTTATTGGTTGTCATTACAGATCATCATTGATAACCCCGATTTTTGCTTTATACATAATATAAGGAAATTGCATGTCATGTCAAGTATAACATAACATAACATAACATAACATAATATAACATAACATAACATAACATAACATAACATAACATAACATAACATAACATAACATAACATACAGTTCTAGCGTTCGTCGAACAGTGCCACCACGTTTCAAAAGTTTTGGCCATGAGCAAAAGATTTGTATGAAAAATATAGGGAAAGAAATTCAGAAACAATTATCCAAGTTAAAAATAACGATTATAATGCATTGCACTTGCTGTTCTTGGATATTAGGTGCATAATAACCGACCAACTCACTAGTAGCTGTGGCACGTTACCAATCATAGCTCAACATCTGTGTTCTTGTCATTGATTAGGCACAAGTAATTCTGTAATTTATCAATACGAGTGTTAGGGAGTTTCTCCTGGTATCTTCATACTGTTAAGATTGCTTAAGTTCAAAATTACTAGTCTAGATTTTTGGAACGTTTTTCGGTGCTACTCGGACAATCAAAACAAGCCATGGTTTTGACATGTGGTTATAAATAATTTAACGTAACATCGGGAAAAAAACACTGAATAGCATCATGTGCTCCTTGAAGGGCTGATTAGAAGGTCTATTTGAATCGTCGGCATTGGAGGATTTTATCCATAGACAGAAATACGTGTGTCAGTGAAGACGGGACTCGCTGTCGCAGTCTCCCACCCCCTCCCCCCCCCCTACTATTTTTTCATGGAACGTATACAGAGAAACAAATTCAAAACACTGATACACGCGATGAGAAATGATTCTGCAAGCCTGTTTTCCACTCGTCCTCGACTCATGTTTCGCGCGGCTGTAGACTCGCGCGCGTTTTTTTATTATTATTACTATCATTTCTAGTTTTTGCTTCTTGTCTAAGAAGTTTTCAATCTTCGTTCCACCTAAAGTGACTTGACTTACTTTTCCCGACTTATTGCTGGTGGTTATAGGAATAAAAGCGTATCTTCCTATTTCCCTTATGAGAAGCAAGGTGAGCGACAAGTTGAGGCACCTCATCGGCTCGTTGTGGGATATTACTGAGAAGTGGTCCCGACCACACACAGACTCAATTATCATCACAACCAAAGGGATCTTCCTCATTTGAAAGGAACACTTAGATGCGGTTAAATATCTCAACAGGGCCAAATAACAGGTCTGCCAAACAAAATATCTATATTTCAAATTATTGAAAAACTGGTTCCCCAAGAAAGTACTGCTCATTTGAATACCACAAGGTGGTTTAAAAGTTGGAATCAAACCGGCGTAATGCAAATTTAACTTCCTCATTATTTCTGGTCTCGTGAGAGCTTCAACTGTATTTGCGTGCGAATAATAAGTGATGCTAAGTTAAACGAAAAGTACTAAAGCTATTGTTTTCGTTGATCCAAAAGTAGTGTGAGCGGATACGGGATAATCTACAAAAGGGCGAAATCCTAATTTTTCAGAGAAGATTAAAATTTCTGGGCAGGGTTTCCTCGTGATTTTCTCTGACGTAAATTATGAATCATAGTTTGATGGAGTGTCCTACTTATAGAGTAGAGCATGCATCGACAGACGAAAAGAAAAAACAAACTGACTCATCTAGTTTACTAAAACCCCGAAAACACAGCAGAAAATGTTGAGAGCGTGAGGACTTAGGTATAAGGTCATTGGGTTCACGTATAATACTGTTGACGCAAGAAGCTACAATGCTATCGAGTATTATCAATTCTTATGAAAAACGTGTGGAATTGCTTCTTTAGTGCGGATTAAACCTCAGCAAAAATATTACAGCGACAATGGGAGTAACCAATTTTATCTATTTGTTAATGAAACGTTTTTTGTAAAGCGTAAATTTTCAAGATATTGAATTCTTTCCTCTGCTTATTTGCATGCTGCAGTTGCAATGTTATTTTTGCATGTTTGTAGAATCTGGCCGCACATATTTGTCACGTTAAAACATTTCTTATAACAACATTCGCAGCTTGAAGTTTATACACGTCATTTAAACATGCTGTGACCAATATCAAATGGATATTACACATAACACCCCACCCATTATATCCACAGGAACTGTTGTGAAGTATCCAGTATCTTGATATACAGACAATTCTACCTCGACATCAGTCCGAGTCACTACGGCGTTACATGAGAAGCATGCGCATGCTTATCAAGTCATTGCAATGCTTGCTTTCTAGCCAGTCGGACACGATTCTTACTGCTCTTCGCGCCGAACATGAGTAATTAATCTCGTAGCCTATTTCGCTTTTAACTAACATTGTTTTTCAGCCAAGAAGCGCTCCAAACATAAAATGGCAGATGAACATAACGAACTCAACGCGTCCTCTGAGAATCCCTCGTGCATTGAGGACTCAACCTGCCCACCGGGCGCTATACCCGACCCACCGGGTCAAAAACCTAGTTTAGAGGAGACTTTGGCTAGCCTAAACCAAAACATGGGTAGCATGGCAGACATGTTGGGAAAACTGTATAAGCGCTTCGACGACAACGACTTGCCCCAGCGCCCACTGGACCAGGGCGAAAAACGTCATCGACGAAAGTCTTTCTCTGACCCAATGTCAGACTCCGAAACCGATGATAGCAGTGTGCCTCCACGCAAATCGAAACGTCAAGATGACGACGCTTTGGGCGTACACGAGTCCAATTCGGACGACGATCTCAATGATCTAATTCATCGTAGCTGCCCACCGGGCCCTAGCAAAGATGACACAGTTGACAACGAGGACGCGCTGCTCAAAGAGCTAGAAGCCGCCTTACACGAGGACGATAAAAAGGGGCCAAAAATCCAACCACAGCTCGCAGACATCGCTCGTAAGCGGTGGGGCAAGAAGCTGAGCAATGACAAAGTTAACGGAATTCTTGCCAAGCACCCACAACCCGAAAACTGCGAGGAATTAGCCATACCACGTGTAAACCCTGAAATATGGGCGCCACTTAATGCTTTTAAGCGTAAGGCTGATTTGCGTTTAGCCAACATGCAGCAATCGTTGCAAAAGGCTACCTTCGCCATGTTAGCCACATGTGATAAGCTCTTGGCGGTGAAATCACAAGTAGAAACCAAGGAAATGCTAACAGCTAGTGTTGACGCCATCGCCCTTGTCGGGCATGTGACGTCGGAGCTGTCTGCCTTAAGGCGCGAACAGCTGAAGCCTTCTTTGAGGCAAGAGTTTCACATGATATGCGCGAATAACGCGTCTACAACCTCCAATCTTTTATTTGGTGAAGGTCTGCCGAAACAAATTCGTGACGCGAAAGAAACAAACTGCATCGGCAAAACGGTCACCGGACCATCCAATAAACAATATGACCACAAAAGAGGTTTCCGGCGAAACAGCTCCTGGTCGAACAGGGCGTCAGAGAAACACCACAATGGTGCACAAAAGCAGCCTTTTTTAGGGAAAGGCCACCGCTCGGCGGGGAAAAAGAAACCTTATCACGAGAGGAACGACACAGACAAGAAATAATTGCCTCACTAGAAAAAATCAAGTTAGCGGTAAGTAATTTTCCACCATTCATAGAGTCAATTTTAAAGACATACCGAACCAATCGTTGCGAAACTTTTGTGGCCAGATGCATAGCGCATTCCTTAGCGGCCTGGAGGAAAATAACCTCTGATAAGGAAATTCTCTCCATTGTAATGGGACTGAGAATTGATTTTGATGAAACGCCTTGCCAGCAACCTCTACCCACATGTAAGAGACCCGCCAGCGAGGAAGCTGTTATCGATCTCGAAGTGGGAAAGCTTCTCTCTAAAAGTGTAATTGAGCCTACCAGGCACATTTAAGTGGAGAGATAATCTCGGATGTATTTTTGTGCAGCAAAAAAGATGGGGCACATAGAATGATTCTCAACCTTAAGAATCTTAACCTATACGCTAACAAAATCCATTTCAAAATGGACACCCAAAACACCATCATTAAACTTGTTGAAAAAGATTGTTTCATGGCGTCAATTGACTTGAAAGACGCGTACTACTCTGTGCCAATTGCGAAATCGGACAGGAAATACTTACGCTTTTTATGGAAGGGTAAACTTTATCAGTTCACATGCCTACCCAACGGCCTCTCATGTGGACCCAGAAACAGTCACCAAACTCCTCAAACCCGCATTAACAGAGCTACATCTAAAGGGTCATATCTCCAGCGGTTATATAGACGACCTGTACCTACAGGGGGAGACTTATGATGACTGTGTACACAATGTTATAGACACCGTTATTCAGTTTGATACCCTAGGGCTTGTTACACACCCAGAGAAATCCGCCTTTATCCCCTCCCAACAACTAGTAATTCTGGGTTTCGTTTTGAACTCAGTAACTATGACAATTACATTAACTCAGGAAAAGGCCATATCACTCCAAAATGCGTGCACAACGCTGCTCAACACAGCTTCTCCTACTATCAGAGAAGTAGCACGTGTGCTCGGAAAGATAGTTTCATCCTTTCCTGGAGTCATGTATGGGGCTCTATACTATCGCCACATCGAACATGATAAAACGTGCGCCTTGCGAACCAACCAATGGAATTTTGACAGCCGCATGGCCTTATCTGCAATTTCTAAATGTGAGCTTGAGTGGTGGATAGCAAATGTGATGACGGCAAAAAATGTACTGACACGTGAACAGCCCTCCTGCGAGCTCACAACGGATGCTTCTAATGAAGGTTGGGGGGCGGTTTACGGAACACGGTCGACAGGAGGCCTTTGAGCTTCGGACGAAAAGCGTCATCACATAAACTATCTCGAACTGTTAGCAGTGTTTCTAGGCCTAAAAGCATTTTGCAGCTCGAAACGCGACAGGCATATTAGTTTAAAGATAGATAACACCACTGCGGTTGCGGTTATAAACCACATGGGCACGAGCCATTCGGAGCAATTAAACAAACTATACAAAGAAATTTGGGATTGGTGTATCGCGCGAAATCTCTGGGTTACTGCTGGCCACATTGCCGGGAAAGCTAATATAGAAGCTGATCTGGAATCCAGACATAATCAGACTGAAACCGAATGGATGCTAAATCCAATCTTACTTCTTCAATCCCTGCAAACATTGAAATTTGCACCGGATACCGACCTATTCGCGTCGAGGTTGAACAAACAATTTCCTAATTATGTGGCATAGAGGCCGGACCCAGATTCGATAGCCATTGATGCATTTACCATCAACTGGGCAACACTAAAGTTCTATGCTTTTCCCCCATTTAGTGTTATACCAGCTGTGCTAAAGAAAATTCAGGAGGACAAAGCCATCGGAGTATGTGTACTACCAAACTGGCCAACGCAGGCTTGGTTTCCCAAAGCAATCAACATGACAGTGCAGGAACCTGTAATGTTGAAAGCGAGCAAAACGCTACTCCAATTGCCCAACCAACCATCCGCGCTCCACCCGCTCCACAAGAAACTGACACTCCTCGTGTGTCATTTATCAGGAATCACGTGAACAATAAAGAGATCTCCGAAACTGCCAAAGAGATCATTATGGCCTCTTGGCGAGCTACCACTAGTAAACAATACCAACTATACCTTTCACGATGGGAGGTATTTTGTAAATCTAGGATCATGAACAAATTCACAGCTATTGTCGAAAATGGAATTGATTTTCTGGCATCCCTTTTTGAGAAGGGTCTGGGATATAGCGCCATAAACACCGCTAGGTCAGCACTGTCATCCGTACTTGACCTTCAGGGTGGGAATACATTTGGCGCGCATCCGCTCGTTACGAGATTTCTTAAAGGTGTTTTTGAACTTAAGCCCTCTTTACCGAGATACACAAGCATTTGGGACGTAGGGAAAGTATTGAATCACATCAAAACTCTGCATCCGATAACCGAACTTGACCTCAAGATCCTGACCAAAAAACTAACAATGTTACTTTGTCTTCTGACCGGACAACGGTGCCAAACCTTGACAAAGCTAGACATTTCTCTCATGCAAGAATTGCCGGATAAATACGTGTTCACCATCGGAGAGAAACTTAAGACTACAAAACCAGGGAAACACCTTGACCCAATAGAACTAGTTGCATACAAGCAGGATACGAGCCTATGTGTCGTTTCACACATAAAGCGTTACCTCCATATGACAAAGGATCTCAGAGGAAAGAACTGTCAACTTCTTATCAGCTTTATTAAGCCACACAATCCGGTCTCCAATTCCAAGATAGGAAACTGGGTGAAGTCCATTCTTGGCAACGCGGGCATTGACGTCACAAAATTCTCTGGGAATAGCGCTAGACCTGCTGCGACTTCCTATGGAACGAAAACCGGCCTTACTCTCCAAGAAATCCTTAAGGCCGGGGGTTGGTCTAACGCAAAAACGTTTGCTACCTACTACAATAAACCTATTGAGACCAATTTCGGGACAAGCATTTTAGAGCATTTCCGGGGTTCGCAAAGCCCTTAGTTTATAGGTCGACTACCTGTCACTTAGGCCAATTACTGACAAGTACATTTATTGCGGTTTTCACATACTCAAAGCCTTTTCCTTATAGAAGGGGTACCTGTCAGTTTATCTACTCTGCATCTGTTATTGCATGCATCTATGTAACGCAACGTGTTGTGCATTTCTACCTATGTATGACCAATAAAAAGCTGTTACAATATTACGTTTACGTCACCTACAGCTACCTAATTGTTCGCGTTTCCAGGGCTTTCAAATCTCATGTAACTCCGTAGTGACTCGGACTGATGTCGAGGTAGAATTCTAAAATTAAACGAGACTTACCTTAAGTCGATGTTTGATTGGAATTCTTCCTCGTCATCAGTCAGGAACGAAGGAGTTACATGCCCAGCCCGTGGGATTTTTTCCCTCCCGGTTCCTTCGTTACTTTTTTCTCCTGGAAACGCTCGCTTTGAAGACTGACTTGATAAGCATGCGCATGCTTCTCATGTAACTCCTTCGTTCCTGACTGATGACGAGGAAGAATTCCAATCAAACATCGACTTAAGGTAAGTCTCGTTTAAGTTTAGAATTGTCAAAACGTTACTCTTTCTAACTTATTTTCTAGGACAGGGGTTTTGATTACGCGGACTGAAAGATGCGCGAGGCTTCATTGATCAGGACCTCGCTGGTTTTAATTTCTTTCTACTGGATAAGGAATTGCGGTAAGGGTTTGTGCCACTGTAGCTTTTAAAATTGATTTTGCGTTGTATGCTTTAAATGCGTGTTACTTCACACGGTTCATAGGTTGGGCTCAAAGGTTGCTCAACTGTTCAATTTAGATACTAATAACGCACACATCGAGAAGATGTAAGCTGGTTTAAATCTAGAAACTATTTAACAATCGGAATTTAAGCTAGTGATAACTGCACAAGTACCGTGTTGACCAACAACAGCCGTGTGATAAAATGAACAGTCCAGGTGGTGAAATACGTATCATATAAGATCTTTAGAAGGAAATATTAACTATAGTTACGAAGTCTTCATCGGAAAGATTGAAAATCATAAATATTTTCATGGAGTTTTAATGTGATCACGATGTAAGTCGATTTCATAGGAAAGGAAAACATGATTCTTAAGAGGAAGTGAAAGTCACGACATTTGTGTTTGTTTAGGCACGTACAGTGCAATTCACTTCAGTTGAGTTAATTAATACAGTTAATATTAAAACGAAATGAGCCAAAATGGACATTCTCATTTGAGATTTTTCAATCCCCTTTTTGAGATTAAAATAGAATGAGCATTAATATTACAATTTTGAAATTCTAAAAGGAGTTTTACTGTGACTATAATGTAAATCGATTTTATAGGGAAAGGGAAGCAGATTTGTCTGGAGTCTGACATGTCATGGTCACGCAATTACATCCTCTTACGTAATTCAATATTATCAATTCCAGTCTGTATGAAACAGACATTATCTTATCGGAGAGCTAATTGGAACAAATATTTATAATTGTAATTTTTAAATGTCTTTGCAGAGATTTATTGTGGTTAACATTTAAGTACGGGGAAATATGATTTAAACAGAGGAAGTCGTCATGTACAGTCATGTAATTACGTCACCAATTCCTGTCTATTTGACAGACATCCACAACTTGAATGACGTTGGTTTAGATCTTTGGTAAACAGCTTTAAACGTGCTACAGGTCTTCACACCGTTTTATTTCGTCCCAGTCGAGCCCGTCTCGAGTCACGTGGTACAAGCGAAAAACGATACCCAAATGAATTGACCGTTGAGGCCTGGGTGGGAAAAAGCCTTTAAGGCCTTTCAAGATGAAGAAGGGTGGTGTTTTCAGTTTTGCAATATCTTCACTCATTCCAGCTTAAAGTTATTCAACTTTTTGTATTATGCAAATTAGAATTTGAGACAAATCACAAAATGAAGAACATCTCTGGAAAGAATGGGTCAAGGCAGGAGCCTTGGTCAAGGAAACTGAAACTTGGCAACAATATTGTACCTTACGAAAGTCACAGGGTGATCGGTGAGTGCCATGGCAACAATCTTGACTCCAGTCTCTTTCAGCTTTGAACTAAATATTACCATTTGTGACTCTATAACGAGTGAAAGAAGGACCTGTTCTAAATACACATTATGCCCATAAAGTGCTTAGTTTCCTCATCAGCAATTAAGGAGAGGACGATGCTCGTAAAGCCTAAAAAGGGCAAATGTCATTCTTGCAAGAAAGAGGCCTGGAAGCTAAGCCGTTGCCATGGCAACATTGTCGTATGCGTTTGTATGTGTCTTTCTTGAGAGACATTACTGGTGCCAAGTTTCGGATACAATGCCTCAATATTTTGTGATTTGTCTCCACACTGTAACCACCTATGACGTCATCACTTATTTTCTTTTAAACTTGAATACCTCTAGAACGAGAGAAGATATTGCAAAAAAGAAGAAATCATTCTACATTTTGAAAGGCCTTTCAAATAAGCTTAACTTAGTTTTTACTTAATATTTAAGGGCTAGGGATAGCTAGAAGTCAAAGATAAGCAAGTGAGAGCACTAGCGACATTTAGCGACATAAGCGTA
Organism: Siderastrea siderea; assembly: GCA_964030785.1. NCBI lineage: Eukaryota > Metazoa > Cnidaria > Anthozoa > Scleractinia > Rhizangiidae > Siderastrea > Siderastrea siderea. The sequence continues at coordinate 41,729,084 of OZ034975.1, forward strand.
AGGACATGCGCACGCGCAGAAACCCAGTTTATTGAAGCAATTTGTCGATACCAGCTCCCCTCAATGTTAAACATTTACAAGATAGCGTACAACAATGGCTGACGGCCTTGTGCTTGCATGTGCTTTTGTCTCCGCCATTCTCACTGTGAAAACTGCAACATAAGCATGAACAGCATAAGCGCAAGAAGAACGAACGTGTTATGCATTTAATCCTTAAACTCAAGGCTGTCGAAGGAAACGTACTTGAACCTACTTCACACACTGAAGAAGTTTAGTGGAGACTAAAGTGGTTCTATAGTGGTTCTATATACTAAACGAAAGCTCTGCACAGTAAATTAATACTATGCAATTTTCATAGTTTAAATCGTTAGTAATATTATCACAAATATACACAGATAAGTATTTACAAGGCAACCTACTTGAGTTTGGTTAGTCTCATCAGAATTACTTTTTGCCTCCCGCAGAACATTTGAGAGGAAGAAGAAATGACGTGTTAAAGATATTGTTGCGGCACTAAAAAGGGCTATTATGGAGGAATCCCCCGGTCAAGATTTTTCTGAGTTGCTATTGAGCTTGGCGTTCACACACATTCCCATATCCTCAGATCTAGATAGGCCGGTAAAGGAATGGCGAGCCATGTACTATGCCATATAAGGCACCTTCAGATATTTAAACTTACGAACAAATTTTTACTTTGCCAACAGAAGGAGCTGTTTCTGTGCTGAATGAAAGCCATTACTCACTTGAGGGGCACGATACACGTATTAACTGCTCAGTGACAGGCGAAGCGTTCAAAAGTTGGTTTGATTCAAAAGGACAAAAAATAAGCAACAGCCCATCACGGAGACTGCATGTGAAGAACGACGGAAGCCTATATTATTTAGAGATTAAAAGAGTCAATAGAACGGACGAAGGCCAGTATGAATGCCGTGGAGAAACTACAAAGGCTCGTGTGGTGTTACCTGTGGAATGTAAGTACCCAGGCAGGAGAGGATCAAGGGATATCCATTGATCCGCTCTTGTTAGAATTTAGTATGGGCAATGTTACCTCTAAATACTTTGAGCACGACCTTCACGTTGAATATTAGGAGTGCTGTCCCAAAACGCCGCCGATGTCTTGGGGTGGCGCGCCTTCGTTTGGTAGGTTTATTTGGAGCTCAATCTTTATACCTAATCGTACCTTTTTGGTACGCTTCGGCGGCATATCAGGCGAGTTTGGTCGAACCATGGTTCGTATTTTGGCGAGACGCAGTCGAGCCAAAGTACCCATGGTGAGACCAAACGAGCCTGATATGCTGCCGAAGCGTACCAAAAAGGTGCGATTAGGTATTTACCGTACCCAAATTCGTCCCAAAACCCGGCGTTATTTTTTCAGTTACCGTGATCAGTGACAGGCGCTCTAGTCATATGGCGTGTGATAGTCTTCTCTAACTCCTCATCTGTCATTATTCTAATTCTTTTGTTTGGAGTTTCAAAGTCCAAATTAAGAGAGAAATTTGGAAAATGCGGCTCCATTTTCAAACAAGAAAGTTTCAGCGCTGTCCATAAACAGTAGGTACACGCGAGCGCCCGCCAGTGTAGCCGAGTCCAATTTTCGCGCGAAATTGTATCTTTTTCTCTGTTAGCGTTAAATAAATTACTTTCTCGTTTAACAAATGTTATAGTTTTACGTTTCGTTGTATTTCTGTTGTAATTTTCATCTCTAAAGACTGCAAAAAAGTGCGAGTTTTAGAAACTGTCCATGATATCGTAGGATATCAGATCAGTGCCTTGACATCGTAGAAAATCATGACAGTGAGCAAGGCTTCTGATTGGCTAAAAATTATCGCCTTAGTTACATTTTAATTTTGACTGTTTTCAAACGGAATAAAAGAAGCAAATCCATATGTATGAACAGTATCAAAAACGTAGTTGAACTTTACGGAAGATTACTATTCAAATGTCTAAACACTAGAGCAAAAAACTCTTTGTTTCAACAGGCGACAGATCTTTGGTTGGCATCTTAATGTCAATAGGTGGCGTCAGTGATATCTTTGCTATATCGACATGCACTTAATGTCTTTGTCCTCTAATTTTATTTTTGCAGACCCTCCTGTTTTAGTCCTCGAGAGATCTACTACAAAAACAATATATTCTTCTGTAGACAATAACGAGGAAATCGCAATGAATTGCGTTTTTGATGGATCACCAGTTCCTCTCGTGCGATTTCAGAAATTTGGCTTTGAAATAAACAGTAGTCGTATCACGTATGGTCCAGGATCGGCGTCTTACAAGCTTATTGTGAGGAGTGAAGATGATTTTGGATTTTACACTTGTGTAGCAACCAATACCAGAGGGAGGGCCTCTCACTTTATTCAAGTTTACAATCGAGGTAACCGAACCAGACTTCTTTACTTTGAAAACAAAATTTATTTCCACTTAAGCCGCCCGCTTAGGCCTAGTTCAAGTAAATATATTGTCGTTCATTTTGTTTAGAAAAGGACATTTGACTGACGCGTTTTCGAAACGTTTTTCGTCCATGAGTATGTGTTTACAATCGTTTTAACGTCCTCTGTAAGCGAATGAAAACGATGGAAAACACTACTTCTCCTCTTCATTTCAAGTGAGACGAATACAACAGTATTGAAAAAAATCGTCGTTTTGTTCTGTTTATTGTGCTTTCTTAAACCTTCGATCGACGCAGGAAGACTTCCACACTTTGTCACCCAATCATAGCGCACGTTATATAACCAAGCAAGTCACAGAGACATCCAATTAAAGGACTCGTTATTACACCACAGTTCTGTAAACTCCTTGTGTTTTACTGTTTGTGGCTCTTGTATGCCACAAATCATTTATTTGCTACATTTACCGTTCCAGGCCCTCCCGAGCCTCCGAACAACATCCGGGTCTCTGCCAATTGTGACAGAATAGACGTCACGTGGGATCCAGCCGTGAAGGATGGTGGGAGTAGGGTTCTTGGCTACAAAATTGAACTCTGGCGGGAAGGGAGAACATTAAAATCAGAATCCCTGCCTACCTCAAGTCGAGCCAAAAGCTTCGAAGATTTGGAGTCAGAAACACTGTACGAAGTGCGAATGAATTCTAAAAATGCAATTGGCGATGGAGAGTGGAGAATAGTTCATGTTAACACCACTACGACATGTAAGTGAAACTTATTTCAGTCCCTAGGGCTCAGAAGTTTCTCCTGTGGAACGCTAATGTTAGGTTTACCGGTTAAGTTACTTTTCCGCTAACCTCACCCATCCGGTCTTCCCTACTAGAAATTGCAGATTGCCACCCCCTTCTCGCACTTGAAATTACGCTTCATCTAGATCTTGTGATAAGTTTTAAGACCACTGATCCCTCAGAAGAAAGCACGTGCCATATGGTCAGCCGTAGAATGTTTTTTCCCTCACAGCAGCCTCGTTCCCAGGATCTGTCATCTTCCCACCATCACGGCTGTCTCAGAGGCCATCGATATGAAACTAAAAATCAGTGAATAGGCTTTCTTGATTGGGTGTCCTGTGCTAGTTTTAAAGGAAAATTTGAACCTCGAAGTTGGGTAAATGTCGAGTTCACTCACTTTCCATATGTGGGAAGATGAACATACCTCGATCACGTCAGTCGACAATCAGTCTTTTATCTTGAACTGAAACAAATGTCTCTAAACCTTGTTGTTTCTACTTCTATTCCCTTTTAGGTGTTTCACAAGCTTTGTCTTCAGCGAGCGAGTTTTCTTTTCTCTTCGCGTGGATAATATATATATCTTATTAGACGGTTTAGTGTGTAGTATCGTGGGATATTTTTACGAGTCGCGCCGTATTTTGGCGAGCCCGTAGGGCGAGTCAAAATACAAGAGACGAGTAAAAATATCCCACGATACTACACACTCAACCGTCTAATAAGGGATTTATTATTCAACTTAGCTACAAAATGGAAAAGTGGTTTATAAACTGTCTGAGTTGCGTGACAAACTAACGTGACCTCTGAGCAGCGAGTGAGCGCGCCAGCGGGGTCAGGTTTCGCGCGCTTGACGTGAGGTTGTTGTTGATTGGTCAAAAACGAAAACTTGTCAAACCTGTTAATCGAGCGAAGCGTCGGATTCTATTTCAAACTTGCAAGGAAAACAAAGATGGAACAAGGCAAAACTGAATTATTTTCGGGTTTACAGTTAGATGAACAACAATGTTCTTGGTCGCCGAGTAAAACTACGAAAAGAACTCGACAGAACAAACAGAACTCGAAAGTCAAGTCAAACAAAGTTAAACAGCACTTCAAGCTCAGTCATCTTCGTCCGAATCACTAACCACGGGTCGTTTTGGAAGAGATAGCGGTGGAGATTTCTGACCGACAACAATTATGCATTTGTTGAAGACAACTCCTGAGGAAAGATGGGCTCTGTTTCCTGACTTTGACAAACAAATGACATAAAAGATTGTTAAGTTCCTCGGCGGGAATTTCTTCAATGGCCCTTGTTTCTGTAACGGACTTGAGGTCAGTTTTTGTCTTTTCTGTTGTATTTTAATACGTTTCGATTTTCTTCAATAAATAAAGAAATTTCACTGTCGTCTAGGTCACTGCTTGTCTCTAGGATCTCATTTTCGTTAAAAACCTCAAAATTTGGTAAGCATTCATTGTTTTCTTCCGGAAAACGGCTGTTTCGGCCATTTTTTCATCGTTCACCTTGTAAGCCTAATGCCTGACGCGGCATTTGTAGAAAACCTGTCAAACCGGTCTTGTGGAGTACAAATACCGTGGGATATTTGTACTCGTTTTGGGTGTTATTTGTACTCTACTGAATGCAGTTGAATAATAACAGCGCATATTATACTTTGACGACTAAAGTGACTAAGGTAGAGGAACAGTGCCGTGTAGTTGCCGACGTACTGGCCGTGGTTTGTGTAACACTTCATAAAGAAACGTAGACGTCCTTTTGCGAGTCAGTTATTCGAACGCACAGCTTTTCAAGGTGGTTCTGAGTTGGAATCGGGATGAAAGTACCTGCCTCTTGCGAGGGAGCGCGCTTGCGGGTCTACGGACATCAATCTACTTTTCCTGACACCCGCTATTGGGAAGTTTTAATTAGACGGAATACCTTCCAATAAAGACCCATCTGCCCGCTTCAGTATAGTGGCATACAGTAACTGCTTGGACAAAAGGAGGCAAGGATAAGAAAAAAGATGATGTTTAAATATTGAAAAGAAAAGCCAACAGTGCTTTTTCTAACTGGAGCCCGATTGTTCAAACCAGGATTTTAAAAGCTAATCTCAATGAGGTGATTGCTACAGACTTTTTGGGTCCTAGGTTTGGTCATTTTGGGCGTGGCTGAATGTGACTCGGTAAATAAATTCAATGATACTGATGAAACAGCTTACAACTAAAACTGAAAGGTCAAAATTTGGCAACACCCCCCCTCCCCCCCCGACCTGGATAAACGATAAGTTTAAACGTGGGCCACTGAAAGTTGTTATTTTAATTATGGATCATGCATTGGTTAGGAACTATAAAATTCTCGTTATTTCGGTCTTTTTTTGTGATAATATTATTTGTAAATATTCAAATTAAAATAGCCGTCAGTCCTTCTGATCTTAGGCAGTGGCGCCTAGGTATGAACCGCTGGCTAAGAAGGACAGGGGCTCAGGGGATCCAGAATTTCGTTATTCCAAAAAAATTTGTTATTTGGTTATCCCCGGGGTACAACTCCATTATTCTGTGATCCCAAAGCGAATACCAGTTCAAAATAACCATTTTAAACTGCAAGTTTTAAAAAGTCAAGATTTTAAACAACTTTACCATTGAATTTGTTTCGTACTTATACTCTTTTTTCATCTTTACTGATGTCTCAACTTTGAACTGATACTATATAGCGAAAAATTCTGTCAATTTATTGAAACTTCACTGGGAGACATTTTAGACATAAAGAAAATTTAGGAAAATTAAATAAATTTAGGAAAAATTAAAATTATTTGATCTTAAAATTAAAATATGCAAGCACTTTATCGCGGCCTTCCATGCAGATGTTGTTACAGCAGGAAAATCGCGGGAAATGCAGAAGTCATTATCAGACAATGCCTTGGTTAGAGTGCCACGTGACTAATACAATGGGAAAGGAATGTCGACATCCGGCAAGCAGGTGTTATACGGCAAGCAGGGTTATAGGCCTCCCCTAAAAACGACTGCGTGGGAGACTAGTACCGTGTAAATTGCCTCAAGTCAAGGTCAAAACATGAAAACACTGTCAGTTACTCGATTATTAAACACCAGCTAGGGGAGGTCATTGTTAGTGGGGGCTAAAGGACCTTAAATACCAGACGGCGACGCCAACCCATATTAAAACGCTTTAAATGTTCGCATTGTTTTCATCTACTTGCCAGTTTTTTCCAAATCGTGCAGTTTGTATACCGTGTGGCTGAAGTAACCATCCGGGAGCCGATTTCGTAGGAGCAGCGTTCAAGTTCATGGTGGAGAGAGCAATATTCACCGTCGTGTGTTCACGTGAAATTTGGTCATTTTACGTTGTTTTGCTGAGAACAAAAAATGCAGCAAAATGTATAACAAACATGCAGAGATACTGCTAATTTAAAAAACTTTAAGAAAACGATCGATCATTTCCAAATGATTATGTCGATCATTAGCACCCATATATGACTATGTTGTTAGGCGTTCCCACCAGACATAAACGACAGAACGGCAGCGGGGAAACCTAGCTTATTAAGGAAATGATCGATCATTTTCTTATGATTATGATTATGTCGATCATAGGGGCGCTCATGATTACGTTTTTAGGTGTTTCCACGACATAGGCGACATAACGGCGCTATGTTTGAGCTTATGTGGTGATTATAATCGTTTAATATGTCGCTAGTGGTAACCAAGCCTTAACGCCGACGCTCATATCGTCGTCGCCTTCGTGGTTTCGTAAGGTCCTTAATGAACGTGATTTTTTCTTAGGTCTTTTGACAAAAAGGAATTCCACTTCATCACTATTCTTAGTAGAAAAAAGTGGACTATATCAATGAGGAAACTGTAATAAGCTTTTGAGGATAGGAATTTAAAACACACGGAAATCTGGTAAACTGCGAAACATAGCTGGACGATTATGTCAGCACTAGTAAATATTTGTATATTGTCTTAGAGATTTATATAACGATTACGACGTTTTTAGTAAAAAGCTTATTTTACAGCCTGGTTGTTGAGGCTGTTTCTCTTTGTGTATGATGCTCAGAGCACCGCGCGTAAAGGATTTGCACGACACGCACACGCCTGACACAACCGCACGAAGCACTCGCACGGAAACTTCGCGCCAAGCGTTCTCTAAACAAAGAAAAATTCAAGTCCAGCTAAGTGCTAGAAGCGTTTCCCTTGCACGCGGCCCACGTGCGAACCTAGCGCATTATCTTTCCTTATATTTGCACTGCGAGATACCCTCCTTGACCGGCCTTCCGACGATTATCCAACGAAAGCCCTTTGGGGGGGGGATGGGGTTGGGGGGTTGGTGGCTGTTTGGTCGGTATTGATTGGAAGTTTAAAACGGGAGGTTCCGCTAGCCGCTGAGCCCCTTCATTTCACTTCACTTCATTCATTGTGCTACCTCAATTAAAATGATATCCATTTTACTTCATTATTGGTTAAATGATATCTATCCCAGCACAATTTCTAGCCAGGGTATGGACTTACATAAACAGACCCCAATAATGTTAAATAAACACCTAAATCAATAAACAACTAATGTGAGCAAATAATTAAATAAATAGTAGAATGTAATAGCGGCGTATACTCTTCTCACGGTCAGCAAAGTATTGTTGCACAAGACTATCAAACTTAGAAACTGAAGTATGAAAATCAAAATATTCTAATATTTTAACTTATTCCGAGGTAAAAACACTGCACTTAAAAACTTTCGTTTTGCGTAATTCGGGGTGACCGTACTTAGAATAATAAAAAAAAAACCCAGCTGTACAGTCAGCCTATCCGGTTGGCCCTTGTAACATTTGTGATACAGCGTTCTTAGAACGGATCAGGTACCTGGACTACCCAGAGGGTTCAGTTGTATTTTCTAAAGGCACATTGGCCATGTTGTGAGGGCCCTTGCTAGGAGCTATTAGCTCAGGCTCGGAGACAAGCTTTCTAACGGCTTGTCTACGGGCCTGTAGATAAGGCCAGTTAAAGTAATTAAGTATTTCAGTCATTTCTCTTGGCTCATGGCGGGATGAATTATTAGAAGTGACAAACCTATAGCTGCCCGACACTGGACCTTTTCCAAGAGAAATCAAGTTGTCGGTATGAGGATCCTACATTCTTGTTGTGTAATAACTCCAAGAATTGGTTTCGCTAACCCATTATAGGCGGCAATCGAAGAAAATCTATAGCAACCTCTTGTACAAAATAAAATATTAGGAATATTGTGCTTTAGATTTACGAAAGAATGGCCTGATGTTACATTTAGCAGGTTGAAATTTCATATTCCAAGACTTGGTCCAACTGAGCTGAATTGATTTTTATCCACTAATTCGTTCTGAAGTGCCTCACAGTCTTTTACAGAAGCGACTGGTCCTGTCACACAATCATCAGGAAAGAGTCTGGGGCCCAACACAGTTCGATCCTTGAAGGACGGCCAGATATGACACGTGATCAACTGAACATAGCACCATTTGCTTGGAACACCTTTTGGTTTCTGTCACAAAGGAAAGAGTCCAGTCCAACTAACTGTTCTGCCACTTATACCATAATGACTCAACTTGGACTTTCGTCTCTCGTGAGGAACGATGTCTAAAGCCTCCTCAAAACTGAGGATGAAGCTGTCTACTTGAAGTCCTAAGTCAAAGGTTTTGGCCCCGTCAGTAAAGATAGGCTTAGCTGGCTCACACAATGCATGGCGAAGTATTCGAGACAGGCATGCGCAGTGACGATCGACACTTAGAAAATTTTCGCGTATTATTTTGTAGAGAGTTTAAGTGAGAATTAGAAGAAAAATCGACTAGTAGTGATGTTATTGTAATTGAATTTCATAAAATCCCTACCTTAGAGGTTGTCTCAGTTGCGGTTTTCGAGTAAACAAGAAGCATAGATTCACATAAGAGGCAAGTATGGTGGCCCTGTCAGGAAGGTCATATGTTGTCTCCATGAATAGGCGCTGTTCGCAACATAATTTACGGTAGACTCCAGTTTCCATCTGTAACGATGACTTAAATTGGCGTACTTTTCGATGGAAATGCCTCCAATATATGGCGATTTGCATCGACTGCGGTATCCAGAAGGAAATTTTGCCATTTTTCGCTTTCCTTGTAAAGGGAATAAGCGAGTCATAGAGGCAAATCTTAAAACAACGTTCCTCGTTTGAGCGGTACTAAAAATGTGTTTTCCTTGACGCCATCTTGCTCAAAACAGGCTTTGTAACCTACTCTTTAAAGCCCAGACTCTCGCGGAAAATAGGCGCGAAAATTCTAATTCTTCTAATTGTAAACACAGTTCTGGTATTGCTGGCGGGTTGTTTGTTGTTTGGGGTCGGCAAAACTTAAAATGTCTGACAAAGCTCCAAGTCGAGAAGAAATTCAGTTTTTAATGAATGGAGATGCACATAGGAATAAATTACAGTACGTTTTAGATCAAGCGGTAGCTGGTGACCAAGTTGTACACATCCTGCAGATCAGAAATAGAGTGTTGGTTGAGTGGGAAAACTTAAAGTTCCCTGACTGCGAGAAAAATTATGTTGAGCTATTGAACAACTTTGTTGGCAATAGAATGGCCAAATACAAGACCAACTCCGAGCGGTTGCTGTCCAGAATGAAAGTGGCATGCTGCAAGGCAAAGAAAAAACTACAGGAACTCCAGAGGAGAGGGTCTAAGAAAAACAGAGAGACATTCCTCAATTCCTGGACAAAACTCTCGATTCTGAGAAGTGACGTTATGACTGTGGGTGATTTGGAAGAGGAAAACAGGAGATTAAAGCAAAAAGCTCAGGAACTAGAGGACAAAATTGAACATTTGAATTATGAAATTGAAGAGTGGAAGAAAAAGTTTGACAACCTGGAAAAGGAGAAAGAAAGATTATACCAGGAAATGATAGAGGAAGTTGAACGGGAGAAAATCAGTGCAAAGGAAGAAATGAAAGTGATGGAAAAGACGAATGAAGACATGATAAAGTACATCAGAAAACTTGAAAGAAATGCGGAGATGCACCTAAGGCCTTCTATAAAAGACATCACCAACTTATCAAAGAGACAGATAGACAGACGGTTACAGGAACTCGGAACAAGGGCCCAGCAAGCTCTTTGGCTTGCAAAAACGTTTGGCTTAGAGCCAGAGGTTCTGCGACTTTGAGATAGTGAAGGGCATGCACATTCTATCGACTTAAAATCAAAGCAAAGTTCTCCTTTCCCTTCCCCATCTGAAAGCCCATCAGTGGCTCAGAGCCAAATTCATCCAGATTCACCTCCTCAAACCAGTCAATCAACTCCTGATTCAACCATCTCCACGAGCGAAGAGGCTGATTTACATACATCTCAAAAGGAAACGGGCAAAAACAAACAATATGAAACTCTGTCTGAAGCTGACAAGGAAAAGGTTGAGAGTGTTCTGTACCTCATGGACAAATTTTCAGTAGGTGATGCCTTCATACATGAGCCAAGTATGGTAGTGGATGGCATACCAAAATCATACCTGATAATGCAGTGTTGGAACAAACTCAATAGTGCCTGCTCTATACGGTCAACCCCTGGAGATGCACCTGGTGCTCAAGTGTCTTTCAAAGAAGCTCTTGTCAACAAGCTTAATATACTGGCAAGTATTGATTCATTATCCATCAATATCTGTAAGAAAAGCTGAATTCTCGGCCACTATATCCTAAGTGATTCATGTTTATTTGTCATGTGCAGAAAGAAGATGGAAAACTTCCTGAAAACCACACCATCAAAATAAAGATTAGCGGTGATGGAGCAAGAATGACAAAGCTTACCAACTATGTCATTTTGAGCTTTTGCATCCTGAATGGATCAGAGGATGTTCTCTCTGCCAAAGGTGACTTCATGACAAATTTATTAATGAGAATCACTCTAATAACAAATGCGCTTAGGCTAGGCTTTTCAGTTTCTCATCTAAAACAGGTTGCTATGTTTTGTTTCAGCTACAAACACCATAGCAGTTATGAGCGGTTCTGAATCGTATGAGTCACTCAAAATTAGTTTTGCTGATGCATGGAAGGAAATCAATGGCATAGTTACTGATGGAGAAGTGGAGCTAAAGCCTGGAGAAAAAGTACCAGTGGAAGTGTTTTTGGGTGGAGACTACAAGGTATGCACAATTAACATCCCTATATTTATGCACTTGTAAATTCAGACAAATGGTTATCAGATGTCTACAATTACAGTCTTGGAGTCTCTTTGTTTACATGAAAATTTGCCCTCTCCTCCTTACAGTTCCTTCTTCTTGTCAGTGGTAGAAGTGCAGCAAATTCCAATTATGCCTGCATCTGGTGCAAGATACACAAAAACGAAAAGTAATGAATAAAATCAAAAACCATGTAGCAGTAGCTATGAGAGGGAATATGCTATTTTTTCACCCAACTCACAACTGTAGCATGAGTGCAAGAACACAAAGCACCACACACCACACAGTCTTACATTATACTGTGTTCATTAAAAGTAGATTGTGATGTTAATCAGCCTTTGTTGTTTTGTTTTAGGTGGGATATGTCCAAACCTGACACACACTACCACAGTGAACCCTTGCGCCTTACCCTAGCTCAAGTAAAACAATATGTTGAGAATGGAAAAAGAGAATTTTGCTGTATCAATCCACCTCTGCTAAATATTCCCTTTGACCACATTGTGCTGGATGAGTTACATCTTCTTTTAAGAATTACAGATGTTCTAATGGACAATCTAATTGAAGATGCCATGGAACGAGAATACAAGGAACATATACAAATGACACAGAGGAGGGAAAAACTTGAGCGGGGGAAACATCTCCGAAAATTGGCAGAGACCATTAATAGCTGTGGAGTGACTTTCAATGTATGGGAGAAGAAAAATGCTGATGGGAAAGGTTCTGGGACAGTGGACTGGACAAGCCTGATGGGCGATGAAAAGCGGAAGCTTCTGAAGCTGTTGCCGGATAAATTGGCAGAGCAAACTGATGGGATCCATCAGGATACGGCATCCACTGTCATAAAAATCTGGAGGGTACTACTATAAGCCAATATATACAAACATTGTTGATTTGTTTATATGTTGATTTGTATATATATTCCAGATAAAATATACCGAAAATCACTGATTTGTGTTGAAATCACACTTTCTACTAGGACTTTGGAAATTTATATTTCAATACCATTTCCTCCTGGACTCCAAATGGAAGTAACAACAGCTGTGGTAAACAAGTAAGAAACATTTATTTATTTGTTTATTTATTAACAATTCTTTCACAGGGGTGTCCAATTCAGCAGAGCTGTTTTAAATGGAACCCTGCAATAGGATGGCTTTAAGGGATACAGAACATATTACAATAACAAAATATAAATGCAAAATCCTGTTACAATATGATGTACACTGTAAATCACTGGCATTTAAAACATTGACAACAATGCTTTACTTTGTGAATCTGTTTTCAATTTATTTCAGGTGAGGGAATGGATCAAACTTTTTCTTAGTATTTCTGGACAGAGGAAGGGGTACCGCAACGCCAGTGTGACCCCATACATGCATGCAGCGGCCTACTACCTTCAATATGTCCTTGATGAGCTCAGGAATGCCAAGCAGTTCAGTGGGTAAGGTCAGTGAAATAATTTGATCATCTATTATGCTATCTAGAAATAATTCACTTCAAAATCCTGATGTCCTGGTGTGACACAATGGGACAATAGAATTTTCATATAATTCTCAGACCATCTTATCAAATAATTTGATCATCTATTATGCTATCTAGAAATAGTTCACTTCAAAATCCTGATGTCCTGGTGTGACACAATGGGACAATAGAATCTTCATCTAATTCTCAAACCATGTTATCAATAAAAACTCTACTACATATTTTCCCACCTCTTTTAGGTGTTGAGAAGAACAATGATGTTGCACGAAGCGTTGTCCTCAGAAAATCAAACAATTGGGATACTCCAGCTGATGTTCTTAGATGCGAACACAGACTGCAAGTATTAAGTAAACGGGAGAGGACAAAGAGGAAATACAACAAACATGACGAGAACTTTTGGGCTAGTGCTAAGAGGGATATATGCAAACGAAAGAAGCTTGAAAGTGTCAGCAACAAAAAAGAAGCTATTCAGATTTCCCCAGCCAGTACACCTAAAACAAGCAGGTGCCAGAGGAAAAAACGAAAAACTAAGTCTGGCAGAAAAAAAACTTAATCAAAAGCTATTGAGACTATGTACATACAAGTATTTTATTGCACCTCTTGCAAGCAACAACCAAGCCAAGGATAGGGGGTTGCTTGTGATATTTAGAATATTCAAAATTGAAAATATAATTCTCATTCATATCAAATGTAAATAATATTAGTTGTTTTTACTCCAAACCACCTGAAACTTTAACAAATTGAAAGGATAATTTTTCAGTGTAGGCTCTAGGAGCCTCTTTTAAATTTCCCTCTTTTTCCTTGATAAATTTTTTGGGGGACCAAGATATAAAGTGACGCAGTTTGACTGGATAGCATACTTTCAAACCTTGTCCATGCATGTTACAAAGTTTGTCCCATCCAGGGGGGAAAGATTTTCTGGAAAAATGACTGCTGTCTAGTGAAACCCAGATTCTTTGTTCTTTTCCTTTTCCTTTAAATAAAAATTTAAAAACATCACCTCTAAAGTCAATAGTTACAGCACCACGTTGCTTATTTTTTAAATAACATTCAAAATTAACCCTCAGTCGGGAAACTTCTTTGAGAATAGTCTCTTGCCTTGGTTGGGGCTTGTTGAAGTAACTGCAAGACAAGATAAACATATTGTTTACAATCTACATTTAAAGGTAATAACTTCCAATTGAAGTTTTAGATCAAGGTTAAATGTTCACTGCTGTCTGATCACTTACAAGTAGGCAGTTTAGTGCCTTTTAATTTTAGCCAAAACCTTTCAGTAGTTAAAATGATGCCATAAATAAAGAGGTATTATAATATATAAATTAAGTCTTATCTACGATCAATTCCCACATTCTCCTGGGTAATGTGATACACTTTGTCTTATACCGAGAAGAGAATTATGCTGTTGATCAGATTCGTTGTTTTTTACACATTTAAACCAACATAATAAGTTTTTTTCGATAAGTTGAGATTGCATGTTAATGAGAACCTAGGAAGCCTCACAGAATGTATATAAAGTGAAATAAATCAGCGATATTTGCTGTTTTACACTGCACAGATGTGATATTAACCTTAAGCTTATATCTTGATCCACTCACTCGATAAATTCCCTTGTGATATTGCTGTGCGGTTCCCACGAAGACTCATAAGGAGAGTATCCCTGCCAATGCACCAAATATTCCAGTTCCTTTCAATAAGACAGGATAATCAGTTTGTTAGAAAATAAACCCGTAAACTCGACACGCGTTTAGGAACTGAAGTTCTTACCTCGTCCTTCGCTTTCCTCGTTGCGATGAGTCTTTCAACACCAAAATATTCACCACTAAAAAGATTTTTTTCTTCTGAGTTTTGTTTTATGTACAGCAGCCGTTGAAAAGTTGTCGAGATCTCTGTAAAAATTCTTACTGTGTGCGTATCTCGTCCTTCTGGTCGCCACTGTGGCCATTCCGATAAGCGAACAGACGAGCCGAGAGATAGAAATTCCTCCCACCATGGCAACGGTGAACCAATAGGAGGTCACAGCGGAGGAATCATTGATTGACGGATTGTAAGCCCTTGAAAATAAGACCGCCCACCTATGTCTCGAATTCTTCGCCATGCCGGACAGCTCCGATTTTTTGCCGGTATTGTGGGCATCAAGGTCTGACAAGATACTGCTTGTTATAATATGTTCCAGCGTCTCACAGCAGATACTAGTTAAAGAAACTTGACAGCAGCTTTTTTGGTGAGGATCTATCGGATCCTTTTTCCATGAGATTGGGTAAATATTACCTAGAGTTATATCAAAGAAAAAAAGAGTGTTAACAATCCTAGACGTTTCGAGCCTGGTCGGGCTAAGAAAGGCTAATCCCTACTAAAGAAGCCCTTTCTTTCGCTGAATAGCTCTTGACTGTTCTCATTAGTGCCCCGCAACAAACATTATTTTATTGTTTATCAAATATAACCTATTCTCCTGTGACTGGTTAACTTTCACAGGTCCAAGGATTTCTGGTATATACTATCCAAGACAGGTGAGATGGCATTAATAGCTTTCTTTAGAACTGTGGGGTGCAAAAGGCAGCGGATTTTGTGGGTTTTCAGTCTGAACTACTTATACCTCCTCCCCCGTAAATCTTGACCCTCTTCGAGACAAAACTCTTTGATTTTCCTACGCTGATATAATTGCGACTCAATTCGTCGTTTTGTAACCTTGTTTAAAGACAGTCACGGAATGGCGTTGCGCGTAAATTTTCCATGAGCAAACATTCTTACGTGATTTTCTCTTTGCACCGATGGTGATGAGTTGTGCAAAGTTAACATCAAAAACGTTCTGAATATCTAAGACGTTTGTTTGTGATAAACTCGTATTTTTCGTAGGAAAATTAATGTTTTTATCATCGATTCAAGGATTGGATTTAGTTTATTTCGACAGATTTGAGGACAAGTTAAGTTTGTCGTGCAAGGTTACCTTATCTTTGGCAATTCTAATAATCTTGTCTTCAAATCTGTCGAAATATTTCCAATCTTTGGATAGATATTAAAACAATAAAAACATTTTAGACAAAAACATTTCTAAATTTTTGAGGGGGTGGGTCAATAAATGTACTTCGGTCCAAGATTTCAGTATCACGTCAATTATGCCGTCTCCTGCCGTTTTGCAGAGACATTTTATCTTTTTTTTTACATCGTTTTGAAGAAACATTTTCTCTTTTTTTCGTCATTGAAATGATAGCAGTTATAAAAGACACCCATCGTTTTTATCTTCTCAACTCGATTAGACTTTCGTGCAGCTCGCCACATGCGGACGACTATGGCTGATGGTAGCACCGAAGATAGCCTATCAACGTGACACACAAACAGCATTTCAGGAAAACAAAACCGCAAAACAAAACCACCAGGGTAGCGGCGTATTCTTTCACGTCAGATCATCAACCATCGAAAATGTTTTAAAAAATCCGTTTACTTGCGCAATCCAAGACAAAAATAGCCCATCCCTTATCATCGAGATCACTTGAGTTTCCATTTGCAAAGAAAACACATGGCGAAACCAAAATAAATTGTCTGATTTCCGCTCGAGAGGAAGAAGTTTAAAACGTCTTGTTCCTGGATAACCAGCTTATTTCTCACACCTCAAGATTAACTGACGTCAAGGAAATGAAACAAACGGCCAGGGTAAAGGAAAAATTAATTTGAACTTACGAACTCCATGAAGTAAAAATCGCTTCCCGGAAATTCCAACAACTGACTGACTGCTCTGACTGCTGCAACTCGGCTCCCTGGCTGAAATTTTGTCCGTTCTTCTACAACAAGAGAGGATCTCTTGTCTACAGTAAATATATTTCTAGCCCCACGCTTTGGCTTAAAATAAACCTTTTAGACCCTTTTATTATTTTCTATCCTTTTACTATACAAATATATTCTTTTACTATTCAAATAACTGCCTCAGAAATTCCCAATATCGAGGCACTCCTACACTGTTAACCGACGAATGCATGTCCAACGTCTAAATTTCAAACTAGAACCCATAAAAGAAGAAGCACTTGAACACTGGGCCGCATGTAACAACAAATCTTGTTGACAAATAATATTGGTTTTACTTTACTTTCTTGTTTTGTATTTCAAAAAGGTCAACATAGGAGGTTATCTACAGAATACCACCAACGAAATCATTGTCCCTTACCTTACTTATTTCCGTTTCTGTAGTGGCAGCAGTCTTGCCTTGTCGATCATGTAGGAGTTAGAACGCGGTGGTCCTGGGGCTTGGAGTGTGGGGTGGGGGCCTTCAATGCCCCCAAACTTCTGGGACCCCCAAATTTTTTCGGCCGAGAACCCTTAAGGAAAAACAGTATTGACTTTGTTTGTGTGAATAAAAAGTATAATAATAAGAGAGTTCTTGGCTACCGTTTAATATCTAGACTTCTTAGGGCTCTGTAAAGAGGTCAGATATCGAATGCCAAGAATTTTGTCAAGTTTAGAGCTTTTTTGTGCACTTCAGACAACTAACACTTTGGAACTTATTCTAGTCAAGGTCGTTTTCACTATTTCAGCATTTTTCAATTCTCACGTAAATAACTAGCAAAATTGTGCCGGCCAATATGGAGCCACCCGGAGTGACGCTAGGTGAAAGATCAAACTCACTCAAAAACTCACTCAAACTCATGAAAAATTCCTGCCGGAGTACGCCACAGTTACCTTAATAAAAAGGTCTGTGAAAAGGTTTATGAAAAGGTATGTGAAAATGAATTCATACGAGCTGGGAGCGAAAGAACTAAAGAGAAGACAAGCTAAAAAACATAGAAATTACTGATATGACTAGCTTCCCTGTCAATAAGCCTGTGGCTTCAAAGCTAATGTCAGGTAGAGCGTTTACACGGGGGCGCAAAGGCAGGCCCCGCCCCTCCCCGACTCCAAAGGAGCCCTGTTCAGTACCCCCAAGCGTATTGGCAGTAACCTTTCTGTAAGCCAAAAGGTCGAGTCTCAAAAGGAGAAAAAGTTACTAGAAATAGGACTAAATACAAAAATTCCGTTTGACCGAAAAGGATGTAATTCTTTGTGTCCGTCGTCATTTCATTTCCTTCATTTCATTTCATTTCAGCTCCATTTTGCTTGTAGGATCCTTTAAAAACTAACATACGCTGCAAGGATGGCTGTTTAGTCCAAAATTAATGGTGACCAAAACTATTGGCAACCATTAATTTTTGGCGTGTTGTTTCCGTTCGAGTTAAATATTTACCATCAACATCAAATAAATTTGAGAACAAGGCACATAAAATTCCATGGAACTCCTTAAAAATGTAATTATTCAACAATTTTGAATTATAAAATTCTTAATTAGCCATTTCTATGCTGGTTTTTCTTTAGTACTGCGCAGACAACGCGAGAAGCTTTGAATCGATTTGTTTTCTTATCTATTCTAAGTTTGACAGCTATCAAACATTGTAACAGGAAACCTCTATGTCATCACTTTGAACATAAACACATAACGCAACTCGAGACCATTTGCGGCATCAGATTACATGAGTCATTTGTAGTTGTTTCGATCCCACAGCCTGCCTTTATCCATAGTTACTGGACTCAGTAACTCTTGGAGATTCAAAGCCGCATATCAAATTTGGTTCAGTTGAGAAGAAACTGTTCGAGTTTCAAGAACGAAGAACCAGAGATGAATCGAGTTTGTGTTCTAGTGATAGCCGCTATGGCGTCCCTTTGCGGTCATCAAGCAAGTAAGCTGTTTGCATTTTTGTACCACGAAGTCTTGTGATTCTCAGCTTGTGCAATTCAAATACCTAGCGAATCTTTACCTTAACTGTAACCTTTGATTCTATTTTGGGGCTCTTTGGGATAGTTTTCAAGGGTGAAGTGGGTTGTATTTACTAAGATGGGCTCGAAAAGTCGGCACTGTGCTTGGGCGGGAGATTTTGGATTAGCATGTTTGTCGTAAGAATTTCTATGACATGTTGATTCAGGAAAGAACTTTATTCAATAAGTCTCGTAGTTAGTACTCTTTCGTGAGTGTAGAGTATGTATTCTCACTGAACAGCGGCCATTTTGCGGCCGTTACAAATAAGCTGCGTGAACGCCCTTTCACGCGGGGTGGCATATTTTTCAACCGCGTTTCTTGAATGGCAACATTCGAGATCTACTTCCTCAAGGAAAGCGCTGCAGCAGTTTGACCCCTCTTCTTCGTCGGTCGTTCGTAAAATTAGAAATTCCACTTCCAAAACAAAAAACTCTACCCGTTAAAGGGGAAAACATTCGTTCATTCTTTCACAAAATCGACGCGAAGTGAAGGCGTTTCTTTGAGCTAAAGCGTGTTTGGGGGAAAAACGCAGGGAGTGTTATGTTACAAGTATTACTTGCTCGTGATGCGTCAAAGAATTAAGTTTGTTTCAGCTTATTTTTAAGTTAGAATACCTTAACTTTTGTTATGTGTGGTAGTTTTATTGAAACAATCTCTTCTCTTTCTGTTCGTGTGCAGTTGAGGCTACAAAGACGCGTAGAGGGATTAAATTCTAAAGAAATTCGGTCATGCTACAAATATTTCGCACCAAACATCGACATTTCTTTGTTAGATCCCGTGTGTTGTTGAGATCGGTGATTATGAATTCAAAGTTTCCTTTATTTTCATAGAGACTGGTCCGCTTTTGTAAGGTTCTGTTTAATATTTCCAAAGCTATAAAGTTGTTTTTTCTTCCATTCAGGTCGCAGTGGGCCAACGACATACCCCTTCTCGCGAGAGGAAATCTAAAATCACACATTTGACTTGGAAACCGCAACTCTTGAGTTTTGAATTGACTCGGCTCTCAAATGGTGCAAATTGCGGTGAGGGTAAAAGGCGGAATGAGTTTGTGGCATGGCATGTGGCATGACTTGCGGAATGGCATAATTATGCAGAATGTAATTTTGGCGGAAAAAAACAGCCCGCCAATTTTTTAAGAGAAGTCGCCTTGTTAAATACCGCGGGCTCAAACATGATGAAAATCGATAGAAGATAGCGTAGAGTCTTTTTTCACGTATGATGTTCTTCACGGATTCTACGAAAAGAGTTTGGCGGCCAATGCTAAGCGGGCTTTCCCCTTCTGTGGACGGTTTATCGCTTTTAGTCAGAGGATAAAACAGCGACTTAGGTCTTATGAGCCAAAAAATGCCTCGGATACAACTTGGTCCACTTCGTGCACCATTTACACGCTACTGCATGTGACCAAAACATCGAGACGGAAAGTCAAGTTTTGGCGGATGTCATCTCAGCCTCAGTAGTGAACACTCGGTTGTATCCAGTCTCAAGCATATCTACTTTTCCTTATCCATTACGAGTTGAACGATCGATGGAGTAAAGTACAGTACATTTTTACGAGGCGTATTTGTTTCATTAGAAGTCTACTCCTGTCTACTATCCTTGCTTTTCGTTTGTCTCCTTCGCAGCCGTCCCTGTGTAGTGAAGTAATTGAATTAAGGAACGCGCTTAACAAAAAAAGAGAAAAACATAGCATAATATTAGCTCAATAAGCTCAAACACACTAGCAAGTTTAATTGGAAACCGTTTCCATTCACGATAATCTAAGTCTACGTTCTTTCAAATAACGAGGTTTAAACTTATTCTGTGATTCACAACAACATATCGAATTACTTTTACTAAGGTTACACACGCATTTAAATTTATCACGTCCGCATTTTTAGCTCTTCGGGCAAAACTTAACGTAAGTAAGTTCAAATACTCTAGCAAATTTAATTGGAATATGTTTTCATTCATGATAATCTAAAAAATGTCCTTAAAATTTACGTTCTTTGAAATACGAGGTTTTAAGCTTCTCATGATTCACAACAACATATTGAATTACGTTCAAACACGCATTTTTAAAACGTAAAAATTTATTACGTCCGTATTTTTAGCTCTTCAGGCAAAACTGTGAAAATACCACAATATTAACCTCCATAATATTTTTGTTTGTTGCAGGTTTAGCGTTTTAGAGTAGTTTTAATTCATTATCGCAAAAAATATGCCGTTTTATAGCAGAGACGCTTATCAGCGACTCATCAACAGGAAAGCTGTAAATTGTCACGCAACATGTTCTCCGTTCAAAACATCTGTTTGTCAGATATCGTTCGAATTTTCTCTTTAAGACAGGGATTTCTCCGTATATTTTATGAAATAAAACCCTCAAAAATAAGCGATTAAAGTTATTGTACTGTTTAACTGAGCAGCATAAATTATTAGCGAGGTGAAGTGGCTTGCTAGATTTCCGCTAACTCTACTTTGCCATTTGCAGACCGGTGAGATAAAGCGAGATAAATGTAGATCATTTACCGCTGCTGCTTGAAGTTTTATCGTCCATGCTGCTCAGTCCTTGATGGTTTGAGCCCACGGTATTTAACTAGGCGGCTTCTCTTAAAAAATTGGCGCGCTTTTTAGTATAATTTATGTCAGGGTCATTCCGCCAAAATTACATTCCGCATAATTATGCCATTCCGCAAGTCATGCCACATGCCATGCCACAAACTCATTCCCTCTTTTACCCTCACTGTGCAAATTGAAATTCAAAGTAAACTGCTTTCGTTTTTAGCTAGTGAAAAAGAAATTATTGATGTCATTTACCTGGAAACTCCCGAACAAAGGTCAGCCTACCCAAAATATTAGCTTGTTTAAACGATTCCATCGTATTAAACAAATTTTCGTGCTGTTCTCATGAAACCTACAGCTACACAAATTTACATTATTGAAAGTTTTTTTTTAATTAGTAGAAGTCGTTTTGCGTTTGCCCATTTGATTTTTATTTATAAAGCGTTAAGGTTAAATATTTGCTCTGAAAGCTTTCAGTTTGAAAACTACGTGACCAAACAAAATATAAGTTGTTTTCTTTGCTGGAGAACCTATTATTAGATCTTGTCTAACATAACTCGAATGTCTTGATTTAGGAGGAAAGTTGCAGTGTTTTGCTTAAAAAGTTTTGCTATGAGAATTTTTGCTTGTCTTCTATCGAAAGAACAGACGGTTTAAGCTTGATAGCTTGCCTTGAAATGACAGTTGTTAATCATCGCCCAGAATGCTATTGTCTTTTGCGACATGTACTTACAGCGCCTGATTTTAGGACGCGCGGCATAATAATTTGCATGTTCAGAACAAGTTGGCTGTGATTGGTCAGAAGGCCTTGCCTTTGGGAATACCTCGAGTCTCTTCGCGATTCCACTGCTGTAAATCAAACGGTTGGAAGTGTGAAGCAAATTTCAAGGTGCGAGAAAGTAAACAATTGGGCCTAATTAGGCCCAATAGAGCGCGGCCTAATTAGGCCGCGCTCTCTATTCAAACCTTTTGAATAGAGAGATTCGTCAAAGAGTTCGCGAGCAAATCTTATCATGGACTGTCTAAACGTTATCTGAAATAGTTTATGCAAACCAAGCGGTTTTAAACCGGTTGAGGCCAGCGCTTTGCAGGAATTGCATTCGCAAAAAAAACCCGGGCTGTCGGTATGTGTGTTGACTAGCGAGCTTGAAGCGCGAAAGGTTAGCCACGCGCGACTTAAAAGAGCCAAAAATTTGAGTCACGCTTTGCAAAAAATCATAATTTGCCCTGTTTGTCTACAGGCCTGATTGTGTCTAGCGAGCTTCATCGCGCTTCATGAATCACTTCAGCGCGAAGAATTAAACCATGCGCGACTAGACCGGTGCGCGACAAATTTTGACGCACGTCATTTTATGACTTTACAAGCGGATCGCGGTTATTGGAAATTACGCTCGCTCCCTTAGCACCGCTTAATTGAAATTTACCAAAATTTTAATTTACCAAAATAATCTTATCAATGCAGGAAGACAAAGAGAAAAGTGAAATAAACAAGCCTTACTTTCTTTATCGTGTGATCATAAATAAACAAGCGCCCGCCGGTGTCTATTAAAATAATGCTTTTGCGTGAACAAAGCATTTAAAAGGTTTTTATTTACGCCAATAATCATCTGGATCATACTAGAAAGGGGAATATGCTTCTATGCGTGGTCAATATGTGCGAGGTGTTCGTTAAGCTGTTCATGATCGCAGTTATCGTGGAGACGTAACATCTACGTAACATACAGCGATCGCGAAAACACGTGTGTGTGTCTTTTTTTTGGATATTTTTTTGCGGAATTCTGGTGTTATTATCAGTTTCTCACACTTTACTGACTCACACCGCAATACAATGCTTATAATTACAATGGCTTGCGGTCTATTGTTTATGAAGGCGGAGTTATGAATTCATTAGAACACTTGCGGGAAGTTTAAAAGCGGTCAAATCAACTCCCGTGGGGGGCTCTGTGGGACGTATTTGCATGTAAGTTCAGTTTTGCGGGAGTTGGTTTCAGAAAGCTGAAATCGATAATACTTCCAACTGTCAGATTTGCGCGAAAACTCGGCAAGTGAGTCTTTAAATGTCAAGCATAAATAGCCATATGAACGCTAACTTGCTTACATCTTATTTCTCGAGATTTTCAATCTAAAAGTGTCGGTCCCATACAGACGGAGCGTAAAAATAGCTACATTTGAGGTCGAAAACGATAATGCTTCCCAAACAGCTACACACCTAAAAACAGTCGCATTTGCTTTATTAACATCTAACCAGTAAACTTAACCGTTTTCCCGTCAAATTAAAGCTTCCGAGTGGTGCTGACCGGTTTTGCCTAACTTTCTTTGTTATTTTGTGTTTTTTCGCTAACGAGCTTTCAAATGTTCGCGCGAGAAAGGGCGTAAAAGTCCCGGATGTGTCGCGGCATTCTGGGCGATGTTTTCGTCCATTTTTCGTGTATCAAAAATTAATAACCGATAAGCTTAGTTGATCGTCTGGACTGTGTTTCGCAAATGCTTGAATAAATAGCCATGATAGGATAAAGCTTTTTAAGCCATGGCACGTCATTTTATCACACATGACACAAGCTTCAGATGTGCGAAATAGCACGTACGCCATTGCAATGTCACGTTATCAACCTTCTTGCAGCTGAAACACATCTTCAATTCTCCATTTTTTTGTTTCACTTCAGTGGCTTTGTGGGCCTGTTCCCGGCTAGACAAGTTTCGTTAATAATTAGCGTGCATGAATTTGACAAACAAGTTGTTTAAAACAAGTTGTTTATACTATTACTTGTATCTTCCCAAAATATTTCAGCTATGCCCTGAATTTAGCATTTGCACTGAAGTGATAAATGGTGTTGTAAGAAATGTTTTGTGAATGTTTGAAATAGGATTATGTTGGCTAGGTCCTGTTTTCCTCTTTTAACTTTTGAGAAGAAAATCAAGTGGACTGTGAACTGTATGAAATTTTGGACATTTTCCAAAAGAACATGTTTTTCCATACTTTTGTATGGAAAATTTATTTGCGAGAATTTCTTTCCCTTCTTATACATATTCCATCTTGATTAAAAGCTTACATTTTCCAACTTTTAAGATCACATATACGAAAACAAGGACCAAGAACTATTCCAAATTATTTAAGGTTGTTGGTGTCCTTAACCAGTGCCACTCAGTTGTCTTTTTTAGTTCAACATGCCAATGTCATCTTCTACCTCCCATTTTCCTGTAATTTTGTGGGCTATCTTAGCTGGCTGAAAGAACATTATCTTCTCCCACTTAGCTTGTGAAGCAAAAGGCAGTTAAGCGCTCCCAGTCTAAAGGTAGAAAAAATATGGACAGTGTAGAATAACTTGTATATACTCAGGTTTATTGGTTTAAAGGCAAGAAAGACTTTGGACTTGTTCAGTGATTGAAACTACAGCTTAATCTAATGTTGAGAAGATGCAGTTTGATAGACCATTTGAAAGGACTCTTGAAAGTTCAGAAATGCTCCAGTTTTCAGACGTACTAAGCTTACCCCCTTAAATATAGCTTATGTATAGCAGTTCACAGGGTAACATGATCAATACCTCATAACAAATTTGCAAAACCAGAAAACTCACAAAGTTGCCGGGGGTTGCAAATTTATTTTCGAAAAAAAAAAGATCTTTCCAAGACCATTTTCGTGGCAACATTTCATAGAAGTAGACCAAATACGATAATCTGTTTCTTAAGTTTTTATGCCAGTTGACATAACTAGGGTCAAAGACACCTCTCCACAGTGGCCATGCCTTTGTATTCCAGCAACAAATTCATTCTCTCACATATTTACAGTGGACTGACATAATCTCAAACCGTGGCTATCTTGAATCACCTGCTTCTTGCACTAAAGTTTGTTTTCCTTGGTTGTTCTTATTTTTTGACTATCGTCTGTCTTGAACTCCCGTTATCTTGAACAATTTCTATTCCCTTTCTAGATCTACTGCATCTTAAAATCTGTCTGGCCAGTAAAGATTTCTGTAGGGATGTTCCACTGTATCTGCTTGTAGTAAACAATTCATCCAAGTTTATTTCTACTGTGTTAGGGGCAGACTTGAGTCTTTCAGTACCATCATTGCGACCTAAACCTGGGGAACAAGTGAGTGTTAAATGTACAGTGAGCGCAGGGGAAGTATTCCGTGGTTGGTTCAGAGGTGGAGGTTTCACTCAAGTTCCACAGTCATCAAGTGCTTGAGTGCGAGTGGAAGCTAATTCACCAGTTTATACTCTGAGATTTACTAATGTGGAGGTATCACAAGGTGGCGAGTATGAATGCCGTGGCAGCTTGAATAACAAGGAAAGCTTTACACTGGAACTTGCTTGTAAGTGTTACCGCATTCAGATGATGTTGTTTGTGTAATAATTTAACATATCCCAGCCCTTTCAGTCGGCGCGGCCAGCGGGTGATTCTGGTGCTTACAGTTAACTGTCTGCAGTTATCTCAAAATGTGAATTTGAGAAGATTTTGTGGCTTACAGTTCATTATGTGCCACTTGCTTAAGTTTCCCTGGACTCCATTTAAGCAGGCACAAGGAACTCATGTTATGTGTCATTTATGAAGTGATCTTTGGTGTCATCATTGTGTGTATCTTATGAATTGAAATTCACCTAAAAAGCTAACAGCTTTAATAGCTAATAGCTTATAAACATGTATAGTTAGGAAGTAAAAGGATGGAAACTGGCTTCATATACGTATGGATGTTTGTTCTATCTGTAAATTTCGCATTTTTCATAAAGGTTATATCTTCTTCAATGGTCAGCATTTTCCTCATATTTCCTACATTTTGTGAGGAGAGAAATTACGATGATGTAGTTTGATTTTATTTATTCGCTTTCGCTGAGGAAAACATAGAAAATTCCAACATAGAAGTTATTATCTTAGTTTGGAAGTAGCAGGTTAATGTTCCAGTTCATTAACCGTAGCAGGCACCTGTTGTTTTGTCGTGGATCATAACTCTAATTAGTGTTGAAGTGTAACGGAACCCGCACTTGCCTTTTGTATAACTGTTACCTACCTGCCTTGTTTTGAAAGTGATTAATGTTGTAAAAGTTAAATTCCGCTTAAACCAATCGTGCTTTCTGAAACACATGATCTAATGTTTGTTAAGACTTTCTGAGGGTATGAGGTAATCCTGTTATTCCTCATAAATAGAAGTGCTTTGTAAAATATTCTTTGGTTACGTTTGTTGGATTAAACTGTATGTTGGACCCAAGTCTGCCTGTTCTAGTTTGTCTCCGAAGATAATATTCCTGTAACAGATCCTGGACTTCCGCAGCCAGCGTGTGTTCCCCCAGAGTTGAGAGTGCTACAGAGATATTGCAGAAATAATCAAGAGAGCCGAAAAACTTATTATCACAATTTACCAAATGTGACAGACTCTTTTAATGTCATATTTTTAGCATTCTATCTAGGCCTCCCCATCCCCCCTAAACAATGGCTGGAAACTTGGATAAATTACAAATGCGCATGAAATTTGTGTCAATTGAAGGGTTGTATGAAATTGACACAAAATTTATGAAATCCCCCATACCTGTACTTAAGTTTTAATTCTAGTGACAACTAAGTGAAAAAAATGCAGAAACTGAGTGCTTTGCAACAAAACTAAGTCATGGTGCACAATATTAATCATGAAGTAATTTTTTCTACAGTAACTGTTATTGTGTACAGTTGTCTCCCAGTAACTCGAACTAACTTGAAGTGAATGTCTTTTCCCTTCAGGTCATTTTCTTATTGTACCCTCGATAACTCGAACTTAAGAAAACTCAAACCTTTTTTTATTTCCCTTGAAGGTTTGAGTTATCCTTAGTCAACTGTACATGTACAGGGAAAATGAAAAGATGCTGAGAAAAACGACAAGGCACTAAAAAAAAAGACAGGGCACTCAGAGAAAAACCACAGGATAGAGCACCCTGTCTTTTAAACTAGGCTAGAGCACTGAATTTTTGGCTTGCCAGGCTTGTTTGATAGTTTATGGTAAATGCAGAGATCAATGACTGCTAATGTTAAGAATGATCTGCCTATTAACTCCTTAATTCCCAAGAGTGACCACCATATTTCTCCTCATAATTTCAATACCTAATCAAGAAAATAGGTTATGAGAATTAATAAAATGATCACCAAAGGGAAATTACTTTGATCTTTTAACAATTTCTCCCAACTTATTCTAGAAGAAAATGTATGGAGAGCAGTCAGGAGAATTTGTATGTGGATATCAGGGCTTATAGGGTTATAAACTCCTGATACATGGCCAAGTTAATTGACTTCAGAGCATTTGGAGTCAGCTGCATTGACATTCCTTACTTTCTGAGAGAAAATGTTTTGAAAAATTATTTAAATATAAATGTTAAAAGTATTAATTATTGTTGTTATTATTAACATCACTGTCATTATTGATGTAATCATTTTTACATCAATTCCCTTCAGACGATGTATCTTTGGTGAAACATGTTCAGCACATTAAAATTGGTCAAACAGACACCATTAAGCTTGACGTTAGAGGTTACCCCAAACCATCCTTCAAATGGAAGAAGGATAAGAAACAGCTGAATCCAAGCTCTGACCCGCACCACACCTTACTAGATGATGGTTCCCTGAGAGTAAATATTGTGAGGATAGGAGATCAAGGAAATTATAGCTACACGGTTGAACAAAGTGGTTATGAAATCACTGAGGATATCGAGGTGTATGCTGTAGGTAAGTGTCCTTGCAGTTTCATGTTTGGTAATGTGATTTTGAGGGCAGTTAAAGGGGGCTACATCACTGGGATTACTACTTGTCAAAATATTAGCTGCCATGGTTGAGGTTTATTTTTCTGCAGGACCCAGTAATGGCCACCCACACCAGGTACTTTAGGCCACAAGAGTTAACTAGGATGTTTTTCCTGTGGCCCTTCCATTTTTAAAGCGATCATATCGCTTTAATGCTATCGATAAGCTTTGTCTGTGTCAGTGTTGTGTCAGTATCATGTAAGCTTCCTTTTATTGTCTTGAGATAGGTAATGTACACCCTCCTCTTGTACACCCTGTGTACTCTAGTACACCTTGTATATGCTTGTATACCCTGTATACTCTAGTATGTGCACCCTGTATACCTTGTACACCTTGTATACCCTGTATACTCTTGTACACTCTGTATACCCTTGTGTATATACCCTGTATACTGTACTGTACACCTTTTATACCCTTGTACACCCTGTTTCCAAAAAAAAAACCATAATTATACATTGAAATCCTTTCATCTAACAGTTTGCAATTAATACTATGGTACTAGGATCACTTTCTGAACACGGTGTGTGCCTATTTTTTGTCAGTTTTCATGCATAAATTGGCAAGTGTAAGTATAACTTTTACAATTAATCAGGTGACATTGATGGGCATAACACTGTAAAATTGTTGCTAACATGTATGTGCTGACATGTTTTAAAGTCATTATATTGAGAACAAGAAAGCCCAGTGGGCATTTTAACCGGCCGTTCTGACCCTCCCCACCCCTAGGTTTCACAAATGTTAGCGCGATCCTGTATTTATACGAACCGGCGTGACGAAAAGTGTGATTGTTTGACACAATATTTTGACTATAGCGTTCCTGGATGACGTATTTTTTAAACTCTGATGACTCAGCTTATCAGTCTTTCTTATCGCTTTTATTTCTGCTGAAAAATGCAAGTTCACTCAAACGTTGAATGTCGGTATAAATTTGCCCATGACTGCGGATGCTTGCAAAGGGATGACGAGATATTTATTGTTGTGCCTAGGCCGTGAATACAAACAGTGAACATAGCAGTAGAATCAACATGTAACGCTTGATAAACACGAGCTCGACCAGATCGTCAGAGTCTGGGGCACGTTGAGGCATATCTCATGACGTGATGTTTAAATCCGGTTTGCTAACCCGGGAATCCCTATGCAAAGTAAGCAAGTTGACTTACCAGACTATCCACTTACAAAATCACCTCTGACCCAACCAACACCACATGCAAACCACACGCATCGCTTGATAATATTCAGTTATTTTCTAACTCAAAGACTCGTAACAGCTACCTTATTTATTGATCTCCCTTTATTAATGACCGATTCCTTCGTCTTTATCCAATTAAAATCAACTTCTTGCGTCAAATAAACACTCATCTCTCTCCTTTCCCAAGAGCTATGGTGTATCGGTGGTGCAATCCACTAATTGCATCATCATACTAGTGCCAATCCCTTCTCTTCCTAAGCCACCGTTCCTTGCCGCGCTAATAAGCTGCAAACACAGCTGTCGTTTCTGTCCTCTGCGAAATACAGGTTACCCAATGAGAAAACTTACAATCCTGCACTTTGGAAACCTTCCCCTCATAAAACGCCAAGGGAAACTGCCTCTCACGCAGCACAATATTACACCGCTATATGACCACAGGTAGCCAAAGCTTGAGTTATGACTGAAAATTAATAAAATTTTATGAGATAAACAGTGTTTCTTTGTTTATATCTTACGTACTTGCTATCTAGGGCAAAAATTCGCTCTCCGAGCGAGAATAAGCGTCTTTCTAATTTTTGCTCCCAATTAGTGTTATGATATTATGCAAAGGTTGCACACTGATCTGCTATTTCACCCGCACAAAAGCATACCTCTTTTCACTCTTTTCCTCTTTTCGCCATTTCCACTCACAATTTCCTCAAACCTGAATCCATAGTCGAAAAACAACTATAAACGCCGGAAAAGTTCCATCTTTCCCATTATTTTGTTACCATTAAAACGGCAATATTTTGAGCTTCTTGTATAAGAAATCAAATGTCGGTATTCGACCCCCGACCTCTGCGTACAAATACATGCAAATATGCTAATTTCATCTTGCTGTTCTCTTCTACTGGACAATTCGCACAATGGCGTGGACATCTCAAAAACTACTGTGTCGGGGAGGTGTGAACGGTAAGCAAATGGTCACGCTTCACCCATGAAATGTCACACTCTGTTTACAATCTGCCGGGAAAAACCACCAGACAAAAACTCGCGTGCGTTCCACTCGTCTCTGTTTTGAAGAAAATCAGCCAAGAGTCACACAAAGCATTGACTCAATGCAGTGGTTTTCTTTCCGTTTAACGTGGTCAGAACTTATTTTCATTTCAAATTTCCTTCATTAATTTTTTACATGGGTAACTCATTTTGGACTTTATCTTTTATTAGGAAATACGTTTTTTATTAACTAACTTGAATTGACCCTTTTAAACTCATTTTAAAAGCGAGCTTCACTTTACATTGCTCGATCACTGAGTCGAATTATGATAAACAAATCGCGTTTTAAAAACACTAATGCGCATATTGCGGTAACAGTCGGCTAAACAACGATTCAAGACGCGTACGTCCACACATGCCAGCAATGCGCAGGCCGTGTATTTAACTATGGAGGGTGGCTAGTCATAGCATTAAACGGTAGGGTCAACAACAACAACAACAACAACAACAATAACCATTATTTGCATGACTATAATTATTTACAGTATTACAAAAGGTATACGTAAAAGAAAGAACAAAAAGAAAAAGAAATAATAATCATTATGATGTTAATAACAAATAATCAAGTGACAACATTTTTAGATGGCAGGATACTGTCACGCAAATTACTCAGTAGTGAAATATAATTCGTCAATCGTAAATTAAGATAATAAAATATCTTCGGAGTTCATCAGTTTAATCACCAGGTCTGAGTAAGATAGCTGCTGAAAATTATGGACATGACTTTGTATTTGAGCGAAAAACTCATTTCTAAGTTTGAAATATTTTGGGCAATAGCAGAGGAAGTGAATTTCATCTTCAATTTCATTGGAGTCACAAACTGGACAAAACCTTTTGTCATGAGGGGTTTGGTTATACCTTCCAGTTTCGATCATAAGTTTATGATTGCTTACGCGTAATTTTACCAAAGCCTTTCTATTGACTGTTTTTCTAGTTAGGTTTAAATAACTTGAAATTTCACAACAATGTTTAAACGTATTATAAAACTCTAATTTCCTTGTATAATTAACTGAATACCGCCACTGAGTAATATACTTCTGTTCCATTATATCTTTATATCTTGATATTTTGGTCTTATCTAAATTGTTGGGAACAAAATTCGGTAGATTATAAGATTTGGGTAATTCCATAATATTACTATAAAAACTAACATTGCCATAAGAATGAAGATTTATAGATAAAAGTAATGCTCGTTTTACAGTAGAGTCTTCATCCTTCTCAAAAAGATACATAATGTAGTTAAGAATTTTTTCATTAATACCAACTATAAATGGAAATTTTTACCTAGTTCACCTCTACATGCAGCGTTAGAAGCCTTATCGTCACAATGGTGAATCGAGGTGCCCCGAGAAGATACATACTGAAACGATCGTTGGCCAATTTTACACACAACACACCCTTTTTTGTCTGAGTATATCTCTTTTCCACATCGTTCAGTGTACGAGTAATAAAATGTACTGAATGGCAACCCTTAGGTGATTGTTGGAAGAGACCGGCTGGTAGGCCTTCATAGTAGCGGGGTATGGACTTGGAAAGATAACCTGTCATACCAAGGAAACGTCTCACTTCGGCTTTGGTTTCCAGGGGTGTACATTCATGAATGGCTTGCACCTTCTCTGGTGTAGGTTTTAGACCTTCTTGGCCAAATTGGTAGCCATAAAAAGTAACCTGGGGCTTGCCAAATTCACATTTGGGTTTGTTTAAATGTGATTTCAAAATCTTCAGCTCTCTAATAGCTCTGACGCTAATGTTTCATTGTGCTCTTTCCAACCACTTGCCCCCGTCAGGATGTCATCTCGTTGGTTGAGGCATCGAGGGATATCGCCAAAAATTATGTTTGTTGTTTCATCGAACAACTCTTGAGAGGTCGTTTTCCGAATACCAGCCTCTTAGGCATAAAGTTGCCCCTTGGAGTGCTAAATATAGCGACAGATCCTGATTCTGGATGTAGCACTTATTGGTGATATCCCTGGCGGAGATCTAGCGTAGTCGAAATAGTGCAATCATGAAACTTGTTGGTGAAATCTTCTAATACTGGTGCCTGTGAAATTCGACTACGTTCCATGTACTAGCTCAGATCATATGCAGTTCCAGCTTGTCTGGTGGTGTCCCAGCAAACTAAATGTAATCGGCTCATCAGCTGGTACCTTCTCGAATATGTCCTCTTCTATTCCCTGGTCTAGCCTCTCCTGCAATGGTTCCTGGAGGTAGTATGGTACTTGTCTGGGTTTCTGTGCTTCTGGTGCCATACCAGGTTTCATGTGAAATCGACCCAGGAACTCACTATTACCTCTCTTGTCTTCTATCTTCCTGATACCTTCGAACAAATTGTTGTACTTGCTCACCAAATCTTCCATCTCTTGTACTCCTCTCTCCTTAAAGACACTGGCTCTGGATACAACCTTGGGTACCCCCTAAATCACTGGATTCTGCAAAGCTGCCGTTTGGTTGGATTTTGAGCATGCCTAGCTATGTCAGGGTTTCCTTGCCAATTAGCGGTGGTGGCTGTATTCTTACGTGGACCACAATATATCACGGTCAGCCTCCATTTGCACATCAACATCATTCAACATTACTCTTACCATCCTGTCGGTAATGCCATCCTTGCCAGTAACTAACCGGATGGTTTTACTTTCTTAGCTCGTTTCAAATGTTCTGCTGCTTGTCCGAAGAACTCATCATCAGAACTTGCGGATTCAGCTACGTCAGTTGTCCTCTTAATCCCTCCTTTGATTCTTTCTTTACCAGATCTCTGTCTTCTAGGCCTGTAGCTAAGAGTGTTCCCGGATTAACACACGGCTGCACAATGGTTCCATTTGTGGCATATGCTGCACTTCTTCCCGAATACAGAACAATCTCTTACTTTTACGTGGGTTCCAATTAATCAAAATCATTTCCAATTAATAATTTCCACGGTTTCGCTGGTCCCTACATATTATTCGCCTGTTATCTGTGCTTCAGCCGTCCGGAGTGAACACGAGAGACCCTATCTACGACATTTCGAATACTACCTAGGTCTTGCATTTGCCGTGCTGTGTCTTCCGTACGTCTGGCTTGCTTCTGTGAGAAACCTTATGAGGTCCCATGTATTGCCGATAGCTTTCTCAATTAACTTCTTCTTATGGATGGTCTGGATAATGTGTTCGAGGATTCTTTCGTCAAACGTATCGCCGAACTCACATTCATTAGCTTTTTCCCGTGATCTTGCAGCGTATCCACTTCCAGTTTCTCCCAATGTTATGTGGCCTCATCTTCAAGAACAAATAACGAGCATGATGCTTATTATTACAAATGGAATGTCTCGTTAAACTGCTTTATATTACTGAGTGGCATCATTTTTATTCGGAGTCAATAGGAAGGAATTTTCGATGTTAATAAATATTGTAGTCAATTGACTCAAGACCAACAACTCACGTAGGAGCATAAACTGCTTGTGGACATTGTAAGAACTGCTCTTTTTGTCACTGTTGACATATAGTCCCGCCATTGCGTGTTTGTTAATTTTGACGTTATTACACTATTTAAAGTGGTTTTGTTTAATTCAAGGACATGTTAAATAACATAACCAAGGAAAAAAAATTGTGTCTTACTCAAAAACCCGAAATGAAAGTGATTCAAAGCTCAGTTTCTTGTGCAGTCCCTGCATGGGCCACTCTTCATTTTACAGCTGTTAAAGCCATTATCGTTTTTTTTTATCATATAATACGTATAATGTAAATAATAATGACCCACTGCATGTATTTCAATGAAGCACGGATGAACGATTGTAGTCTCAGAACTTGATAATCAGAGTATCAAGTCGAGTAACAATAAAACGGCATGGCCATCTGCACAATTAAGCCACCACACACTTTAGTAAAGGCCATGTCTTCTGCCTTTTCTGCTGCCAAAAACAGGATATTGAAATTTCCCTCCTCGATGTTGTGCATCTGGTAACTGTTTCTCCGTTTTAAGTTACAGAAAGATTCTCTGCCTAACACAACTGAAATTATTTCTGACCAATCACAATAGTAGTTATATAGTTGGGGGTACGAGCGCATTTTTTCAAAAATCCGCTCTGAACTCCCCAACTATAACTACTTTACCATATGTTGGCACAATTTCATGGGAAATCTATTTGGTATTATCTCATGGAAAAATCTATATGGCATTATCTCATGGAAAATCTATTTGGTATTATCTCATGGGAAATCTATTTGGTATTATCTCATGGAAAATATATTTGGCATTATCTCATAGTTGGGAGTACGAGCGCAGTTTGCCATCGGATGAATATTACTTAAAAATATAATATCATATAATAGTATAGAATGTATTGTAACTCAGATATTCACGATTACCTGAAAGAATCAGAAGTTGTTTGTCCTTTTTGTGACGAAAAAATAGAAGATTCTAATAAAAAACCGAAAGATGATGAATGCTGTGATAATCAGGAGGTTATAACAACTGATGGAATGCAAGTTTGTCGAAGTTGCGGAGTCGTACAAGGATATAATTATGTGAAAGAATATGTTGATTTTTATCAAAATAGATATAGATTTATAAGAAAATCTGTTTACCATCGAGAGTACCACATTAGCAACATATTACTCAATATCGAAGAAAAATATAACATTGAAATATCAAACTGTCAGAAACAAAAGATTGATGCTATATATGTCGAGATAGGTAAGGTTCTTAATGAAGTTAATGGTACAAGGAAAAGAATGATTAGCGTTAATTTTATTATGAGAAAGATATTCAAGATGATGGGAATACCTTACAAAAATATTCCAATTAGCAAATCTAAAAAAACATTGGCCTTTTACGATCGGTATTGGACAAAAATTGTTTCTTATTGGTGATAACATAAAATCTATTATTGGATGAATACCTTATTATATTTCTTTTCAAATTTGTCAGTTAACGGACACATATCAATGATTATATCATCGAGAATTTTGACATAATCAAGAAATTCTTTGTCATCATACTCCAGTCCTCTCATGAAGGACCGCAAATCTGTTAAAACCTTTTCATATGAGGTGTACGCGAATTTACACATCTCAATCTTTCTTTTGTAATTTTTAGCCTCTGAAAATGTTTTAAGCAATATACCAGTACCAGATATTACCCCAAGAGGAATAGGGTTTAGTGTTACACCACCAACTACTGTTCCTGTTACTACCAATAAAGCAGATCCAATATTACATGCAAGTTCTGCTTTTTTGAAATATTTGTAAGTCATTTTGAAAAGCCAGTATTTCTTATGATAGA
The DNA here is from genome assembly GCA_964030785.1 of Siderastrea siderea. Classification (NCBI taxonomy): domain Eukaryota; kingdom Metazoa; phylum Cnidaria; class Anthozoa; order Scleractinia; family Rhizangiidae; genus Siderastrea; species Siderastrea siderea. The sequence continues at coordinate 41,764,423 of OZ034975.1, forward strand.
ATTTATACAATGCTTTTAACTCAGATATTTGATCATCAGTTAATTTTTCTGACACATGGTTCCAGTAGAATATGCTTTTACGTCTATCCATTGAATATATATTATATTGATAGATAATTTTTATTCACTGGTGAAAGTTATGACATCAGCTGGGAGACCTGAATTTGTGTCCAATTTTAAACCGGCTATCTCTTGAACCTCAATTGAGCTCACAGTGTAACTGTTCCAACTTTCATTTTTATTATTAGCGACGGAATTCACTGTGAAGGTCCCCCCATCTGTTACTCTTACCTGCAATTGAAATTTATGAAGCTTGTTTTTGTTTACAACTGTGAAAAAAGAAGCGTTTGAGAGTGTGGCGATGTTTTCATAGTCTGGAGCCAACTGAATACCAAAACCGGACCGGATTCTTTTTCCTAATAAAATGGAGCTAGTTGTATTGACTTGTATTATACGGGTATTTTCCACTTTCTTTGTTACTGGGTTGATAATATTGGCAACCCAACGACACCAAAGATTGCCTCCGTATTGATCATTACTTACCTGTAGATATGTTACCAGTTTCACGACATTGCCAACAGTTGGGTAATTGAAATTCACATAATAGTTGGTTAGGTCTTGCCAAGGACCATCTGTTAACCATGCGATATTGGAAACAATCTTATTTGTATACTTAACGATTCTCATTACATGGTTGTTGTGATCATAGTCGTACACTTCTGGATTGACAGTGTCTTGCCAATCTTTCACACCATAAATAATGATAAAAGCCTGTGGTGAGGATAATGTTGAGCTTCCGTGTAGGTTGAAATAGATGTAATCAAGGGCATCCCTGCTCCCATTGTCGAATTGTACGAGAATCTTTACGTGATCTGAGAAGCTCTTTTGGATTGTTTTGTGAATATTAGCTGTGGTAGCCTGAGCGGATAGTTGGATGTTGGTATGTGGCCCTAGCGGATAATATTCCAAGACCGATGTGAATTTGCCGATACTGAGAGGATATAGATTGAATCCGATTTTCGATTGATAATCATTGCTATTAGGATTTTTTAGCAGTCCGACTTTGTAAGCTAATTTATTCTTGTGAGGGCTTTGTGCGAAATCAGAGATGCCAAGAACCACTCTATTATTCTCACTGGAGCTCTCATCCGCATCAAGGAGGTACTTCAATGCATTCTTTTTGTTGCTGGAATCGATATGAGATTGTGCCAATGTTTCGTCAACGTAGCTCTTATTAGCAGCACTGCTATTGTATCGAGGTGTGCCGAGGTTGTTAATCTGTTTTTGATTATTTGGTAATGAAGATAGGAATGTGATAGGATTTTTCATAACACCTCCTTTGTTTTTATTCAAAAAGGTGTCGTTAATATCTTTGAGATTGACAATATCTGATTCTGAATGAGAGGATGGATCAAAATCTGGTACTTGTATTCTTCCCTGAAATGTTTGTGTTGTTGTCTTTGAAAGGTCTGCTTTTGTACCCAATTGATTGTCAACATACTTCTTATTTACTCCATGGTCTGCATTGACTGGGTCCTTGATATTTGTTATGAATTGATTGTTCATATCAAGATTGGCTTCCATTAATACTGAACCATCTTTTTTGATGAATTTTGATGAATCAGTTATTGGAATCTTTCTTATCTCACTATCAACATACCCCTTATTACTAGCGTGATTAGAAGCAGTTGGTGATTTCAGATTTACGATGTTTAAACCACCCATGTCAATATGTTGCTCCATTCGACCTCCTTCCTTCTTTGACAAGAATATCTCTCTTTGCGATTCATAACTGATAACCTTGTTGAGATTACCATGAACTGGATAATTGTCTTTTGGGACAATGAGTGACCCTGTCATCGTATCACCAGATATTGCAACAAATTTAGATGTGTCCACACTTGGAATCTTGGCTATCTCTGAATCAAGATAAGTTTTTGTAACAACGTCGTTATTATTAGTTCCCTGTTTTACATTAACCAGTTTTTTATTCTGCATATCATAATCATTATTAGCATCTAATTTAAATCCAATACCAGGTAAACCTCTTGAACCTATCTTACCTAGTCCTTGAGAATCATCATGATTAAGGATACCGTTTGTATAACTCATATAATATTAGTTTAGATTTTTTCGTCGAAATTTCGGGCTACCTTTTTTTTGACCTTATCAACATACAAAAAACTATATGGATCCTTAGTAGCTTTCTGATAATCTGATTTATTTATGTTCAGTTCTCGGCAAATCATCGATTGCTTGCTTATAGAAGGAAAATCAAAAACACAAAAATGTGAACTATTCAGTCTTATTGTTTTATCGGTTCCGTAATAGCTTTGACTCAAATATATACAACAACAATTTTTATTTCTTGAATTGGTAAAGTAGTCACGTATCCGTTCGTCATTTTTCTTACCTGTATTCAAATAATCATCAAATATGATTAATTTTTGGTTCTCATCAGACAAATCTGTCAGAGGGATGATTTCATCATTACTTGCTTCTATCACATCATAACCGACCTCTTTTGATTTTGATATTGGTTCAAGAGATTTCAACAGATGCTTATATTTGCTTTGTTGGAGATTGCGAGCGTAAAGATATATTTTATCAAAGTATAAGAGCCTGTATATCATATCAAGCAGAAGGTTTGTTTTACCACCACCAGAGGGAGCACAAATAAGCATCCTAAAACATCGGTTTGGCATGAAACTCTTTAATTGAACAAAATCGTTGTTTTCATCATCTTGGATGTCGTAATTTTGAATCTTCATATGATAATATGTTATACAATTTTATCGCATGGCGACACGCTATGCGACACGCTATGCGACACGCTATGCGACACGCTATGCGAGCGTTTTTATATATGATAACCCTAATTTTTCCGAACAAAATACGAAATTTTATGTAAACAAATGATACAATGAGTTTACTCAAATGGAAAGAAATGGCTGAGAAACGATCCGAGCTTGGTAAAAAGATTAACACAGTAAGAGAGACAATAAAACAAAAAACGATATCTGATCAAATGGGTGAAGTCGAGGCAGAGAAACTTTTCAAACCTATAACATCAGGATTAAAGGAACTCACAGCTCCAAAAATGCCATTGATAAGATTACCAAAGAAAAAGCGACCTGTTCCAGATTATGGAATAGCTATTGATGATGAAGTGCCTGATTATGGATTGGATGATTTGTTTGATCAACCTGTTTTACCTGAAAACGAGAAACAGTTAGTTCCAAAACCTCCATCTTATGAAGATGTCCTCAAGGATTTAGCATCAGGTGAAAAACGAATTCATATTGACCCAGAATACATGTATGAACCAGAAGATCTTCCACCTGAATACGAAGAAGAAGGACCTGATTATAACATTCTCGAGGAAGATTCAATTAACCAAGTTTTGGATGAACTTGAAATACCAAATTATGAAGACGTCGAATTACGTCTAACAGAAAAGGATATGGATAATAAAAAGAGTAAAGCTTATCTGAACAAAATCTTGAAAAATGCTAAAGATCAACGTTTGAAACTAAATGGTTATTTGAGTGATATCAGTAAAAAATTAAAAAGTGGTTTAATGACTGAAGCTGAGGCTCAATATCGAAGAAAAATTATTCAAGATACAAGAAAGGTTCTTACTGATTATATCGATTACAACAATCAAAGATTAAAAAATATTAAAGGGTCTGGTTTGAAGAAAAAAACAAAAAGAGGTGGACAGGTAATGTTTTTCAATAATCCGACAGAAATGATGAAAAAACTGGAACTGATTATCGGATCAAAGGTTGCTGGTAATAATAGCATAGAGCTAAGAAACACAGGTGTCGCTCTTTTCGACATCTTGTTGAGAAATTCAATACTCAATAAGTCACAATACAACAAAATATACAAAAACTATTTTAGTCTAAACTAATCATATAAATGAATAGACAACTTGTATTATCCAGTCATACCGTCAAAGGTATAAGTGGTAATAAACCATCGGATTTCACAATCAAATACAGTAATCCGATAATACTAGATTCAAACAGACAATATGAAATCGGCCTAGACCGAATCATTTCGATGTCATTTACTTGGTTTAATGTGACTAAAGAACTCAATAATCAGAAAATAAGATATTCGTCTGATAGTGGTACTAATTGGACGGAAATTATATTCAATCCTGGAGTATGGAATTACATTGATTTTGACAATTTAATCAAAGAAAAAACAAAAACAGGGACCTCATCAAACCCTCAATATCCAATCACTCTGGAGTTTAACGATACTGTATTCAGGACAATAATAACACTAGCCTCAAATTACAGATTAGATCTTACTCAAAGTAATTTTAATGATCTTATTGGTTTCAATAAAAAGATTCTAACAAGTAGTGTAAATGTTGGAGATTACATTCCTAATCTCTCACAAGACAGAGAAATATTGAATGTTCATTGTGATTTGATAAGTGATAGTCTTGTCGATGGTGAAGAGTCAGATATTATATATAGTTTCAGTACCTCAACTCTCACCCCGAGTTATAGTTTCACACAAGAGCCAAGACGAGTTCAGTACAACCCGTGTAATAAAAATACGATCAATAAAATTCGGATTTATATCACCGACGGTAAACGAAGAATCATAGATCTTAATCATAGTGACACTTCATTCAGTTTGATTTTAAGAGAGAAGAGAGATTAATCTAACTAATAGTTGTATATGTCGTCGTATGAATACAAGCGAATTTATCATCCAAAACTTGGACGATTTGTTTATGAACATAAAGGATCTGGGATCATTGTTGATAACATTTTCAAACCAGTTGGAAGGGTGTTAAGTAAAGTTCCAGAAAAGGTTTTAAAACCTTTTGCCAAAAAAGCGCTTGAATCTGGTATTTCACATGCTGGAGACAAACTGGGAAAAAAAGCAGCTGAAAAAAGCGGAGAGCTTATTATGAGAAAATTACACGGTTCAACTAAACAATCAATGAATAAAACCATGAAACCAACCAAACCTACTAAACCAAAACAAGAAGATTACAACACAATTCTGAATAGACTTATATCTGGTACTGGATTAAGACGATAAAATGTTATTAAAAAGTGAAATTTATCTAAACTACTCATATAAATGAGTTTCAGAACAAATGAAAATCTGCAACGATATGAATACGTTCGTTTCCATTTGGATAATGTCATTGAGCAACCTGCTAACAATCAAAGCCAGAAAAAGACAGGTTACAGATTCACAATCAACGATAGGTCGACTATGTTCGATTTTTTTAATGGGTATATAGAAGTAACCAAAGAGCTTCAAAAAAAGGCAGATGGTACTGGATATGCTCAAGCAGATCGCATCACCATGATAAACGGATCTCACAGTCTAATCAGACATATGGTTATCAAATCTTCAGGCAAAATTGTGTATGAGAGTGATAATTTGCATCGAATAACGAATGTCAAAAATCTCCTTGAATACAGTGATGATTATAGCAGATCCGTTGGAAAGAATTCGTTCTGGTATCTTGATACTGACGGAACTACAGCAAATACAAACACAGGTTTCGAAGCCCGTCGTATTTTAACCCAAGCAGCACAAAACAACGGTGGTGGGGGAGCTAAAAGTATTAATGAGATGCTTCCCTTAAACAGATACAGCTTTTTTCAAGAATTAGAAAGAAAAATGTTGCCCCCGATGCAGCTCACAATTGAACTTACACTTAACGAAGACAGTGAAATGATTCACATGGCAAATGGCACAGACGCTGGTCGTGTTGTTTTAAAGAGATTGTATCTTTGGCTCCCTAGATTAATCCCAAAAGACAGTATGTATAGTAATTTCGTTTCAGAGTTTCTTAAGCCAACAACCTGGACATATATGCGAGATCTCTACAATCAGTCAGCAAATACCAGAGCTATTCAGAATATGTTTCAAATCAGCCCGGCTATCGACAATGTTAAACATGTTTTTATATATCTCCAGAGGACAGACGGACCAAATGCTGATGAAGCAGAGAGGAGTCCGTATTTATTTGACACTTTCAAGTTGAATGCAGCTGACGCTAATAGCTCTCTCTCGAGTTGTCGTTTAGAGTATGGAAACAATACATTTTACCCAGAGCTCGAATATGATGCAGATTCAAAAATCAGGATATTCAATGATCTCATGTCATATGCATTTCGTAAGAACGATTACAATTCAGGAACACAGCTTAATGTATCCAATTTCACCAGTTTGTACGGATTGATATATTTCGATTTGTCATATCAGAAAGAGGTAGTGACGAGAGATCCTAAACAGTTGATTCTCCATTATCGTCTCAATGTAGCCCCGACAGCAAACGTCCGAGCTCATAGCATCGTATTTTACGAGAGTGAGGTTGTAGTAAAGACAGTTGGAAACGAATTGATGATAGTTTAAATAAATAAGTTTTACATCGATGAAAATTTAAATGAATATGTTTTTTAAAAGAGAATTTATCTAACATATATTATATGACACAACTATACGAAATTAAAGTTAGTTTATCACCAAACCAGAAAAAGAATCTTAGTAACGCGTATCATAAAAGAGAAACAATAGTTCTAAGGTTCACGAAGGACTCTCTATCTGGGAATGATACTCTGTATGTACCTCAGAATATAGTTAAACGATTGGAAAAAAATCGGAAACTTAAGAAAGGGATGGACATTAAACTTTCTAAAACAAACATTCGAAAGCAAGTAGGTGGATCTCTTCTGTCTACAGTTCTGGCGCTTGGAAGAACTTTTGGTCCAACAATTGCTAAGACCATTGGTTTGTCAGCTTTAGCTGGAGCAGCTAGTGAAGGAGCATCTCAGATTGTTAAGAAGATATCCGGAAAAGGTGTTCAAACCGGTGGGTTCCTCATACCACAAAATAAAATCGATCAGTTGATAACATATAAACATCTTTTGACCACCAAACAAAAGAAGGATATATTAAATGCTCTACAAACAGGTTCTGGTGTTCATATAAAACCAACAAAAGTTCAAACCGGTGGGTTCTTAGGTACTCTTCTCGCATCAATTGGAGTCCCTTTAGCTATTGAGGCAATAAAGAAGATGACTGGTAAAGGTGCCCCTCAGATGGGACAGCCTAAACAAAGACCACCCAGATCTATACCAAATCCAACTACTGTTAACAATCAAGATGGTGGTTTGTTAGTCCCAATGTATAGAACTCCACCTTTTTATGGAAATTGGTCTGATCAAACATTAGGTATGGGGACTAAAAAAAAAGCTCCCAAAAAAAAAGCTCAGAAAAAGGGCAAAGGTCTACTATTAGGCAAAAACTCACCATTCAAAAACGTCCCTCTCTTAAACATTCTATTATAAAACCCAAATTCCATAAGAATGTCCCATTAAGCAATCATGATTTAATAAAATGGTGTAAATATCTAAATATCCCAATTAATGATGTATTGTCAAGAGATGAAAACGTCCCTCACGATCATAGACAGGCTCTATTCATTTACAATCTTGAACCATCATATATGAGCAGTAGCCATTGGGTATCCACGTATGTGAAAGATAACGTCGTCAATTACTTTGATTCATTTGGTTTGCCTCCCTTCCAAGAAATTGTCAATCATGCGAGAAAAAAGAATTTAACATTGCTTCATCAGAACAATCAAATACAAAATTTACTGACGACAACATGCGGTTACTTCTGTTTGTACTTTTTGAATGAGATGAATAAGGGTAAATCATATTTTGATCTGCTTCAGGTATTTGATATATATGATACAATGAAGAATGAGAGGTTTCTAGCACGGTATTTCAAAAATATCTAATCATATTATATATGAAATCATATTGCGTGAAACAGAAAAAAGAGACACTATGTGTACCTGGTAGTGAAATATTTGTTAGAGCCAAAAACGGACGAATGATGATGAAATGTAAATGCTCTGAATGTGGAATCACTAAGACGAAATTCGTTAAACAGGCGGGAAACGGGTTGGCCCGTCGAAAGGGGCGGGCATACTAGATACAGTAGCATCAACTGGTACTGATTTATTGATTCACCACGGTATTCCTTGGCTGGGAAAAAAGGCTGTTGAAATGGGAAGATATTATGGATCAGAAGCCTTGAGAAACCCAAAACTGCAGAAAAAGGCTATCGATTATGCTCTGGATAAGTTGAATCCAATGATTCAAAATGTCGGAAGTCAAGCTCTTGATCAATTATCAACCAAAATAAGACCGAATAGAAAGTATAAAACTGACAGGAAGGATTTGGATGGCGCTGGTGTTGATATACATAAACTAATTGGGAAAATACCGAAACCAAAAGCTGGATGGACCCCTGGAAAATATAAGTACATGGGACCATATAACCCTCTTGAAAAACAGCTAGAATATGATAAAAACACTGGTGAGGTTACTAAATGGTATGTACAACCTTACAATAAAGTGGATGAAATAGCGGCTCATCACGATATTTGTTATGATATGGGGAAAAACAAAGGTGAATGTGACAAACAAATGGTCAAGTCATTGGATGGGATACCTTATGGACAGATGCCAAAATGGGGACAAACAGCTCGGTTCTTGATTAACACAAAGCAGAAACTAGGTCTCGGTGTAAAACAAAGGAAGACAAAAAACGGGAAAGGCCGTCGAGTGAAGAAAACTGGCAAAAAGAATTAGCTGATGAATTACACAAACCCATAAAGCGTAACTTCACCCGGCGGCGTGTTATTGTAAATCATATTGACGAGATATGGTGCTCTGATCTTGTTGAGATGCAACAGTTTAGTCGATGGAACGCTGGCTACAGATATCTTCTTATGGTTTTAGATGTATTCTCTAAATATGGTTGGATCGTTCCATTAAAAGATAAAAAGGGTGAAACTGTTGCTGAAGCATTGAAAACAATCCTTAAAGAAGGTAGAAAGCCGGAATATTTATGGACAGACAAAGGCAAAGAGTATTACAACAAACATGTTAAGGAACTACTTGATAAGAATAAAATAACCTTGTACTCAACTGAGAATGAAGAGAAAAGTAGCGTATGCGAACGATGGAACAGAACAATTAAAACCAAGATGTGGAAGCAGTTTACTGTTCAAGGTAATACACAGTATTTAGACATGCTACCCAAATTAGTGAAACAGTATAACAACACTAAACATAGCTCTATCAAAATGACGCCGACAGAAGCCAGTAAAAAGAAGAATGAAGGAACTGTTTACTTTAATCTATATGGTGATATGAAGCCATTATCAGCTAAACCAAAATTTAAAGTTGGTGATAATGTTAGAATAAGTAAGTATAAACGAAATGTGTTTGATAAGGGCTATACACCAAATTGGTCTGAGGAAGTTTTCACAGTTGATGAAATCCAATACACCAATCCAATCACATACAAACTAAAGGATCTCAGAGATGAAGACATTCAAGGGAGTTTTTATGAACCTGAATTACTGAAAGCTGAACAAAAGGTATTCAGAATTGATAAAGTCATTAGGAGAGATTATAAAAAGAAGCAAGCTTTGGTGAAGTGGAAGGGGTATAGTGATGAATTCAACAGTTGGATACCGTTCAAGGACTTAAGAGATATATAAAGTGTTTTAAAGATAATTATCTAACATATATTATATCAATCGATACAGTATATGCTGTCTTTCGCTTTTTGTAGCCAAAAATATCATTGTTTCTGGCTATTATAAATATATAACCTTATTATATGAATACCGTAACCGGTGAGAAATTCAACTTATTAAAACATAGAGCAATCAACGTATATGGTGCTAAGAACCTTGAATACTCCAACAGAATGAATAAAAAATATATAGTAACTCTTAAAAATGGTAATAATATTCATTTTGGAGATCCTAGATATAAAGATTATTTAACGCATCAAGACTGGAAACGTCGTATTAGATATCGTAAAAGAGCATCTGAGATAAAAGACAAACATGGTAATTTAACATACAAAGATAAGAATTCGGCAAATTTTTGGAGCTATCATCTGTTGTGGTGAATGACACTTAAGGAACATATACAAACACTTATAAAGAGATATTATTATTATATATAATTACAAGATATGGAAATTTTTACTTATGAAGGAAAAAAACTGAATATTATCAAAAAGGATGACGACATATGGTTCCGTGGTAAAACAGTTGCCGACATTTTGGGATATTTGAATTCACGAAAAGCGATTAATGATCATGTTGATTCTAAAGATAAATGTTCACTTAAGGAGCTTAAATCCAGGGGTAACGAAACGCCCCCCCTAACATGGAACCTCGGAAACACAATTTATATAAATGAATCTGGCTTATTCTGTCTGATATTTGGATCAAAAATGGAAAAGGCTAAAGAATTCAAACTTTGGGTAACAAAAGTGGTTTTACCATCAATCAGAAAAACAGGACGGTATGAATTCAGCAACAAACCATACAAAATGCCCGCATTCAGCATCAAAACAGAATATGACCTACATGAAAAGGTAGTCAACTTTATAAGAAACAATTATCCTAAAGCAATTCTAACCGCATCATTGGGTGAAAACCAAATTAATGGTAACATGAGAATAAAATCATACAACATGGGTTATCAAAAGGGATCTCCTGATCTGATCATACAGAATTTACATTTGAATTACTCAGGTTTTGCAATTGAATTTAAAACACCAACTGGTTATGGAAAGCTTTCAGAAGAACAAAAGATGATGCTGCAAGAGTATGAAAACAACAATTACAAAATATTAGTGAGCAACGATTATGACGAAATCATAAAAGAAATCATACTTTATTTCCAGGGTGTGAGAATAAAATGCAAAAAATGTTCCAGAAAATTCAAGTCATCGGAAACATTGAGCAATCATACAAAGTTCATACATGAACACCAATAAATAAAATCAACTATAGTTCAAAGGATCCATATGTGGACCATTTGAATTCTTGACTACTTAAAGACACAACCAAAAGAGGCTTTAAAAAAAATATTATTATATAGTATGAAGATAATGAATAAGAAAGATCTTAAGAAACTCAGTAAAAGTCAATTGATAGAAATGCTCCTGAAGCAATCTATTATGAAACCGGTTCCAACACCAAGAACCAAAAAACCAATGGATAAACCTATTCCAGCACCTCGCAAGAGTGTTAAAAAAATGGTAAAAGAGTATGAAGACAACATCATTCTTCCGCCTCTAGAATTCAGGGATGATTACAAACCTATTCCAGCACCTAGAACTAAGAAACTATTGGATAAACCAGTTCCAACACCTAGAACCAAAATAGAACAAACAAACAAAGCCTTAGAAGGTTATACCAAGTCTTATGAAATCAACATCAAGGACAATAAAGACCCCGTAGCTCAAATGCAAAACACTAGATTGGCTCTTGATTATAGTATAGCAAATTTGGTGAATGAGATGAAAGGCTTGAAATACGTTGAAACACTAAAAGTCACTTTCGAAAAGATGTCAGGTGATGAAATGGTTAATAAAACGGCATATTTCAATAGCACACCTCAGACAATAATCAACCAAACAGAAATCACTGATTCATCACAATTATCAAAACAGCAGATAACGAACAAGATAGCTCAATGGATATCGGAAGGATCCGGCTGGACAATCCAATCTGTTGACGGACATTATCTGAACGTTGTTATATACAAGCCCATGGAAGGGTCATCATATATTAAACTACCTTATGAATTGCGAAACAGTTCCAAAGGCTTAATAAACATGAAAAATGATGATCTCGAATGCTTCAGATGGTGTCATATAAGACATTTGAATCCACAAGATAAAGACCCACAAAGAATCAAAAAGAGAGCGTGCCATACATTGAAAAGTTAAATTATGAAGGCATTGAATTTCCAGTAACTATTAAACTGATCAACAGAATTGAGAAGCAAAACAGCATCAATATAAATGTATTCGGGTATGAAGACAAACAAACGTATCCGATCTATGTTTCCAAAGAAAAGTATGAAGATCACATGGAACTACTGCTAATAACAGATGATGAAGACGAGCATTATGTTCTCATAAAGGATTTCAACAAGTTCATGTACAATAAAACAAAACACAAAGAAAAAAAGCATTTTTGTATGCACTGTCTGCAATGTTTCAGTTCCGAAAGGGTATTAAATGATCACAAAGTTATTTGCATTCAAGTAAATGGTGAGCAAGCAATAAAAATGCCTGAAAAAGGAGACAACATACTGAAATTCAATAATTTCCACAAGCAGCAACCTGTGCCATTTGTTATCTACGCTGATTTTGAGGCTATAACTGAAAAGGTGCAAGGATGCCAACCTGACCCCAGCAAATTAAACAACAAATCATATACTGAAGCCTACCAAAGACACAAAGACTGTGGATATGGGTATAAGGTCATTTGTTGTTATGATGATAAGTACACAAAGCCGCTACAAATATATAGAGGTGAAAATGCTGTACACAATTTCATGGAAAGCATGCTGAAAGAAGTAAAATACTGTAAAAAAGTTATGAAAACATTTTTTAACAAACCATTAAAAATGACAAAAGATGATGAAACAAATTTCAAAAAAGCAACATCATGCCACATCTGCGATAAACAATATACAGAGAAAGACGTCCGAGTCAGAGATCATTGTCATATTACTGGTGAATACAGAGGTTCAGCACATCAAGACTGTAATCTGAAACTAAAAATTGAACCAGATAATATTAAAATTCCAGTGATCTTCCACAATTTAAGAGGATATGACAGCCATTTTATAATGCAAGAGATTGGAGCTATTGTTGAGGAAAACAAATACATGGATAAAAATGGAAAAGAGACACGGATGAATATCAATGCTATTCCCAACAACATGGAAAAATACATGGCATTCATGCTTGGTAATCATCTGACATTCATTGACAGTTTCCAGTTCATGAGCTCAAGTTTGGATAAAATAGTCAACAACTTACCAACGAAAGCCTTAAAATACACAAGCAAGCAATTCAAAGGCAGTAAATTCAATCTTATGACACGAAAAAGAGTTTATCCATACGATTTCATGGACAGTTTTGATAAATTTAATAAAACGGAATTGCCAACGAAAGAAGAATTTTACAGCATATTGTATGATGAACACATAACAAATGATGACTACAAACATGCCCAAAAAGTATGGACTACTTTCAAATTAGAAACGATGGGTGATTACCATAATCTATATCTCAAGTCGGACATCCTACTGTTAGCCGACGTGTTTGAAAACTTCCGCAAGACCTGTCTTCAGTATTACAAGCTGGACCCATGTCATTATTTCACATCTCCTGGTTTGTCATGGGATGCTATGTTAAAAATGACTGATATCAAACTGGAGCTAATGACTGACATAGACATGTTTCAGTTCATCGAAAAAGGAATGAGAGGTGGTGTATCATATATGGCAAACCGATATGGGAAAGCAAACAATAAGTACATGAAAGAATACGACGAGATGGCGCCCTCAAAGTATATCATGTACCTGGATGCTAATAATTTATACGGTTGGGCTATGTCACAGCATCTACCTACTGGCGGTTTCAAATGGTTGACAGAAAAGCAGATTAATAAAATCGATTTGACTCAGTATAATGAAAACAGTAATAAAGGGTTGATACTTGAAGTCGATCTTGAATATCCCAAAGAACTGCATGACCTTCATAACGACTATCCTCTAGGACCAGAAAAGGTTAAAGTAACTGATAGCATGTTGTCTGGATACTGCAAGAAAATACAAAACAAGTTCAAAATATCAACAGGGCTTGTACATAAGCTGATCCCTACTTTATGCGATAAACAAAAATATGTTCTGCATTATAGAAATCTACAGTTGTACCTTGATCTCGGTTTGAAACTGAAGAAAGTCCATAGAATTCTAGAGTTCGACCAGTCTCCATGGCTAAAGCAATACATCGATTTCAATACACAAAAACGTACCCAAGCGAAAAATGCATTCGAAAAAGACTTCTTCAAATTGATGAACAATTCAGTATTTGGCAAAACGATGGAGAATATCAGAAAGAGGGTTGATGTTAGGCTTATCACTGATGTACAGAAATTGAAGAAAATGGCATCTAGACCAACTTACGTCAGCTGCAAGATATTCTCGAATAGTCTGGTAGCAATACACAAGATCAAGCAAACGCTGACTCTAAACAGACCGGCATATGTAGGCATGTGTATTCTCGACCTAAGTAAAACTATGATGTATGATTTCCATTATAACTACATCAAGGAAAAGTACGGGGACAAAGCCAGGTTGCTATTCACTGATACAGACAGTCTGACATACGAAATTGAGGCTGAAGATGTGTACCGTGACTTTTGGAATGACAAAGACAGATTTGACAACAGTGATTATCCAGAAAACTGTCAGTATTTCGACAAAACAAACAAAAAGGTAATCGGCAAATTCAAAGATGAAGCAGCTGGTGTGCCAATCACAGAATTCGTCGGTTTGCGATCAAAATTGTACAGTTACATAAAAGACAACCAGAAAGTAGGGAAAACAGCCAAGGGAATCAAGAAGAACATAATAAAGAACAATATCAAACATGAAGATTATAAAAATGTATTAATTAATAACAAACAAATACATCATACCATGAAGACAATCAGAAGTATTAACCATCAACTAGGTAGTTACGAGCTCAATAAAGTGTCACTCAGCTGTTTCGACGATAAACGATATATAGCAAACGATGGAATCAACAGTTTCTCTTACGGACATTATGCAATCTGAAGATGTGACGTCACGCCACAGCTGTGTTGGCCTCCATACAAGTTCTGCTTTTCTGTTCACTACAAACTTTACTGACAAACTTTACTGACAAACTTTACTGACAAACTTTACTGACAAACTTTACTGACAAACTTTACTGACAAACTTTACTGACAAACTTTACTTCAAATACAAGTTCATCTGATATTACATGACAATCTGATGACTCATCGGGAAAGTCCCATTTCATCCGATGGCAAACTGCGCTCGTACTCCCAACTATGAGATAATGCCAAATATATTTTCCACGAGATAATACCAAATAGATTTTCCATGAGATAATGCCATATAGATTTTTCCATGAGATAATACCAAATAGATTTCCCATGAAATTGTGCCAACATATGGTAAAGTAGTTATAGTTGGGGAGTTCAGAGCGGATTTTTGAAAAAATGCGCTCGTACCCCCAACTATATAACTACTCACAATTTTCACGTCCGTCTGGTAAACATAAAAAAATGATGAAAACAATGGCATCACAGGCAGCAGATGCTACCTTTTTCCTTCCTCTGTGTACCTTGCTCGTATCTCTTGCTTTCTTATTCCTCTTCCCCGCCCTTCTCCCCCCCCCCCCCCTTTTAGTGCCTGCCATGCAGGCTATTACTAGGGTAATGATCAGAAGGAAATGATCACTTAAATTTATGTTGCATCTATCAAGTTAATTCCCTGATTTCTCAGCTGAAAAACGGTCAATGATGATTACATGTAATGAGTATGTTTCGCTAAAAATTTTGTTAGTCGTGCCAGAGAATGTGCTGTTAGTGGCAAACGAAACAACAGTCTGCCAGAATGATGTCGTCAGCTTCATCTGCTCAGCTACTGCTAACGCTGTGGTACATACTTATCAGCTGTATGAGAACAATATGCTGATAGACAGCAGCAGTTCAGGAGTTTGGAGAAGAGCAATGTCATCTGGAGGAGTGTTTAACTACACATGTATGGCTAACAGCACCGTTGGAACGGCGAACAGGACGTCGAGTGTTTCCATTACTGTCAATGGTAAGCGAAAAATTACGTTAATTACCTTTATTATGTGAAGAATATTATTAATAATATAAAATAGGGAAATACGTTTTATATAATTGTGATGTAACATGGAGAATTACTGCTCTTAAGAGGAATTATTGTGTGCCCTGCGAGAATATGACTGGGGCAACTAAAACCGCAAAGTTGAATAGGTCTATTACAAGATGGTTGCTCATTTGTCGTCTGACCATTGTCAGTTAAGAATTTAACACTGGTTAAATACAGGTGTAGACTGTTTGGCTGAATTAATATCTTAGTTTTGCCCCAGACAGTGTTTTAATTTACCAAAATGTGGATTTATGAACTGAGGTGACAAAGGTACTTGGCCACCAATCATGTGTTGGCTAGAATGATGGGGGTGGTTGAAGTGTCGAGTATCTGGTTTGGATGTCTGTTTTAGTTGCCATTCTTTTTTTTCAACATCTCGCAGGTGTTTGTTGAAGCGGTCGCCTAGTCTCCTCCCTGTTTCGCCAATGTGTAAATTGTTTTTATGCACAAAGTGCCTGTTATACAATAGATAATTTAACATTTGCAGAAGTGTGATTTAAGCAATCAGAGATTTTCTTAAATAGATTGCTTGGGTTCTGTGATTTTGTCCGGATTGTGCGTGAAAGGAAAAGTGTTACATAACAACATAATTACATAAATGTAAAGAAGATCCTGGCAGTTATTAACACAACTTATGCAGTTGTGAAAAGAAAGCCTGAAAAAAATCAGGCTTGCCCGGCAAGCCTGATTTTTTTTCAGGCTTTCTTTTCGCAACTGCATAAGTTGCGTTAATAACTGCGAGGATCTTCTTTACATTTATTTCTTCATTCCGCAGTTCAAATATATGAATTTCATATATTCATAATTTCAACATAATTACATGTTGCTAATTTATTAGTTATTTAGTCTCTCCTTTGTGTGATCAAGAGTAATTTTTGTTGGCACCACTTTTATTTTCTACTGCTGCTGTCTATCTACAGTACCTCAATCGATCCATGCAATACAAAATGAGACAGTAACTGAAGGTGGCAATGTAACCCTGTACTGTAATGTATCTGGGGTGCCTCTACCATTTGTATTTTGGGTCAAGAATGGACAGCGCTGCAATGGAAGTGAGTTGGCGCTCACAAATATTAGCAGGAGTCAAGATGGAGAATACAGATGTGAATCCAGTAATGAGTGTGGTCACGCTTCCAAGACTGCAAGCATTGATGTGAAGTGTAAGTTACTTGTGAATTATTTACAGAATAAAGGTGTGAGGAGAATTTTACTGGATAGTACATGTGCACAGTGGTCGAAAAAACTTTTGGATGTGGTCGTCTGCATGTACTGTCACTGGTCAATTGTA
This sequence comes from Siderastrea siderea, assembly GCA_964030785.1. Classification (NCBI taxonomy): domain Eukaryota; kingdom Metazoa; phylum Cnidaria; class Anthozoa; order Scleractinia; family Rhizangiidae; genus Siderastrea; species Siderastrea siderea. The sequence goes on from OZ034975.1 coordinate 41,781,562, forward strand.
TGTAAAAATTATTTATTTATTTATTTATTTATTTATTGATGTATTCGCACGTGCATGTTATTGTGTGCTAGTCTATGTTTTAAGTGTAAAGAAGATCCTCGCAGTTATTAACGCAACTTATGCAGTTGCGAAAAGAAAGCCTGAAAAAATCAGGCTTGCCGGGATTCGAACCCTGACCTCTGCGATACCGGTGCAGCGTTCTAACCAATTGAACTAACAAGCCAACTGGGAGCTGGTCATTAAATTGGTTCGTAATATACCCAGGAAAGATGAAGATGAAATTATGAATATATGAAACTCATATATTTGAACTGCGGAATGAAGAAATAAGTGTAAAGAAGATCCTCGCAGTTATTAACGCAACTTATGCAGTTGCGAAAAGAAAGCCTGAAAAAATCAGACTTGCCGGGATTCGAACCCTGACCTCTGCGATACCGGTGCAGCGCTCTAACCAATTGAGCTAACGAGCCAACTGGGAGCTGGTCATTGAATTGCATAAGTTGCCGGCAAGCCTGATTTTTTCAGGCTTTCTTTTCGCAACTGCATAAGTTGCGTTAATAACTGCGAGGATCTTCTTTACACTTATTTCTTCATATTCAAATATATGAGTTTCATATATTCATAATTTCATTTTCAGTCTGTTTTCTTTGTTTTAGTAGGTCTTTCATCATCTGACATCACCACCCCTCCAGTATTTGACCACAAGCAAAAACCGCAACCTACAAAATTAATAACAGTTGCGGCTCGCGGTTCATTCATCTCGTATCTCATTGGTTTTCTTTGCCAGCACAATAAACATTCCGGAGATAATTCTGGTGTTCACAGTTTTCTTACATGTACAGTAGTTTCACAGTAATGAACACCATGATCAGATTTTAATTAATGGTTGATGCGTAGTTTGCCTAATTGATGGTCAGTTTAGGTAGCAAGCAATTGTTATCAACTTCAGGTGCTGACCTTCTTTCGTTGGTACTTACTTATAGCATATTATTTCATTGTCGTCATTCTGTTGTAGACAAACCAGAGGGTGTTCAGTTAGATGCCAACAAAGCAAAAGTATGCCGTGATGGTGTTGTCACCTTCAACTGATACACTGGTAGCTAGCAGCAATAGTCCCATAGTGTGGAGTAAAAATATGACAACGGGTGGAGTGTTCATTTACAAATGTGTGGCAAATAACACTTTAGGAACTGCAATGAGCACCACAACTGTCGCTCTTAATGGTAAATAAAATGTAACTTTACAGTAGCACTCAAAACAATTGGGAAATTAATTCTTAAAGCTTGTCCTCTGAGTTGGTAGCGGAGCATCCGCTGCGAATCACCATGGATAAGAATGTTTGGTAACCCATCGACGCGAGAAATTTTGGTTATGATGTCAGCGTACGCCCGCCCGTACAGGCTCTGAAGGAGGGTGAGGGGAGTCCCAGGGCAACCCAACGGGGGTGAAGAATGCCATCTTTTCTTGGCGGGAAATTGCGCGGTGCTTTTGGGCAACCGGTGTTTTTCTTGGCTGGAAATCGCATGTCCACCGTCGCTTTTGAAAAAGAGGTTTTTTTTTAAAGAAAGCTTAGATTGTTTAGCGAAACGATTCAGTTTGACAGAATTGAAGGTTAAAACTTGAGAAAAAATATCCAGTATCTATGAATGGAAAGGAAAAGCTCAAAAAAAAATACTCAGTTTTGTTTTTGGTGGGAGCCGAAAAGTGCAATTTGCGAAATGTGCCTTCGAGGACTTCACTTTTGTTTTCTTCACGGTGGAGAGCCAGTCTGTCCTGTTCTGAAACACAACCGAGTAGGTGAAGTTTTTAAAAGGGTTTAAGTTACATAGTTTTGAGCATTATGGTCAAAGAAATTACGTTTGATATTGATGAGAATTTAATTGTCATTAGAAATATGTCATTTTCTTTTCATTTTATGTTGACATTGACTTTACAAAAATTATTAGAAAACACGCGCTCAGATTTGAGACAGATGTAGTGTCGGGAATATTTTGCCTCAGCCGATTTCACTTGCGTGAACGGACCTATGATGCAGGAAGTGTAACGCGAATTTCATTTCAGTATAAACTGTTGGGTTTTCAAATAAACGTTTTCAAAAGTGATTTCTCTGTCCTTTATTACATAACAGTAAATCAAAACACTGTCGTCAGACAACAACATCTCAGTGAGTTTGCACAGTGAAATGTCGGCAAATAATTGGTTTCAGTTTTGACTGTCGGGTCCATCTCTCTGGACCGTAGTAGTCGCTTTAAAGCTATTATATCCGAAAAGCATCCAAAAACAGTTCTGTGTGTTCCTCAAAGCGCCCGATTTTTTTTTACTTCGTGGCCGCTAAACTTACGCGATATTCCTTCGATATATTTACAGGTGGTTGGAAGCTCCCAAAAAACTTTCTTTCGGGTAAATTTTTTCCACTAAAATGCCAGTGAAATGCGAGTATAATTTTTTGTTTGGACTTTTAGTGGCAATTCGTATTATTTGTTAACATCCGAACGCGTTGAAAACCCAAAAAGTTAAATGATTTGCTTCAGAGTAAGTTATGTTTTGTTGTTTTAAACGAGCGACGTTTCAAGTTCATTCCAGCGAACAGCCAATAATCAGGGGAGATTTGACAAGCCTTGACAGTTAAATGACAGGATATGAAAACATTGCAAAAACCAGGCAAAATGGCTCGTGAGTAAAATATGTGTTAATTTTGATGTCCGAAAAAAATAAAACTGCGCTCTAGAATGACTTCCGAGATCGGATTCACAGAACAGATCCTCCAAATACTGGAGGACAATTCGGAACACTTTCGGGCTTTTTGAGAAAGACTTTGTGAAAGAGAATGAGCCAAAAAAGCCCCGAAATATATTTGGGACCGAAACGTTTCAGGAATATTTTTGAGAAACGAACATCAGCTTATTCTTTGGGGGCTCCGTTGGCTAAATCTATATATGAGCTCTACCATACATCTAATTGTTGGTTTTTGTTACTGTCGCAGTACATAATTATATGCTATTTTATTGTTCTTGCCTGCAACAAGAATTGATTCTCTTTATAAAATGCAATGTTGCAAACTTAAGACCGCGAAAGTGCAGTCATGCTGGTAATCAAATTCCATATTAGGGTACACTCAGAAAACGGTCATCAAAATATTCTGTATAAATTCTTCCTTTATGTATCTTCCTCCAAATCATATTCTGATTTATTTGTTTTTAGATTGATATAATTATAATAATACATGAAATTTTCTTTAACCTGGCTTACAGTGTAGGTAATTTTATTGTTGGAAGTCTCGTGATTAAGTTTCGCAAGAATTCAAACTTCCATGCTGTTGTATGATTGCAGTGCATCCATCCATCCAGCCAATACAAAATGAGACAGTAACTGAAGGTGGCAATGTGACTCTGCTCTGTAATGCATCTAGTGTGCCTCTACCATCTTTGTCTTGGGTCAAGGTCAGCAGTGGTGAGCGCTTCAACGGGAGGGAGTTGATGTTAACAAATATTAGCAGGAATCAAGATGGAGAATACAGATGTGATGTCAGTAATGAGTGTGGCAATGCCTCAGAGTCTGCAAACATTGGTGTGCAATGTAAGGCATGAATGAATTTAAAGGTTGTAGTAACAAGGAAGAGTTGCTTGATTAAGGTGGCTCGAACCTATATATTAGCGTGTTGATTACGTTTTTGTAACGCGTTTTTCAGCAAGAAAGATTTAACTGATTTCTATGATTTTTGGTATCCTAAATGAAGAATGTTGGAACTCTAAGAAAATATTATTTATTTTTTTGTGGGTACAAAAACGTTTGAGATATTAGCATATATTTAAAACCTTATTTTTGCAAAAAATGTCCATAACTTTGATATCCTTCGACAAATTTTTACCTAACGTCGTCAAATAGGCCTCAGAGCCCTCAAGTTCTGTATCTCCAAGTTTGAAGACATTCGTGACGTGCGTCAAAAATTGCAAGGGTTAATGTCCAATGTAAGTACTTGTAATGCTAACAAATCCTTCACGGAGGGTTGGGTTGTGTAGCAATAGTGTCTGGAATGCCTGCATTTTAATTTTTTTTTCAACTGAAAGGCATGCAGGAAGATTGTGCCTTTGAAAACGTCAATACCGTCGTTTTCGTCCAAGCGTCGTTGCATCGTGGAAAAACATTACCTACGTACTGTGAATTGTCATTAAGTTTGGCGGCATGTTTTGTCATTGAGCATTTGAATTTTCAATCGGTGGTTATTGCTCTTGAACCATGACGACTCTGTTTTACAGACATGCTTTGCAATGGGTTACATTGTCCAAAAAAGAACTGGACAGTGGCACTTTCACTCAACATTGTGAAAAACAATTTACTCTGTGCGCCAAACACTCATATAGCAGTCAAAGGGGAGTTGTCAAACTTTATCTGTTGGAGGAAAAACATCTAACATTTGATACCCAACTAGAAGGTGTTTTTTTGTTATGTGGCCATAATTGCTCTGGTATAAAAGTCATTTACATTTTAAGTTTAGTAATATTTAAGTTTATTATTAAGACATCATCTTTTAATGTCGTAAGTGTCAATGAACTCTTGTGCAATTATGAGCAATCTACACTGTGCAAGATAGTTTCAGTGAAGAACTGTTCAGGGAAGCTGATAAAATGAGAAAAGTACCTAGCAGTGAAGTAGTATCACAAATACGCTATTAGCGATAATTTGACAAGTGATTGTCCTGGAGGCATGTTCAAAGCTGAACGTTTTATAGATTAAATAAACTTGAACGGATTTCTCGTTAAATTCTATGCCAATTGAATTATTGGAGGGTAGGTGCCTTAAAGTCAGCAAGCGAGGAGGGCAGCAATCTCCAAGGAGGTCTCCATGGCAAGCTTTTCCACAGTCTACCTCCAGGCACCTATCAAAACAACACTTATTGTTCTGTGGAAGTTGTGCTTACCCTAAGTTAATTACATGGGGTGGGGGAGGACGGAAAGCAAATGTGCTAGCAAGAGCAAAACACAGCAAAACATAAAGCACATGTAAGCGCCCCTGGGACAGCCACTTATTAGTGCCACTGCTAACCAACATTGGCTAGATTTGAACTTTGCCTAAATTCCATTTAGTCAGATAAAAACTGGCCATCCGTAAGAAGTCCAGGTGCCCTTTTTGGGTAAAAGCGTGATGGAAAGAGCTGTAGTTGCATCACACTCCAGAAACCAGACTTGTTAATACTTACAATATTTTAACCTTACCCAGTTGGCGATTGATAGAGTTTATTTCTTTCCCTGTGTTCTTCTGTACTTCCTTAGATGCGCCAGAAATTACACACATTTCTGGCAGCCAGACACTGAATAAAGGGGACCAAGTGACCCTGAACTGTACAGCTGATGGTAATCCAGCACCAAACATCACCTGGACGAGACTTTCTGATAACAGTGTTGTTACATTTCCTTTGAACATCATTGGTAAACAAGATGAAGGAAACTACAGATGTACTGCTGATAATGGCGTTGGAAATCCTGTTACTAGAGATATCTCTATCATTGTGCACTGTGAGTGTTTTACTAAAAATTAGCTACTAGAGCTTGCACTGGCACTGTTTACTTAAAGGTCAAGTAATTCTTATCGTCACTTAAGATGGTACAATGTTGCTACATGTGACAAGCTTACAAAAGGCCCATGGGTAATTCTGACACGTCAAGCTGACGGAGAGTTTCACATATTTACAGACGTCATTTTATTTGCCCACTCCCGGGCTTGAAAAAGGGGCCGCATGGTTGCCGCTCAGGATGACCAGCCAAATAAATTTTAGCTCGTGCATACACAGGTACCTCGTTTCTGGCTAGTTAAATTAGTAGTAAAGGACGCTCGTATGGGCGGTAATGCTGGCTTCTGATTGGTCGAGAGCTTTTGGCTTCTGATTGGTCGAGGGGTTGTCATGGGAACGGGAAACCTGGTGCCAATAGAATCGTGGGCTCAAGGGGAAGTCACATGACCGGAAGTGACGTCATGGGAACCGGAAGTCACGTGTTTTAGGATGGGAAACCGCTGAGCAATGTGAAAAAGGGATCGTGGGCTCAAGGGGAAGTAAAACCGCTGAGAAAACGCGGGCTCAAAGTCCAAAGTCCAATTTTTGGAAGAGGGGGTGACCCATATATGGCCCAGATATGGATTTGATATGGGTTTGATATGGCACAAGCCCAATTCAAGCATCGGGGGTAGGTATAAAAGGGTAAACCCTAGGGTTAGGGAGTAATCACGATGAGTTTTTACATTACCCTTATTAGTGATCAAGCACAAGGCACGGGACAAAAATTTACGGCTCGACTTCCTCATTCACATTATCTGGTAGAAGATGATTGGGAAGTGGCCTTGGTTCATATCTCACACCCTGGTTTTAATCAACCATTGGTAGATCAAACCAAACAGAATTGGACGCAACAAGATAGTCAAAACCATTGGATGAAAACAGATGTGAGATACATACCAAAACGTGCGGATGGAACGGCTCCCATTCAAGTCACCAAACAAATCCATTTACCACCAGGGTATTACTACAATTTGAAAGAAGCATGGATCGCCATCGCGTACGAAATAGAAAAACAACACATGGAAGTCATGATGGATATAACTAAAATGGACGTGGACGATCAAGCGAAACGACAACAACTAGCTGCTCTGAACCTGGCTCAACCCTACGTGAAAATCACCAATGCCGGCATTGCCTCCGAATTAGATTCGTTGTATGTACTCATTCCAGCCAACATGCAATTTGAAATGGAATGGAAATTAGCTGGCTTGATGGGCCTTGTGAAAGATGGAACGCCCACGCAACGAATTGTGGAAGAAAAAAATTATCTGGTGAAACATATCGTGGATTACAACGATCGTCATAAATGGGAAGTAACGAAAGGTCCTGCCAACAAAAATCCACCGTTTGGTCATGTCTCCGTCAGTTTTACTCACCCCGATTTCGAGTATGAGTTGTTCTTGGGACCGAATCTGAGTCGACAACCCTTTCCCAGTACGCCGACGGTCAAACCGCAACAACAACAACAATTGATGATTTACACGGATCTGGTTGCATCGAGCATTGTGGGAAATCAACAAAAAGGTTTTTTACGTACCTTGGATGCCGGCAATACCGACCATCAGTTTGATACCAAGCAACGGATGTATTTTCCTCTTGGCAAGACCATCTTTGACAGCATTGAGATAGACATTCAAACAGCCAATGGACAACCGACTCCTTTCAAACAAGGCAGAACCATCATGACCCTTGAACTCTCCAGAAAAAGTCAACGATGTATGTAGAGAATCAATAAAGATCACAACATCTTTTATTGATCTTTCGTATGTGGTTTTTTATAGAGAAACAAAAGGGTCACGTGGGAGGGAAGGGACCAATGAGAGAAAGGCCCCATCATGCTGTGGGAGGGGAAGAGGTGGGGGTACCCCCCTCCCCCCTCCTCCTTAGATAGACCATGGTGCATTGCGCGAATCGGGGTATATAAGTCAAGCGAGGCCACAGACGCCATTCCTAGCTTTGAGTTCATGCTTGGTTGGTTTATGTCAGTTGCTATTGGAAAAAAAAATGTCTGAATCGAGAAGACCATTGGGGTCCCTGTGTAGTGAAACGAATGTGGGAGGAGAAGAGGTGTTAAGAAGCAGAGTGGGCCCTGAGCGAACGCCGGTAGAACGCCACACCAGAGCCATGTACGCCAGGAGGGAGGAATCATGGCGCCCCCTTACAAGACAACGCGTGGCAGCGTTTCTTCGCCTTTTCATGTTGTGCTTTGTGGAGATGGAAAATGGACGCCCTCTCCAGAGTCTCACCTACAGGTTGTTGAAGAAAGCTCTGGTGAAGCGCATTATCCCGTGGATTCAGAACCACTTGGTGTGGTCGACTAATGACCGCTATTGGCCCATTACCTTACCACAATTTCGAGACCTGGACTCCTTCTTGGCCGAGCACTTGCCGCGCGTGCATAAAGAGGACGAATGGTCCGCCATTGCGTATTTTTTTAAAGTTGTCGCGCAGGAAAGAAGGGATGAATATAAAAGATTGGAAGACATGGAAAGGGAGGCGATGGAGGCTGTGCGCCGGTGTTTGAACAGTTGAACATTTTTTAATTCCTGTTGTGTTTTGTATTGTGAGTCAAGACGCATGTGAGTCAAGACAAATTATTTATGATGAACGTGCAAACTCAGTGTTGTCAGTTTTTTATTTTTTAATTAAAAAGAGTTGATGTTACAAATGGTGGTTTGTGTTCTTTGCCACGCGGGTTGGGGTGCTCCTATTTACAATTGAAAAAAGCTATCTACAATTTGAAAAAATAAAAAGTAAAAAGCTATGTACAATGGGAAAAAATAAAAAACTAAAAGAATTGAAAAAGAAAGCTATGTACAATTCCAAAACTAAAAAACTAAAAAATTACAAATGAAAGTCTTCCAGTTCCATACGTAATTGATCAATGTTCTCGGGTAGACAGAAGGTGCGGTTGAATAAGGCTTGAATTTCGGCTCGGGTTTTCTCGTCCACATCCCGGGATCCCACAATAGCACTGCTTTGATGAAGGGTGGGCTTTTTGGGTCCCCAAGGAACAAATTGACTGCCAGTGACCAGGGTGGCGGCATTCTCATTGACTTGGTAGTAATGGTCCGAGCGGTACCATGATTGACTGGGGATGTCAAACAGGTAGACGGGTTTGCCTTGATCCATAGCCAATTGCACAGTCCAACCAGTGCCTCCTTTCACGCGTTTATGATCCGGTTCCAAGATGCCAAAGGCATAGATGGTATGGGCTTTTTTGGCCAATTGATAATTGCGTTGCAGCAATTGCAAGGTGTAAAAATGACTGGGCATCTTTTTGCCTAGTTTCTCAGCCGCCTGGTGAAGATGGGGGTTGGCCAGCATCAGGACTTCCACCGTAGAAGGGGTGATGAAAGTGGCTCGAGGATGGTTCGGGGGGACCAGGACTTCTAGTTGCATCCCAAAGTGTTTGGCCTGTTCTTCCACAAGGGCATCCGTACCTTTGGCTCCCCCGGTATAGACCACATGGCCATGACCCACTTGCAGTTCCAAGGCACCGAGATCTTGTTCTCCGATCATGATGTCTGGGGGCATGGCTTTTGAGAATGAAGATCTAGTGACCAAGGGACCGTCTTAAATAGGGACAACGGACCAATGGGAAGACAAGAGGTCCTTAGTTGGTTTGAACAAGCTGACCAATGGGAAGATAACAAGTCCTTATATGGGTAGGAGAAGCTGACCAATGACAGCCAAGGGTCTAAGGTATAAAAAGGCAGGGTCGGTAGGGGTGACATCCACCTTTGAGTACGATGTCCACCGATCGGAAGAGAAAATCAACCCATCCCCCAGAGGGGAAAAAGAAGAAGAAGGCCATTCAACATATGACGCCCGTGGACTGTGATCCTGTGGTGTGCGACGTGGTGGAAGACACCCGAGCTGCTGTGGAAGATATGATGAAAGAATTGAATGACATGGTGGAGCAATCCCCCCCATCACCTCAATTCACCTTGACGACCGTGTATGATCCTCCCAGTTCAGTGGACACTATGGTATGTCCTTACCATGAGGTGCGTTTGGAGGCCCGAGAATCTCAAAAGGGATGGAAGTATGTGAAATGTCCCATGCAACCGTGTTTGCTGTTTTGTGGACAAGATCAAGTTCTGGAGTATATGAAAGCCGTGTATAGTCAACCTCATGTAGAAGTGTTGGACATGTGGGGTGGTTTGCAATGCTTTTGCCGTGAACCCGCTACGCTTCAACAGAGTCATTCGACTCAGAACCCCGATCGGTTGTTTCTGACTTGTTCCAAGAAAACGTGTGGCTTCTTCCGATGGGCCGATCAACCCTTGGGTTCCAAGTACTGGACGTGGTTTCATGACAACCCTCCCAAAAAAGCCGACCAACAAGCTGAAGCACCCACCCGTGATGCTCAAGGATATCCCAAGAGGGGCTATGACATCCCTGGCCCGCCCCCTCGAGTCCAAAGCAAAGAGGACGTGGAACGAGAACGACCCCTGACAGACTATGAGAAACAATTGTTACGAGAAATTCAAGAGCTCAAGAACCGTCAAGAAATGATGGTAGCCCCAGCTCCACCACCCCCCAAGTACAGTGACAGTGTGGAGAACTGGCAGAAAGGTCTAGAGACCGTCAGTTACGGCCGTCTAGGTCTCTTTTAAATGAGAGAACGAATAAAATTTTTTATCAATGTCACCATGGAGTTTGTATGTGATGCGTGGGAGTCTATCTTGTCCCTGGGGCAATGGCAATGTCATCAAACCCTTTGTCAAGTCTTATATGATCACCAACCCGGCACCCAAATCCCCATACCCCCTTGTCCCGAGGACACGCATCCTCTTCACCTCTTTGAAGAAACCCATGTGGACCGTAACCTATATCGATGGGTGGTGTTTGTCTTATGGTTAAAAGCTCACCCAGAGGCATGGCGATGGTATCGAATCATTCAAAAGGCGCATCCCCACACGGTCCCCACCATATCGACCTTATGGGATGAATGCCAGAACGTATGGCCCCTCGAAAGAAAAAGGTCTCCCCATCATGGTTGAAGCGTTACCACGATCCTCGAGCCCCCGGCAGTTTAGGTGGGGTGCAACGGTTTGCTAAAGCCCATCGTCTCCCTTTGAAAAAAGCTCAACGGGTCTTGGAACGGGATTTGGCCTATACGTTACATAAACCACGACGTCGTCGTTTTCCCACCGTCCCCGTCATTGTAGGAGGATTAGATGATCAATGGGTCGCGGATTTAGTGGAAGTGCAACCCTTGGCCAAGTATAATCGGGGTATACGCTACTTGTTGACGGTCGTGGATGTCTTGTCCAAGTACGCGTGGGTCCAACCGTTGAAAGACAAAACCGGGGTGGCGTTGGTCCATGCCTTTGACAAGATTTTGAAAGGACGACGTCACCCGAATCGATTGCAAACGGATCGAGGGAAAGAATTTTATAATCGGACGTTTCAACGATGGCTTGACGAGCAAGGCATTCAACATTTTTCGACCGAAGGGGATGCGAAAGCCAGTGTGGTGGAACGATTTAATCGCACCTTGAAAGAACGGTTGTACCGTTATTTCACCGCGGCCAACACCTTACAGTTTGACGATGTCTTACCCGAGTTGGTGCAAGGCTATAATGCCACCCGGCATCGAAGTATTGGTATGCCCCCCGAAAACGTGACGTGGGACAACGAAGAAGCCGTGTGGAACCGATTGTATGCCCAACGGTTGAAAGACCAGAAAAAACCTAAATTCAAAGTCGGAGATCGTGTCCGTCTCAATAAGATTCATCGACCCTTTGAAAAAGCCTATTTACCCGGTTGGACCGAAGAAGTGTTTGTGGTGCATCGTGTGATCCCTGGTCCTGTCCCCACGTATAAGATTCACGAATGGGATGAGACCCCCGTCCAAGGTACGTTTTATGAAGAGGATTTACAAAAAGTCCATGTGTCCGACGTGTTTCGCATTGAAAAGGTACTTAAGCGACAAAAAGATCGTTGGTTGGTCAAGTGGAAAGGGTGGCCCGACAAGTACAATAGTTGGATTGCAAGTCAAGACGTCACGTCTCTCCATCCACCCCAGAGGAAAAGCCCACCCAAACGACAACTGAAGACTAAAGAGACAAGCCCACCCAAAAGACGACGACGCGACTAAAAACAATGACGTTGGTGCCCAATTCTTCGTTTTACGTGACGTTGATGAGTCATGCGAGTACCAAAGAGTTTCCTGGGAACAAGAGTCATCATTTCAGAAACCGATTGCCTAAACCCATCCGATTTGTGGGACGAGGATGGATGGTGGGTATGGTGAGTTTATCCTTACCCACCATTCCCGTGATAGCGGAAGAAGGAGGCGTGGGTGATTCCCATCCTCTGTTGTACGTACGATGGCACGAACGGGTGTATGCCCAAGACGATCAAGGCAACGATCGATGGTGGCATCAACGTCGGGAACTCACTGTCTACGGACGAGATATGAGAAAGGAATTGGCCTCCTCGACGGGATCGCACTTTTTTCATCAACTGGTGTACCGTTACGAGCAAAGCCGTGCCAAACAAACCGAACCCAAAAACAAATGGACCGAGGACAATGGTGTCAAATTATACCCGACGTTTGAATGGACCTCCGAAGGGGATTTGTTATTGAATACCACCAATGTGGATTACACACGACAAGTAGCGCACGTGTCATGGGGCAGATCCTTGGCCCTGAGAATGGGATGGATTGAACAAGTGTCCCCCGGCCAGTATCGATTGGGTCCGAATCTCTTGCAAGAATTTCAAGGCATTTCCACCATTCCTACCCCGACGGATATCCGCGATGCCGCCAACAACCCCATCTTTTGGAAAGTCGAGGGGGATTATCTGAAATTGAGTCTATCGTGCCCTTGGCGGTTTGTGAATGTGAACCAGACCTTTCGTCCCTCGTTGGAATTTCCCTCGACGCGTCCTTTGCACGTGTATTGTGATGTAGGGACCAGTAGTATGGTAGGGGGTCGCATCACCGATCTCTTACGAGAAATCAAGTACCAGCCTCAAAACACCACCCACTTTGAACCTCGACATATTCAATATATCCCAGTACGCAACGAAGTGGTGGAAATCGTCGAAACCCAGATGGCCGAAACTAATGGGGATCTGGTGAAATTTGGTGAAGGTCATGCCCTCCTGACCCTCCACTTTAAAAGGGAAGTGGGGGTGTGAAGAAGAAAGACAACATGTCGTTCTACGTGACGTTACCCAGTCATGCCAACCGACGTGAATTTCCCAACAACCAAGCCAATTCCTTCAAGATTCGTTTACCTCAACCGTTACAGCTCACAGGGGGTGGTTGGCAAGTGGGGTTGAGTGCCATTTCCTTACCGGATACCCGCGTCAATTTGTATCAGTTGGTGAAGAAAGATGGGTACATCCTAGCGACGTCGTGGGAGATCACTTATCCCGCCCCGGGTAAAACCGATGGCAGCATGGCCGCGCGCATAGGCACGGCGCAAACCCTCATCCAAGACGTTCAAGATTTGGATTGGGTGGTGGATGGCGTGAGTTTCATGAAAGCCACGATTGCCCATTTGGAACAACGACGCCAGGAAACGGCCATTCAAGGAGGCCGGTTTACCAACGCTCAAGGCAAACACACCTACGTCAAGTTCAAGTGGGAAGGCGACGATCTGCTCATCGACAACACGAATGTCTGCCATTGTGGTAACAAAACACCAGTCCTTACCATCTACACCAAGTTGGCGGTCAAGATGGGATGGTTACGTAAAATTAGCAGTGGATTGGTGTTGGGCCCGAACTTACAGCAAGAATTCCTGGGGGATCAAGTCCCCGACATCACCAACAACAGCGATTGGCAGGATGTCACCGACGGTCAGGGGAACGCGGTCTTTTGGACGGTGCGTTCTATTTTACCGGATTATTTACAATTGAGTATGAGTTGTGGGTGGCGTTTCACCAACTTGAATACGGCGTTTCGTGCGGTGGTGGGGGAACCCACCCGATCGTTGCACGTGTACTCCGACGTGGCAGGCAGTATGATGGTAGGCAATCGCGTGACTGATTTGTTGCGTGAAATCCAGTACAAGCGACAAGGCAGAGGCACCCTGTATTTTGAACCGTTGCACATTCATTACATGTCTCTTCGTAACGAGGTGGTGGAAATGATTCACGTTCAAGTGGCTGAAACGATTGGTGCCGGAGGAGACTTGGTCAAGTTTGGTGAAGGTCATACCATTGTCACGTTACACTTCAAAAAGACATAAAAAAGAGAGACGAGAAGGGAACCCAAATCAATCATGCCTCCGAAACGACGACGACGACGACGACGACGCCGACCACAGCGTCCACAAGCGGGGGAAGGGGTCAACGCAGTGATTGCTGGGATTCCTAAGGCCGCTTGGTCCATCACCAAAGGGGTAGAAAAGTTAGCCAAAAAGAATTACCTAAGATCAACGAAGAAACGTATGGAAGAAATGCGAAGTGGGAAACGCAAACGGTGGGCGGGGGAATCGTTTACGTGCAACGTCATGTGAGTATAAAAAGAAAACAAGAGTTGTGAAAACAAACAAAGATGCCCAAGACAAGAGTGCGTCGAAGGAGACGAAGAAGAAGAAGGCAACGAGGGGGTCTCTTGCCCCTGGCCGCCCTCATTCCAGCCTTGATCGCTGGAGGGAAAGCTGTGGCGTTGGGTGCCGCAAGTGGTGCCGCGAGTTACGGGGCTAAAAAAGGGTTGGAAGCCGCTTTTCGGAAAAAACGACGATGACGGTATAAAAAGGGGAGTCCCATGAAGCCCAAACAAAACGTTTATCCCTGGTGAAGAAGAAGGCACCATGCGTGGGGGAAGTTTGACACGATTTCGAACCGACGAGTGGTATGATCAACAAGGCAAAGGAGTGATGACGGATCTGATGCGTGGGGGGTTGCAAGGTCTTATAAGGACGCGAAATCCTTTAAAATTGCCTAGTAATATCAAGAGAGGCTTGGAAACGGGTTTGACACGAGGTATCAAACGCAAAGCCGAAGACGTCCTTAAAAAGGAAATCACCAAACAAGCCAAGAAAGCGTTGAGTCATAAGAACGTGAAAGACGCCGTGCGTGTAGCCACTGCCTTATTTCCCAAACAAACCAAACGTGCACGTGATATTTTGGGAGTCTAATGGAACCCGTGCATTCACGACCTCGACGGATTCGTAGTAATCGAGGGTTGTCTCAATGGGGTGGACTGTATCCGTTTTGGAAACTCATGCCACGACGACGACAACGTGGTGGCTGGTTGAGTCCCGAGGTGATGAGAGTCCCCGGGTTTGATTTGAGACAACGTTTAGCCCGACGACGACGCTATAAAAACCCCTCACGACGACGACGGGGTACCACTCGACGACGTTAAACATGCCTGACGTGAGTACACAAACCGCCCCGGCTCACGAGCGTTCCGAAGGGACCGTTAACCCTGCCTTACGGATTTTCAAGGTGCCACCGACCGACATTAGCATCAATGCCTATCGCATGGTCACCATCCAACCCACCACCACGGGTATCAATCCCATGGAATTCATCATTCCAGGGTTAGACGATTTTGTGGATTTGGGACGCAGTTACTTTACCATGGAATTGAGTTTGAAAAAGGACGATAACGGGAACTTGGTGGCCGCGGAGAAATTGTGGCCCGTCAATAATTTGGCCCATTCCATCATCAAACAAATTGACTTGCAGTTGAATGGCACGTTGATCAGTCCACAATCCGACACGTATCATTACAAAGCTTACCTGGAAACCTTGCTGAATTATGACCGAGAAGATGGCAAGACCGTGTTAGGACCCCAAGGATGGTACAATCAAGTGGATTTCCCACCCCAATGGACTGGCAACAATACCGACAGCGCTACACCCCATAATGACTACCGGGATCTCCCCGCCCATCACAAAGCAGCCTTGGCCGCCATGGTAGCCGAAACCGCCAAGTATGCTGCAGGTGCCACCCACAGTCTAGTGTTTACCCCCCACTTGGAAGTGTTTCATACCGGCAAACTGTTGGTGCCAGGCATCGAAATCAAGATGAAATTTCATTTCAACAGCCCCAGCCTGTTTTTGAATGGAGTGGCTCTAGCTGGCCGATTACTAGAAGGCGATGTGAAACTACGGTTTCATCTCTGTCAACTGCGTTTGAATGACGCCATCTACCAGAGTATCTCTAGCAAAAGACACAATGAAGGCCAAGTGGCGGCTTACCCGACCGTCCGCAGTGAAATCCGGACCTTCAGCATGCAAAACAACCTGGTCCGCTTTGATATCCCGAACCTGTTTCAAAACAGAATACCTGACCGATTGATTGTGGGGTTACTGGACAGCCGTGCCTTCAATGGAGATGTGACCCGAGATCCGTTCTGTTTCCAGAAATTTGGTCTGAGTTCCATTAAACAGATTGTCAGAGGAGAAGAATACCCTTATGAAACCCTCCAGTTAGTGCACAACAATGGCACCCGAGATAATCTAGGCTACTTCCGTTTTCTGCAAGCCAGTGGTGCTTGGTGTAAAAAGAAAGGCAATATGGTAGAACTGCTGGATTGGGGCCACAGGAAAAATTGTACCTTGTTCATGTTTGACAATGTGGCCAATGGATGTGCTGACAGTCAAAACCTCAACCCCAAGCAAACAGGCGATTTACAATTGGTGTTGGAATTTGGAGCTGCCCCCGGTGTCAATATAACCGTACTCGTGTATGGAGAATTTGAGAATTTGCTGGAGATTGACAGGAACGGAGCCGTGTTGTATAACATTTACCAGCACTGAAGATGGAACATGTGGCCTTGAATAATGTGCAGTTGGATTATTTAGCCCGCGACGACCCCCAATTGAACCCGGTCTTTTACGGGACGGTGGCCTGTGATCGTTTACCCAAGACTCCTGTCAAGACTACCCCGCAAGGGTACATTGTGAACACCGACCCACACGATCAACCGGGACAACATTGGTTAGCGGTGTGGACCGATGGAAAGGTGTGTGAAGTCCTGGACAGTTATGCTTTGCCATTGGATACGTATGTGCAAGCGACCCCGTTACGAGATTGGATCGTCCAACATTGGAAGTATGTAGTGACCAATGGCAAGTCCCTCCAAGCCATTACAAGCAAGAGTTGTGGTGATTACGCCTTGTTGTATTTGAAAGCCAAAGCCCGTGGACGGACCTTGCAAGCGTTTTTAAATGAGTTTTCGGATCATGATTATGTTAGTAATGACCATCAAGCGGGTCAACGCCTTCAACAATTGATTGTAGGCCAAGAAGCCAGATGGTATCAACTGTGTTGTCATTCGTATCATCAATGTAATGCTTAAATAAAATTTGTTGGAAAAAAGTGGTGTCGGAGTCGTAGCTCAGTTGGTTAGAGCCTTAGACCTTTGATTCAGATAAGGATTGGGTCGTACGTGGGTTCGAGTCCCACCGATTCCAATAAAAAGGTGCCTTTTTTTTTCTAAGGGTATTATCATCATGCAAACGGGGAAACCGTTTCGTTTTCATACGCCTTCCTCTATCTTGGTGGTGGGTCCTTCGGGATGTGGCAAAACCGCGTTTACGGAAAAACTCTTGGTAGACAACCCGGAGTTGTTTGAAAGTCCACCGACCCAAAGGCATTATTGTTATGGGGCCTGGCAAGATCGATTTCGAAGCATGCAAGATCAAGGGGTGGTGTTTCACGAAGGGATTCCCGATCATGAGGCCTTAGTGCAATGGTTTCCTGAAGGACAGGGGGTCCTGGTCTTGGATGATTTAATGGATGAAGGGAGTCACGATAAACGCGTGTTGGATTTATTCACCAAACATTCGCATCATCAAGGGGTGACGGTGCTCTACTTGTGCCAAGACATGTTTCCCGTGGGTCGCTATGCCAAAAGTATATCCCGCAATGCACATTACATTGTAGCGTTCAAGAACCCCCGAGATCAATTAGGGGTACGCAATGTCATGCTTCAATCGTTTCCGACCACGTGGAAAGACACGTTGGAGACGTTTCATCAAGCCACGACACGACCGTATGGGTATTTGGTCTTGGATTTACATCCCGCCTCCTCCGATCAACAACGGGTGTTGAGTCACCTGTTAAAAGACGAAGGATGGACTCGCACCTATCAAAAACGACTATAAAGGCACGACACCCCATTTGAACAGGAAAAAGAGCGACCATGGCCGATGACGATGATGACCGTCAACCTCCGCAATCGTACGATACCGTGTCCCCGGCGGGGGTGGGAGCGACCAGCGGCAATCAAATGTCCCCAAGGGCCTGGCAAGATTTATTTTGGTCGGGAGACCAAGGCCTTCTCGACGTCGCCCAGGAGGAAATAGGCGACGAACCCCTCTATCGGTTTATGCAATCCATCCCCCCTGTCGGTGTAGATGGTGTGCCCCCTGTGCAGGCCTCTTCCCCAGCCGGGGTAGGAAGTCCAGGAAGTCAATCCTACCGTAGCATACACACCACCCCACCGTCTTCTGGTGCACGAACCCCTGCGAGTCCTCCTAGCGTACCCTTGGCAGCGGGTGCTCGAACAGCAGCGGGTGCTGGGGGTAATGGGCGTGGTGGTGGACGTGGTGGACGTGGTGGTGGACGTGGTGGTGCTGGTGGTGCTGGTGGTGGTGGTGGTGGTGGTGGTGGTGGACGCGGTGGTGGACGTGGTGGTGGTGGTGCTGGTGGTGCTGGTGGTGCTGGTGGTGGTGGTGGTGCTGGTGGTGCTGGTGGTGCTGGTGGTGGAGGAGGTGGTGGTGGTGGTGATGGTGGTGGTGGTGGTGGTGGTGGTGGTGGGGGTCGTCGTGGACGACGACCGAGACGAATACGAGGACGACGACGAAATACCCCCACTTCCCCTTTGACACCTGCCTCCAATCCAGCTACCCCTCGAGGATCTTGGACATCTGGGAGTTCTGGCCGAGCCCCTCGCACCTTGCGTCAAGCAGATTTACAACGACGTTTACGTATGCTGTTACAAGATCAAGAACAGTTGGCCCAAGGACGTGAAATTGCTAATGTCACCATGACCAATAGCATTGTCACCAGTTATAAACAAGGAGGAGCACCGAGTGTACAAACCTCGTCGTCCCGTGTTTCGCCGTAAAGATGAAAACCGTCGTGTCGTTATTGAATGGATCCAAACAACATGGTCTTCCCTTCCCCCCAGAATTATTACAACGCATGGATTCCTTGTATGCCTTTTATCATCAACAATGGTGGTGTTATCGAAAAATGTTGAATCATTACAGGTGTATCAATGCCTTGTTCAATGGCATGGCCTTACTCCTGATGGCTGCTGGTATGATTGCGGGCCCCCTTTTGGAAAACAGTACATTGGTAGCGTGTTTGGCGGCGGTGGGCACCGTGGTCAAAGGATGGAATGATTTTAAACAATACCGATTTAAAGTGACCATGAGTCGATTTGCGTTTACCACCTATGCCAAAGCCTTGACCGAATTGAAAACCCATGTGCGGGGTATTCCCTTGGAGGATCTGGAACGATTTTTAATCAAGATGCAAACCTTGGATGATACCATTGTGGATTTCACCCCTCCATTACCCAAACGATGTGTGCAAGATTACCATGGTCATTTTGTGTACCAACCCTTGGAAGGCCTATGCTATGTAGATGGATGTCCTCGTCCCTTGAGACCCAAAGAGTATTGGATCCATAAAAAGCCACTCCCTCCTAGTCCCACACTCTTAGAACCATGGCCGTCCAACAACGACGACGACGCCGAAAAAGGAAACAACGAGGAGGGGCTTTAATGCGTCGCAAACCCCGTTTGGTGGATAAAATTGCCCATGGCATGAGTATGTTTCTATCAGGTCCAGCGCCTGGGTTTGGACTGGCTTTAGGCAAATTAGGCGGACAAGCCTTGAAAGGCATTACCGATAATGTACAACATGTCCGACGACAACGAGGTGGGGGTTGGTGGTCCGATTTCAAACGCAATACCCGTCAAGGCTATAAAGAGACGCAAGACCTCATCAAACAAGACAAAGCCCTTCAACGGCTATTGACGGGTCGACCATGGTGAGGAGACGACGACGACGCCGTCGTCAACGAGGTGGTTTTTTAAATCTATTGGTCCCCGCTATGGTAGGATTGGGGAAAGCCGCGGCCTTGGAAACGGATAAACGTATAAAACGCACGATTCAAAAAGCCAATCAACGGTATCGTCGTCGTCACCGATAAAGGATGCAACGTCTTCGACGTCAATTGCCGTTTTTACGGTCCATGTTACAAGAAGCCAATGGTTCCAAACGTCAAGAGTTGTTACAACATGCCAATGCCGATCAAATCAATGCTGTGAGTGAACTGGTCTTGAACTTTTTAAAAAACAAGATTCCTGTCACCCCACCCATGCTGGCTAAACTTCAACCCTATAAAAAGGTACTACGTGATTTGGGACGTCGTCGACATTCCGTCAAAAAACGTCGTCAGTGGTTAGTCCAACAAAAAGGAAGCGGATTGTTTCAAGGACTTCACGAGGTGCTATGTCAATGTGTTCGTTAACCCTCCCTACGTGGATGACTCTATTACAAGAGGCCAATCGGGCCACCGACCAGTGGAAAGACGAGTGTCATTATTGGAAGCATAAATATCACCTGTTGTATCGAGAGTACCAACACATCTTGAGGGCCCGTCTTTGTAAGAGTTGCCGTGACCAGGAAGACGGGGAACTTTGCCCCGACTGTAGTCAACGAACATGGACGAAGTGTACATGATTCCCCACAAGGACTTGGAACAACTCATTCAATATTACAAAGGAGAACTCACCGAAAATGCCTTGTTGAACAAAGCCGCCACGCTCGCCGCCCAAAAACATGTCTTGTTAGCCAATCCCCAATTACCTCCAGCCCTGGTTAATGCTCAAACCAAACCGTTGAGTCAAGAATTAATCAAGTTAACCAAACGCATTCGTCAATTTCCTGGCGGGGTGGGTGTGGGGGCGCCGGGTGCTCCACCAGGCGAAGAAGAAGAAGAAGCCGGGGATTTGGTGACGGGACCCGTGGAACAATGGTTGAAGCGCATGATAAAAGGCAGCCCGTCGACTCCCAAACCACCCATTACCCCTGCAACCAAGAAAGGCAAAGGAGCAGCCACTACCAGTAAGATTGTCAAGAAAGGGAGCCCATCCACCAGTCGAGGGGATAGCCGGTCACGTTTAGAAGCCATTCGAGAACAACGCAAGGCTTTGGAAAAAAAGTTAGCCGAGAGTCGCAAAGGCAAAGGACCCGCTCGTGAAGTGGAACGATTGAAACCTTTACCCGGTTGGGAAGATTGGGCTCGTGGCAAAAAGTTACGACGTCGATTGGATTACGACGACAGTGACTAAAACATGCCCACCAAGAGGAGGAGAAGGGGTATCAAACGAAAACGCCCCCAACGAGGAGGAGCCTTGGATGTCCAAAAATGGATTGCGAAAACGGGCAAAGAATTTCATTGGCCCGGTTATCAGTACATGGGCCCTGGCACCCATTTGGCTAAACGTCTGAAACGTGGGGATCCCGGCATCAATCGCTTGGACCAGATTGCTAAGCAACACGACATTGATTACAGCCGTGCTAAGAATTTGCAAGATAAATGGAAAGCCGATACCAAGATGATCCAAGCCATTGATCGATTACCCGGCAAGAAAAACAAGACGGAACGGGTGGTCAAGAAAATTATGCAAGCCAAGAAACGTTTAAAATTGTAAACATTTAATTAACATGTTGAGTCAAAAATGTCACATTGTTATTCTGTAGTTCGTGTTGAGTCTCAAGCAGGATTGGCGAGACAAAACCCATTGTGGTGTAGACACTCCAGATAAAATAAAAAACAATGTCACTTGTGTCATTTTGATTGACGAGTTGTCAAGTTCATTGTTCTGTCCAAAATACTGAGACGGATGTTCTTCCAAATACTGAGACGAAAAATGTTTTTTACGTTACTAAATCATACATTAAATCCACCCCCTCGTCGGGGGACATGTCATGAACGAGGTCTTCAGGGGGCACCAATGCCTCCAGATCAAAGGAACAAGAGTCCTCCACATCCTTCAATAACTCGGTCCACTCGTCAGGCGTTATGTTCTGCAACAAAGACGAAAAGTCCTCCAAGTCAGAGGGGCCCAAGTCAGGGGGGCCCAAGTCAGGGGGTCCCAAGTCAGGGGGGTCCATGACTTGCACACCCCCCGAATCCATATCCGTGAGAGTATAAGAATCTAGAAATGATTCACAAAAAGAAAAGTTCTCAGGCATTTTAGGCGTCGATTTCTTAAAGTCCTCCAAGGGAATGGTCACTTTCAAGGGTCCTAATGCTTT
Source organism: Siderastrea siderea (assembly GCA_964030785.1). Taxonomy (NCBI): domain Eukaryota; kingdom Metazoa; phylum Cnidaria; class Anthozoa; order Scleractinia; family Rhizangiidae; genus Siderastrea; species Siderastrea siderea. The sequence continues at coordinate 41,803,380 of OZ034975.1, forward strand.
GATTTTCTCTTCCGTTTTCTGTCTCTCTACAGAAGGTAAGGAGGTACAAAAGTCATTCAAATACGATTCCACAGAAGGTTGCGTCCTACAATTAGTCAATACCACCCGCAGTGTTTTGGGGTTTGGAGGCACCTGCTTCCTTTTGTTTTGGTAGTACCTTCTAGCGAGCTCCAAGAACCTCTCGCGGTTCGCCCAGTAGTACTCTCTTCTTTGCGCATGCAGTTTCTCCTGGTTCGCAGCACGATAGGCCCGACGAGCCGCCCGGGCTTTGTCCCTTTTATTGTACATCCTTTTGTACGCCAATATTCGTACACGATTCTTTTGACGATATTCACGCGCTTGGGCTCTCAAACGTTCCCGATGTTTCTCTCTATACTTTCGGTCGTATTCGGCACAACGTGCTCGGTTCTTTTGGGCCCATTTTTTTTTGACGGCACGCCGGTGCTCCTTATGCGTCTCCTCATAACACCTGTGGGACTCCCGCACTCGATCCGGATATTGTTCTCGGTATCGTTTTTTGGCAGCACGCACTTTCTCAGGGTACTTGCGTCGGTAGTTGGCTTTTTTCACAATATTCCTCGCTCGGGCTTTCTCTGGGTAACGGGCATTGTACCGGGCTTTTTTGATGGCGTTCCGTCTCCGTCGTCGTTCGTCTTTCGTCAGTAACTCTGTCGTTTCGTCGTCGTCGTCGTTCGGGTCATAGTCGTCAACGTCGTCGTCGTCGTCGTCGTCGTCGTCGTCGTTCGGGTCGGGAACATAGTCAATGTCGTTCAAGTCGTCGTCTGGGTCAGAGTCATCGTCGTTGTTTGGTCGGTACGTCGTGCGTCGTCGGTTGCTGCGGCGGAGGCCCTCGTTTCCGGCAGGCATTGGGCGATGGCGGGGGTGCTGGTGGCGGGGTGAGGGGGCGCTTGAATTGGTAGCGCCAGTAATTGCAACAGTAATCCAGCCCCTCCACAAACCACTCACACGTTAATTGAGGGTAGCACAGTGCGTGAAAAGGAGCCGCCTGTTCTGCCCGATGTCTCTGGGCTTCCACTTTTTCCGGCTCCAACTGCTTCAAAGTTTCTGCAAAATCACTAAAGCCTTCGTCCTTCAGCAACAACTCCTGCTTCACTTTCTCTAAAACCTCCTCCACTTCCAAATCTACTTCAAATTCTTCAAATGCTTCGAGCAGCTTCTCATGGCAAGAGTCCATGTTGAGATGTTCCAACCCGAGGATCGATCTGTTTTATAGTCTCTCCTTCGTTCCCGTGATGCACCATGGACCCTCACTAGAGAGGGGGGAGGGGGGTCCCCCCACCCCGTCCCACCCCTCCCTAGGGCACCCCCTCTCTACGGGGCACCCTGTTTAGTGATTGGCTCCTTCCCCTCCCACGTGACATTTTAATTCTCTATAAAAACAGAGCCCCGATCTCCAGTGACTTTCATCTGATCATGTCCTCACAAGACAAGGACAATGTGGCGGGGCCAAGTGGCCTCGCCCACCATGAGGTTTTAGCCATGCTCGGTTTGGACATCTCTGATTCGGACGACGATGACACCCATTCCTGTGTGGGACCTTTGATTTGCACCGAAAACATGAGTGACGAGGATGATTTGATCTGCCCCGAAATCCTGGATGACGATGATGATCAAGACTATCATGATTTGATGGATCATTTGGAACGGCAACATGCGTTTCAAACCCAACTCCTTCAACAAAGTGGCGGAGGATTGGATACCAATGAAGAGGGTGCCTTCGACTTTGAACTCGAACCTTTTGTGAATCGGAAGAGTGATCGCATGGGGGTACAAGAACGTCATTTCAAGACCCAGTTACGACAAAGGGGGAACTTGATGCCAGGTCAAAATATAACCCAAGCTCTGCAAGATGGATTACGTCGAGCCGTCGATCAAGTGTTAACCACCACCCCCGACCTCCACGATCAAGATCGACTCTACTTTACCATAGCATCCGATCGCTTGCACAATAATTTTCAGGGGTGGGGATTACGTGCAGGTGAATGGCGTCGAGACACAGAACGGGTGGAAGCGCTGTTCCAACGTTTAGCCCAAGCCCTCAACAGCAACGAACAATTTGAAATGGATGATTCCTTTCAAGTCTCCATCACTCAAGTTCATCATGCGCCTCAAGGTACCGGCAGACCCCGTCGTGGGAAACCCGGCCATCCTACCATGACCATGTTGACAACCAACAAACGGTCGGTCATCCGGATTATCAACGACGATCAACTCTGTTGTGCCAGAGCCCTCGTGGTCGCCAAAGCTCGCGTGGACCAACACCCAAAAGAGAAAGCCATTCGGAAGGGAGAGGGCCCACTGCAGAGACGTCTCGCTTGGGACCTCCAGAATGAAGCCCAGGTACCGTGGGGTCCTTGCAGCTATGACGCCTTGACCCAATTCAGTCAAGCTCCCTCCCTCACCGGTTACCAGATCATCCTGGTGGATGCACAGCGATCGTTCCACATCACGACGTTTGGACCCCTTTCTGACAAACAACTGATCCTGTTGCACAACCAAGACCATTATGATGTCATCACCAAATTGCCAGGATTTTTTGGGTCCAGTTATGTCTGTGCGGATTGTTGGAAACCCTATGACCATGAGGAAAAGCATCGATGCACCAAAACCAAGTTGTGTGGAGCCTGTCGACAGAAAGATTGCCCCGACTTTCAACAGGCTTACCCCCGACACCTGAAAGCCACTCAACGTTGCGACTCGTGTCATCGGGACTTTTTTGGACCCACGTGTTTCGAAGCCCATTCCAGCAAGACCCATGCGGGCAAACCCGTCACGGGCCTCCAGACCTCCGTGTGCTCTCAACGACACCGATGCGATAAATGCTATCAACAAAATGTGGGCTTGTCCCGCATTCAACGTCACCTTTGTTGGCACGTGGATTGCCCGTCTTGTCATCAGTACGTCGACGCCGACAAACACCGTTGTTTTATACAAAGAGCCCCCAAACCTCAAGACCAAAAGAAGAAGAGAAAGAGGACCCGTCAAAAAGGTCCTGGCGCCAAACGAGGTGCCGCCGCCGCCGCCGCCGCCGCCGCCGCCGCGGAACCCCCTGCCTCCTCCGAGGACGAGGAAGACCTGCCTCCCTTACACGTCTTCTTTGATATCGAAGCCATGCAACCCCACGAAAAACACATTGCCAATCTCGTCGTGGCCGAAACCGAAGACAACGATGAACCCAAACCTTTCCCAGGTTCCACTTGTATCCGTGACTTTCTGGAATGGCTGGATGCCTTGACTCTTCACGATACCCGTCAAGTCAATGTCATCGCTCATAATTTTCAAGGGTACGATGGGTACTTTATCATCCAAGAATACTATGGGGAGAACCGCATCGTCCAACAACTCCGCAACGGATGTAAACTGTTAGAGATCAAACATGACCACATCCGGTTCATTGATTCCATGAGTTTCTTCCAGATGCCCCTCTCCGCGTTTCCCGAAACCTTTGGTTTGACAGAACTCTGCAAAGGCTATTTCCCCCACAAGTTCAACATACCCGGTGATAAGCATCAAAACTACGTGGGCATCCTCCCCTCACGCGATTACTACATGCCTGAGAGCATGACACTCGAAGGAAGACAAGCCTTTGAAACCTGGCATCAACAACAACGCGACCAGGGGGTGGTGTTTCATTTTCAACAAGAGTTATTGGCCTATTGCAGCTCCGATGTACGACTCCTCAAACAAGGATGTCTGACTTTCAAACGCATGTTTGAAGACTTAACAGGCTTCAATCCCTTCGATCACGTCACCATTGCCTCCGCTTGTAATCGAGATTTACGTATGAACCGGATGATCCCCAACAGTATTGCCAGCGAACCCACCGGTCCTAACGGGTGGAGAACTAACAACATCAACCACTCCCTCCCAGCCCTTCACTGGTTAACCTGGTGCGATCACCAACTACGTCAACGCGCCCTCCAAGATCTTACCCCCGACGATCTACTGGCCAGTGCCAATCCAAAGCCTCAGTACATCCAACATGCCCGAAATCAAGGCGAGTATAAGATCCCCGGGACCAACATCCATGTGGATGGTTATTGCCCCGACACCCACACCGTCTACGAATTTCAAGGCTGTTTCACCCACGGATGCCCTACCTGTTATCCCCATCGCTACGAAAAACATCCCCGCAACTATGATCGAACCATGCAGGACCTCTATGACGTCACCCAAAACAAAGTCCAAAAGCTTACCAACCAAGGGTACAACGTCATTCAAATGTGGGGATGTCAATGGGACCACCGCCGAGACACCGACCCAGAGATCGACTCCTTCGTCCGGGAACTCAACTTTATCCAACCACTTGAACCTCGAGAGGCTTTCTGTGGAGGTCGTACCAATGCCATTAAACTGTACCATCAGATCACCCCTGGCCAAAAAATTCACTACATCGATGTCACCTCCTTGTACCCGTGGGTCAACAAGAAGTCTGTGTACCCCAAAGGACATCCCACCATCGTTTCTCAACCGGGTCACACGGACATACACCAGTACTTTGGGCTCATTCAATGTAAAGTCCTGCCTCCCCGTGAATTGTACCATCCCGTGCTGCCTTACCGTCATGACAACAAACTCCTCTTTCCCCTCTGTGCCCATTGTGTGGAAGAAGAAATGGACAAACCTCTTTTGGACAGATCTTATCATTGCCCACACACTGACGAACAACGAGCCCTCACCAGTACCTGGTGCACCCCAGAGTTGTATAAAGCCGTGGAATTCGGGTACCAAGTCCAATACATCTACGAAGCTTGGCATTTTGAAGAGACCTGTGAGGGCCTCTTCGCCGATTATGTTAACACCTGGCTGAAAATCAAACAAGAAGCTAGTGGGTGGCCTAAGGATGTCACGACAGAAGAAGAAAAGCAACGTTACATCGAAGACTACTTCCTGCATGAAGGCATCCAGTTAGAATACAACAACATCAAGAAGAACCCGGGCCTGCGTACCCTAGCTAAGCTCATGCTCAACTCCATGTGGGGTAAGTTTGGACAACGCCTCAACAAAACCCAAATTCAAGCCTTTGATGACCCCCATGCCTTCCACCGTTTTCTAGATACCAGTACGTTAGACGTACGTCACGTGTCAGTCGTCACCGACCAAATGGTAGAAGTCCACTACCGGAACCAAAAAGAGGACATCCGCGTCTCACCCAACCTCAACATTTTTGTGGCCTGCTTCACTACCTGCCACGCCCGCCTTAAATTGTATGACACTCTGCAAGCCTTAGGGGAAAGAGTCCTCTATTTTGACACCGACTCCGTCATCTACCTGGAGGAAACACCCACTCAAATCCAACCTGTCTTGGGTTCCTATCTTGGGAACTTCGCCTCCGAATTAGCTAAGGATGAATACATTCAAGAATTTGTCAGTGGAGGACCCAAGAACTATGGGTATACTACGAATAAAGGAAAAGTGGAATGCAAGGTCAGAGGCTTCCGACTCAACAGCGAAGGACACACCCAGTTGAATTTTGACATCATGCGTCAGAACGTCAAGGACGAAATCAAGAAACCTCTTCCCAACCCACGGGAAATACAAGTAACAAAATCCCATCAAATTGTTCGCAATCCAGCCAATTACACCTTACTGACTGAACCCCAACATAAATGGTACAAGATGGTCTATGACAAACGAGTCATTGATCCCAACACCTTCAAGACGTACCCCTATGGCTACCAGTGAAAGCCCCAACAAAATCGTCGATTGTCATGAACATTAAGGAACCCTCATATCAAATAGGAACACAAAGGAGTTATTGTAAAACAAATCAATAAAAATGTCATTTATTCATTTTGTCTTGTTTTCAAGGATCACCCACGTTCCCCAAATTGGACTTTGGACTTTGAGCCCGGTATGGGCCATATATGGGTCAAGAACCACCCCCGATGCTTGAATTGGACTTGTGCCATATCAAACCCATATCAAATCCATATCTGGGCCATATATGGGTCACCCCCTCTTCCAAAAATTGGACTTTGGACTTGGAGCCCGCGTTTTCTCAGCGGTTTTACTTCCCCTTGAGCCCACGATCCCTTTTTCACATTGCTCAGCGGTTTCCCATCCTAAAACACGTGACTTCCGGTTCCCATGACGTCACTTCCGGTCATGTGACTTCCCCTTGAGCCCACGATTCTATTGGCACCAGGTTTCCCGTTCCCATGACAACCCCTCGACCAATCAGAAGCCAAAAGCTCTCGACCAATCAGAAGCCAGCATTACCGCCCATACGAGCGTCCTTTACTACTTAAATTAAACCTCTTTCCCTCCAAACTTATGTTAAACGGCTACGAGTGGTTCTCAGAGCGTTCAAACGGGAGGCCATTCGGTCAGCTCGTGCAGTTCCGGATAGCCACTCAGTTACACTGTACACGATTTTTATGTTGCTCAAATGGTTTTTCAATCGTATCACCTGTTGCTAGCCACGTTTTAATCTTAAAATGAAAACATTTAAAACGCGAAATGTAACATAAAAAAAACGAAAACAATTAAGCCTGCAATTTTCTAACTTGAAAATTGCTCGCCTTATCCAATTAATCACATGACGTGGATACAATGACAATGACAGCACAGTAAACAAAAGAATGTATTTTTTTCGTGTTTTTCAATAGTTTTGAAAGCGTGACCAGTCCACATGAATGTTGTCTTTTCAAGCCATGTCCCCTAATGGACTACCAATTTCCACTTCCACTCTGGAGAAACTAAAATTTACTTGTCTTGGGCAATCAAGATGTTTTGTATTTAAACTTTGTACTTTTTGCCGTAATGAAATCGTTGCCAGATTAGTTGTTCAAACGTCATCGGAACTTTAATTTGTTAAATCAAATGGAAATAGAAATAAGAGGTGCAATTTTTATTTGCTCGTGAAAATGCTACATCTATTAATTTTCATGAGCTTACATGTAGGAATGCCTTTTTTGTGGCTTGTTTCTAGTTCCTGCATCAATTCAGCCTTTGGAGAACAAAATCGTCAAAAAAGGTAACACTATCACCTTGCTCTGTAACGCATCTGGAAATCCACCTCCCTCGGTCTCTTGGACTCATGTCGACAGTGAATTAAAACATGACAATGAGACATGGACTATAACTGATATTGATGTCAGTGAACTTGGAAAGTACCGATGTGATGCAAGCAATGATTATGGGAATGACACTAGATCCATAACCGTTTTTTATAAGGGTAAGTACATCTTATGTGTCAATGGATATTAATTCACTTAAATGCGCCCCCCACCCCCAAAAAAAAAAAATTATTATAAGAAGAAGAGCTAGATTAGGGTGCATTGACTATAATTGCTATTGGCTCTGTTCTGGAAAAAACAAAGGAATGGTCCCTTCCATATTACACTTTGTAGGTATAATTATTTGCATGATAATACTTGATACGAAAACATAATATTGAAATAATATAAATAATACATGACACTGAAATCCTTAAATGTACTTTTGTTACCCTTACTATTGATTCAGACATCTGTTGAAATGGCCTTTTTCATCCATTTTACGTACGGTTTGTTTCAGCCCAGTACGGATAACAAGTGATCACGTGATGACATGGGCAACTATAATTAATGAATTTCATCTTGCAATGGCCTTAAGTTGCCTCAGCCTACCTTTTTCCTGGAAAAAAAACTTTCCTCTAGACCAATTGTTATAGTGGACAAAACTTCCCAATCGAAAGTAAAAAAGCTTGTGGTTAGCTAGCAGTCTGTTCAGTTACCATATGGCGCTTTTGCTATCGTCGTTGTCCCTAAATTTTGCAGTTTACCTTCAATTTTAATTAACATTGATAATGATGAGATTTTAAGAAAAAGGTTGATGTGAAATAGAACTCCTTGTTCTCGCTTGTTTTTCTTTTTTTTTTTGTTATTAGCTTTGCTATTGTAAAAATGATAACACATAAAACTATAAAGTATTTAAACTAATGTTAGTAATATAATGTGGCAGGGGAACTGCAACAATAAGTAGCTAATCGCACTGCGGCCTATTAAACTGCTAAAATTTAATTGACTAATTTAAATTCGGCAACAAGAGGAAAAGTGTCTGAAAGTATTATCGGTAAGTTTGCAAGCTTTCTCGTCTACAGGGGGCAAATGTGAGCAAGAATGTACTAGTGACAAAAAGAGTTGCCAACTTTTTGGAAAATATATATGTCTTTCCAAAGATCGGGGAAGGACAGGACAAAATTGTGAGAAGGAAGGTGCGTTGAATTTATTTTAGTGTATCGTATATTGTAAAAAGTGTAACATTTTGATTTCTGCAGGTTACTGCTCCTGCACTGAACGTGTCAAACCCTTACAGGAAATAACATCCAATGTTGGGAATCTCGGAGGGGGGGGGGGGCTGACTGGGCAAATTGTAAGCTGAGGAAGAAAGGAAGGAAGGAAGGAAGGGAAGAGGGAGGGAGGGAGGAGAAGGAGGGAGGGTGTTTTGCTTTCATAAAACATAGTAATGAACCGATTGTTGTCTCTTAGCGATTGGAACACATGAATGAGCCAATGAGATTTAGTCCAGTCCGTTAGCGTCGAAATTTACGAAAATCGTGACAAGTCGCGTAAAAGCACCAAATTTGGCATACATGTCCTTGAGGGCATATAAAACAAATTTAGAAGGGGTGCCACGTGATCCGAGTATCCGGGGGGCCACAGCACTCAAATTAATTTTTATTCATGGTCACAGGACTCCCACGCTCATGAAAAGACCACACACTGGCAAACTGAAGAGGATTTGATGGGCTTTTTTAACTGGCCTTGTCAGCGAACGACAGAAAATGACAACAAACAGCCGTTAAAGTTTACCGAGCCACATATCCTTGTATTTTCCGCTCCCTTTTCGCCTGCCTGTGTTCCCTGTGGTCAAATAGACTTAAAACTGAATCGTTTCACTTCAGATAACTGTGAAGGGAACGAATAATTATTAGTTCGAATTAGTCGACAAACAGTCCCAAATCAGCAGCTCAAATCGCAAAGGAAACCATTGCCTGCTACAGCTATTCAAACATTACTTATTTCGGGTTATTTTCGTCAATCGTTCAGGAACATGTACGCCGACCCATTTAGGAGAAGGATAACTGAAAGAACTGACTTCCGTTCTTAATTGTTTTGAGTTACGTTTCTTTACAGCCTCTCCCGCATTAAGTTCCTTTAGACAATAAAAGCTAGTCGGGTTGACGAGAAATCTAAAAAATGTCAGATGTTTTAAGTGTACTGTTGAGAAAAACATCGCGAGAGACATTTTAAGGTCACTGACATCTCTGCCTTTACTTTAAAAGTCAGTTTAATTCACAGTACAATGACTGAAGAAACAAAATTAGTAACGAACATTTATATATGAAATAATCATATATTTGAACTAATGATAGAATTATATGAAGATCATCGCAGTGAAGGTGTTTCAACTTAAACAGTTGAAAAGAAGAAACCTGAAAGAATTCAGGCTTGAGCGGGGAATCGAACCTTGCATGACCTCTGCGATACCGGTGCAGCGCTCTAAAGCGCTATGATTATTTCTTATATTAATGTTCATTTCTCCATCTACGGGGTAAATACGAACTCTCGATTGACCAGCTCCCAGTTGGCTTGATAGTTCAGTTGGTTAGAGCGCTGCACCGGTATCGCAGAGGTCATGGGTCAGTTCGATTCCCGTTCAAGCCTGAATTTTTTCAGGTTTCTTCTTTTCAACAGCTTAAGTTGAAACACCTTCACTGCGATGATCTTCATATAATTCTAAAATTGGCAACGTTCAGTTCAATCTGCCATGAGTCGTGTGTCACCAGCAAGTACCATAAGAAGCACGCACGCTTGCTAAACTCTCTTTCACGGTAGTCAACCAGCTCCAACGATTAGTCACCACTTTTTCCAGCATCGTACGTTTTTCTTTCTTTTTTGTCTTGCAGTTCTTAATTCAGTACACCGCATCGGGTACTTAACTTATGCCGATAACATTAATCAAATCCCTCCCTCTTAGAAAACAGGGGCACCCAACGGTTCGTTTTCGGAGGAATATCTGTTCGGCAGACCGAAGTCGCCTGAGATATTCGGATTTAATTGCAGTGAAAAATAAAGATTTCTGTGGCGAAACATCACCTCACGGATTTTGTTAAAAAAATGACTGATTAATTCCTTTTATTTTTGGAGGGACAAATATGTCATTTAGAGTGTAAAATAAGGTCAGCTAGCATTTTCGGAATGACATTAGCAGCTCGGAAATTCGACGGATAGGATTCCGTTTCCTAAAATTGTATGCGCCTTAACTGATTTTCAGCTAAAAACGCCGAACAGTTCAACCCGTATTAGCTCACACAAATATGCCCTTAAAAAGCTCGGAAACGATCTTAGAAACCAGAAAATGTAGCTAGCAGCCTTAGCAGCTCACACCTACAACCGCCTGCAGAACAGGCGTTTCTAATTAATGCCTGTCTTGCGCGCATGCTCCTATTTACACCCGAGAGAATGGCTGATTAACCCATAAAAATCCCCTTCTCCAGTTTGGTGAAAAAATTCTGAAGTTCGCCAGGTCATTCTAGCTAACTGATGCCTTTTGATGTTTTTGTTGTCGAGCTTTGTCGGCCTTTATCTCTTATAACGATCGATCTCGAGATCTACAGTATGCGTGGCTGAGTGATCACAAATTGAATTATTGAATGTGTTGGTTTATTTGTAACACTTTTTAATTAGAAAAGAAATTTCTCTCCCAGATATGTCTTTGTCAAAAGAAAGCTTGAACTAAGACTTAGATAAGCTGCTTAACCCTTTTGGGATAAGCTTTATTTTCCATTAGTCCGGCTTATGGTTGTTGTCCACCAGTCACGGCCAGTAATCTATTTGACCACAGGATCCCCAGGCTCATGAGCAGATCTCTTGGTAGACAAATGTACATACAGTATGTGGATTTGATGTGGCAAGTAACTCTAATGACTGTTTATTATCATTTGTTCCGTTCGCTGATGAAATCAGTTAAAAAGTTCCCTACAATAATTCTATTTTGGTATTAGTGATTTGTTAGTGAGCCTGGTTGTCCTGTGACCAAGTTATTGACAATAGATTTGCGTTCCACGGCCCCCCGGATGCTCGGATCTCGTGGCACCCCTTCTCAATTAGTTTTATACGGTCTCAAGAATATGTGTGCCAAATTTGATGCTTTTACGCGATTTGTCACGATTTTTCCCTTAACGGACCGGACTAATTCGCGTGGTGAACGTTTACTAATTGCGTGTAAAGCTGTCTTGTTCGTTTCAGTGGTCTGCGTAGTAAAATTCAGGCCACTTGGGAAACCACTTACCTCTTTAAGCCCCAATATCAACATGCATGTTCTCCTCACTGTTATGGGAGAATTTGTTAAAAATATCAAGACATTTTATCTTTGGACAATCGGTAATGACTTGTATATTAAATCAAGTAATGATACTGTAAGGAGAAAAAAGATGCTTGTCACTACTGGGGCTTGAAGGGAGCTGAAGGGTAAAGACACCTAATTTATATCTTATTGAGTATGGCTATTCTACTTTACCATTAAATAGTGACACGAACGGAAAAGATTGTCGCTGGAATTGTGTTCAAAAACGAAGAATTCAAACCGGAATACGAAGACTTGAATAACGGGGAAACTATAAAATTTGTCCAGAAAGTCGAGAAAGCGGTGAGTTTAATTTATTTGCTGTTAATTAGGGCAGCCCTGCCTAACTAAAAATGTCCTTTCTTGTCATGTCTATTACGTAGAAGGGATGTATCTTTAGAAATCCCTGAAACGAGGGAATACAGATAAGCACTCATTAAAATTTATGAATAATAATAATAATGATAATAATAATCAATTTATATAGCGCTAATACTAACTATATGAATATATTCAAAAGCGCTTTACATAAGTTATAATTATTCATAAATTAAAAGCTTTCTTAAAAGAAATGCTTTCAGTTGCTTTTTAAATGGCGAGGCTGCTACTTGTTCTTAAACTTGAATTTAGTTCATCAGCCCCGCTCTTTCTTGCTACTTCATGAAGAACTCCCAAGAAACGTTATATTTCAATTAACAAGTTGGTTTTATCTCGCAGAGCTCATCTCGAAAACAATAAAACACGTAGCCTGTGTACAGGCTATAAAACACGCTGTTTTATGTTTTCGGTAGTATCTTAAAAGTTAGAGAACCACTACCCGACATCGTGATATTAATTATGTTGGTTGTACTAACTGACATCTCCACCAGCGCGTTGCCGAACACAGCTCACGGAACTTAACAATTTGGAAACACATACACAAGATGCACGCATTGTTGAAACCAGATCTCACAATCAAGTTTTCGGTACTTAATTAGGGACGGTGCCTCCTAATACAGAGGTATTTTTGCAAAGGCTATCACTATGGGGGGAAAGTAGATCTTAGCAAGGGTTATTGCAATCTAAAAAGAAAAATGTGAGTAACCATGCATTTTTCAGAAATAATTAATCAACCAAAGAATGTATGGCAAAATTTAAGCTCAATTATCTCTATTTAATGTGTGGTTACCCCCAATTTTCTTTTTGGATTCTGACAGCCCTTGCTAAGAACTGCTTTTTCCAATCTGCAAATTCCTTAAGAAACTTGAACATCTCGGCATGAGCTATAGGAAACATGGATTTTGAGTTCTCATCGAACGTTGTTTCAAGCAAACAACGATGAAATATGTCGACGATTCAATAAAACTATCACCTTACCGTCAGTTCTGCTGTCCCTTGTCTTTGATTTCTGCTTTATCTTCTGCAAATATCCCTGTTTCTCCCTGATTCTTCGGTGAGTTCGATATGCTTACTTTTACCGCCCGCCATTTTGATAAACCACTCATTCCCAGTTCTTTTCATTCCCAGTCTTACGCAGCCAACTAGAAAACCTCCTAAAACCGCCCTAAAAGCCACTGGGTAGGAAGCGCTTGGGCTGTTGCTAGGAGATTTGTGCCTTTGGCCAATCGTAGGGCCAAAAAGACAATCGCTATTGTTTTTCAAATTCGCCTTGAGCTGGTAAGAGCAAAAAGCTCTTTCCAGTCCCCCGACGGAACCTAATTTGAATTGTAACTTTTAATCCGTTGCACGACGACCTTCCATATATGGAAGTCTGTCGTGCAATGTTCTTACGAGCTTGGAACCATAACCTGGAAAAGAAAGCCTACCCATTGGGCTTTAGGGCGGCTTTAGGAGGTTTCCTAGTTGGCTGCGTAGAACTGGGAATGAAAAGAACTGGGAATGAGTAGTTTTTGAAAATGGCGGGCGGTAAAAGTAAGCATATCGAACTCACCGAAGAACCAGGGAGAAACAGGGATATTTGTAGAAGATAAAGCAGAAATCAAAGACAAGGGACAGCAGAACTGACGGTAAGGTGATAGTTTTATTGAATAGTCGAAATATTTCATCGCTGTTTGCTTGAAACAACGTTCGATGAGAACTCAAAATCCATGTTTCCTATAGCTCATGATCTCGGACAAGACGCGAGGTGCGCAGAACGTATGCGCAGTAACAAAGAGAAGCACCGTTCTTAAAAAGTGCCGAAATGAGTTTGATTCTCAGATTCAGCCATCGTTAAACATCCCCTAAGTCTCTATATCGCTAAGTTATTTACATAACTTAACAATCCAGAAAATGCCACTTATTTATATTCAGTTTCATGATAATGTCACTCACTGCTAAATAATGATGTGAAATACATCGAAACGTCGCGTCGTTTAAATTCTTAATTACTCAGTTGAAATTTCTCAACAAACCCTTAGTTATTCCTTGATGTACTGTAAAGCATGCTTTTTTGTCAATCAAAGGGCACACAGCTTCCAGTCTGTATTATAAAGATGGTTGATTAGAACTGTAGTAAAAATTCCTGACCTGGAAAAAAAAACGCGAATCGATTGGAGTTATGTTTGGAATTTTCACGTTTGTTTTGATGCAGAAAGGAAACTTCCAGTGAGATGAGCATTCTTTTAATGAATTTTCTGGTAGAGCAGCAGCTTGTGGCTTTGTTAGGGGTGGATAATGTTTGAAAACTGTCTGTGTTCAGAAAAAAAATTAGAAACAAATTATTTTATTTTATTTTATTTTATTTTATTTTTTTAATTGACGCACCACAATCACTAACATTACAGTACAATACTTAAAAACATTGCTACAATCAACACAATACTTTGAACGTTAGTTACAGTACTGTACCCTACCGGATAGTATTAACATTAGTTAAAATTATAATCGGGTGCTGAGACGATTTCAATACAAACAAATCACTTACATAACAATGATCTGTTTACAACGCTTACATTGTTTACATTACTTACAATGGTGTTTAAGCTTATTTTTTTTACCTTAACTACAAGTATTACAAAGGGGAAAGAAAAAGTACAAACATCTGAATAAAATGAAATTATATAGCCGCGGCTATACGGCTTGCGATGGTGATGCGATTTTTAGGAAATTGTCTCGTCGCCAGCACGCGGTGGCGGCTACACTTGGCGACAAATTTTGACGAAGTCCGTGATTTTGTCGCAAAAAAGTCAACTCACTGAATTTCTCGCGATTTTTGCCTGCGTTTTTTTCAGCTGTCGCATTACCTGAGGCTACACATGCGATTCTCACCGCGCAGCGGGGACGCGACAATTTTCAAAAAAATCGATGACCATCACTAGCAAAAAAAATCGCTCGTGTAGCCGCGGCTTAACGTCTGTGTCATAGTTTCCTTTCTTCTATTATGTGCAGTGTAATTAAATATAAGAGTCGGCGTCATTATATTTCAGTGCACCGAAGAACTCACTGGAATCGGATTGACTAAATGTAAGGTGACTAGATTAAGGTGAGTTGTTAGTGACTGCACAAAGAAAGCCGTAGATAAAACAAATTACAGGGCTGTGTCATGGGTATTTTTTTGTAAGTCTTGGGGTAAAACGTTTGGTTAAATCAAAGTCAAGAACACTTTCTTACAAACAAAATGGCCGTAGGACTTCAAGGGGAAGACATGAAGTGAATTCCTGAACGGAGAGCAAAACTTCATCACTTTGTAACGGTTTTTTCTTCTCAGGAGGGAAAACTTGAAAAAAAAGTGGCCTGGTTTTTTTCAAGTTGCAATCCCTTCCTGACCATCCGTTGCTGAAGGCTCTTATTTACAGTTTTATTGCTCTAGTAGAATAGTTATAAACAAATCTGGACCATTATTTTGGGTTTCAATCAGTTTCCATCAATGCAAGTACATCTTTTGCCAAAAATGGTTTGTTAAATTCATGCTAAAAATTGACGACATAGCCCCCTTTAATTTACCCGTCTTTGCTGCTAGTTTTCATAATTGTTCAGTGGGGGTGAGGACTGGAGGGGAGAGGGAGAATTAACCCTTTAAGCCCTAATATTAAAATGTATGTTCTCCTTACTGTTTTCTCTATATTTTTGTGTTACCAGTTGGAAGAATTTCATTAAACATCAGGACATTTCATCTTTGGTGATCATTTCCTCTATTCTCATTAGCTGTGTGTTTGATCAAGTTGTGATACTGTAAGGAGAAATTCGACGCTTGTCACTATTGGGGCTCAAAGGGTTAATGTAATTTAACTAATAAGCAATGCAAATGTAACACAGTGTTGGAGGAATCCAAGAACCCAAGTGGTAAATTAATTTTTAGTCATTGGTTCTTTTTACATCGTTCATGATTGGCTATTTAAGCGAAAGTTATGTAAAACACGAGAATATACACTTCTCGAGGTATTCTTGGAATGAATGGTTAAGTGCAGTTTTCTGTAAGAATCGAAACAAGTGGGAAATGAAATGTATATACCCACACTCTGATTTTCACATAAGTAGGTCTTCAGTGGTGGGGAAATGAAAGAGTGACAAATGAGAGGTTTCATTTCTCAAGCTTAGTAAGTAGGCTTTTAAGAATATTCTTATTATTAAAAAAGAAGAATTATCCTTGAAACGAGAAAAGATTTCAAAAATGTATTTTTGACCACGTGTAAAACCTTGTTTATCTTTAAATCTCTGTTTCAGGCAATACTTTAAAGCTGAGTGTGATGTCATAGCAGTTACCATGGCAACTCATAAGATTCACCAAAACCCCACCAAATCTCAGTTGTTCTAATTTATCTAGAAAACTAAGTCGCTGACCTACCTTTTCACAGGTTGGGAAGAGGGGGTATTTCACTTTCAATTTCGTCCACAACACGTGTGGCAACGGCGTTGCGTTGCAAGTTGCAGAAAACAGTTGCTTCGCGTAACAGCTCCTTACGGTTGCTATATGTATTGGCACAAAATAGTTTTCTTAAGCCCTGACATTTTTGTTCTCAGCAAATTCGAACCGCACTGGAAACTATTCTCAGAATGTTTATTTCTGTCATGAACACTCTACTTTTTTTTTTATAAGTTCTATCAGGAAGGGAAGTGTCGTTGCTGATTTGGAACTGACATTCAGTCAAAGCGTTAGTCAGGGTGACGTAGACGCACTGGTACTAGAGGCAACTAGAGATGGAAAGCTTGGCGAGCTTGAAGTCAGTGAAATAAAAGTTGGAGGCCCGATTGAAGGTAAGTTGCCTTTCCTCCAGATCTTATTTGGATTTATAGCTTGAAAGGACAAGAGTTAACTAGCTCAAAATTTGCACTTTTCTTAATATACAACTCGCTCTTTGTAATATTTCTGATCACTTCCCTCTAATGAAGGCTGAAGTTTCACCCGTAACGTCGGGATTTTTAACAAGTATATTTTATATATTCGAACACAAATTTTTAACCAGAGTAATCAGGGGATCTGTTCTGTAAACCCAAGCTCGAAAGGTCATTCTATAGGCTGAGCACAGCTTCATTATTTTTTTTCGGGCATCAAACTGAACACACATTTCACTCACAAGCCGTCTTGCTTGGTTTTTGCAATGTTTCGATATCCTGTCATTTAACTGTTAAGGCTTGTAAAATCTCCTTGGATTATTGGCTGTTCGCTTGAATGGACTTGAAACGGCGCTCGTTTACAGCAACAAGAAAAAACTTTAATGGGTTATCTTCATCGCGTTCGGATGTTAACAAATAACATGAGCTGCCACTATAAGTCTAGTCAAAAATTTATACTGGCATTTCACCGGCATTTTACTGGGATTACCCGAAAGAAAGGATTTGGGGAGCTTCGAAGCACCTGTAAATTTTAATTATCGAAGAAATGTCGTCTAGGTTTTAGCGGCTGCGAAGAAATTCGAGCACTTTGAGGAAAACACATTACTTACCGGATAAAATAGCTTTAAACCAAAACCTGCTTCGCTTATAGTTACTTAAGTAACTTTCATAGTTTGTTCTCTAAATTGAGACAATATCACAGGCCGGATGATATTTTCGAAGCTAGAAAAATCATAGAACAAATACAAATAACTGACAGTACACAACTGTGTAGCTAGTTTGACTTTCGACACACACCTCGTATGATATGAAAAGAAGAACATGTTGCCCCAAGCCGGAATCGAACCCGCGTCTCCCCAGTTACTAGTCGGGCGTGATGACAACTACACCACCGGAGCAACCACAGTGGCAACATGGCCACCTTACGAAGTGAGTAGGATCTTACGCGGCCATTTCATGGGCCGTTTTTCTTTTCGAGGCATACGTGTGTTTCGTGAGACGATCGTGTGTTTTGTGTTTCATGAGGCATATGCGAGACCATCGAGATTGAAACAAACAATCACCAAACATGCTTAACTACATGGCATAAGCTTTGTGGCTGTGAATTGTTTAAAATTCGGGCGCTTTTAGAAATGCACAAAAAACAAGAGTCAATTTGTTTCCGGAGTGTCAAATTGTTTTCGGAGTCCAAAATTGACCGTCTATTAAGCACAGGTACCGTTTCTTGCACTTAATAAACAGATCCTGCAGGGCAAGTGTACTTATTTTGTAGAAAAGACCATTATCTTCGATTATTACGTACAAAGATTGCATTTTCCTCTTATTAAGTACGTCTCTTGTACTTATTAAGTACGAAAAATGTGATTAATAAGGACAAAAGGTAGGTCTTTCTTTTATTAAGTACAAGTGTCACCAAACTTCGCAAACAATGATGTTTCATACTTGTCGGCCATTATGGAAAAAAATATCGAGGGCGAAATGTATTCATTTGGTGAACCTTTAAAGAAAAAAATGATTCAGGCAAAGTCTTGTTTGTAAATTCTTTCAATTAACCAACAAGACGACATGGATTTTGTTTTAGGGGCCGATATTTTTCAAATGTAAGAGTTCGCAGCCCGTCCGATCGCGGATCGATCGATCGAGCGATCGAGCGCCCCGGTGAAAACCGTGAGCGTTTTTGTTTCCCGTTCCGTAAATCTGCTTTTCCCAACAGAATACTTCGAGTAAAGATAATAATCAGCGGTGTCTGAAACTACATTTCAGTAGGAAAGAGAGACTCGCTTTGGTTTAAACTAACTGTTTGAAAGTGCGAGATTAAAATCTATTTCATGAAGGACAACAAGCTGCATTTAGCAGCAGTTCTTTATCGGGCGAGCTGTGGTCAAACTGTTAGCATTTTTTCGCTTCCAAGTACCCCTAATAGGAAAGTTTGTTTACTAATTGAGAAGAAGAACAGTTTTTTTCCACCTAAGATTGTCCGGAATATGTTGTTTATAAAAGAGTTTTGCTTTAACTTCAAGCCGTAGATTGTTCACAATTTGATCGCCTACGGCGGCGAAAAACAACCTGTGCAATAAGCGAATATGCTCGACCGGGAATAAAAGTAGAGCTAAATATCTCATTAATCGTAACCTGTAGTGTACCAAAAGAAACTCTTTTTTACGAATGAACTTTATTTGCGAATAAGCTAAGGTAATAATTCAACGTTCCCGGGCCGGTCACCCAACCAAGTACTAACCCCGCCGGACTGGGCTTAACTTCGCTTGTACGGGCAGGAAAACTTGTGGTATCTTGATCATGGAATTCAATTACTTCAAATATTTACCTTTTGCTTTCCATTTTCGTCTTTTTCCTGGTTTTCAAATGCCTATTTTACTTGAGAAAATATAAGTGGGAAATAACAGAATGAAACGTCTACCATATAAATGAAGACACCGCTTCTGATTAGCAGAATTAAGCCATGTTCGGCGGGGTTAGTGCTTGGATGGGTGACCACCAGGGTTTGACTTCTCGTGACTTTTATCGAAGGTTTGCTCTCAAACTTTCTATCTCACTTTTTTAACCCTCTCACGCCCAGAGTCAGTTATGGAGACATTCAGGTAATTCTGACATCTGGCTCTGTGGATGAAATCCTTACCATTCAAATGAAACCTCTTCAGCAGTTCTTTCACATGACACTTTTTATATTTCAGTATTTTACAAATGAAATTTGGGATTCGGCTTGAATTTTGATTTTAGGCACTCTTGGGAGCGAAAGGGTTAAGGGACAAAAGTCCAAATCAGTAGCTGATAAATACGTTTACATGAGTTATTTGCCTATTTGTTTCTCCAGAACGTACCGCTGCAGTAAACAAAGGCGAAAAACCTTGTCCGGATAACATAAATTAAAAGAAAGAAAGAAAAGAAAAAGTTCAAAAAACCGTGAATTGCAAAAAAATAGCTGTTTGGGTGTTTTGCTTATTCGTGTTTTAATCCATCCTCGCCAGAAAAACGTTTTCTACCGATCGTGATAGAGGCACTTAGTTTTTGGTTGTTTCAAGCTTAAATATCAGCGTCAGATCAAATGCACTGAAGCAAAACAAGGTACGGATAAACAAAACCTAGTTAAAGTAAAAAAAAACCTCGTCAAGCTATCTTCCAAGCTGTTTTGTAAATATAAATCCGATCAAAAAATTCGGCAGCGAGACAAGGCGGACTGTACTTTGCCGAGGTTTCGCTGATCGGTGTTAATCGTTGTTAAACAGACCTACGGCAGGACAGTTGATTTCACGGTCAAAATATCAGTTAAAGATTTTTACTTGCACGGCCAGCTAATGTGCAGAGTTTTTAATCCCTAATGATAATTAAGAGGCGCAGTTTGAGGATTCGGGTAAGGTCATTTTTCTTCCTTCTCAATTTGAAAACGTCAAATAATAAGGATTCCCGTTATATAAACATTGTCATACCCGACCGCGTACCGACATGCATTCCCAACAAAACAAACACACTCTTATTGACTACTTTTTTGCTCTAGCTTAATGTGACCGGCGGTTGAAATACAAAAGATATTATTGGGGGCAAAAATGAAGTGATAATTTCAAGCATCGATGTATTTATGTGCTTTTTGAACGGTGGATAAAGCTTGATAGGTCGCCATTGCATTCAATAACTTGGCGCCAAAAGTGTTTTTCGCGGGAGAATAATTTACAGATTTAAAGCTTACAAATTTTCATTGTTTTTGTGGCTTCTTTTTAAATTAAAGTTAATGTATCACAACAATGGCAATGTTTTGTGTTGTCCAGTACCATCAATTTAGTTAGATCGAGTACTTACAAAGCTATAAAAAATGTGCTTACCTTTGCGAATTTGACGCCATTCCCTGGCGGATATCACACAAAGCCAGTTATCACAAAATTCCAAATTCAGATCTTTAACCGTAATGATGGCATTTCATTTGCAAAAGCCAGGTTACTGGTTTTCCTTTTAAAGGTAACCTCATTCGTAATTTCCGTTCTTGCCGAGTTTTACTGCTTTCAGCCGTTCGACCCACGTGGCAAAGGCAAACAGAATAATTCCAACTCCGTGCGGCGGAACTCAATTTTTGTTGTTTATATGCCACGAAGCCATTCTTGAACGAATTAAACACAGCCATAGAAAACTTTGCATAACTCTCCAGCGATGGTTTTCAAAGCTCCAAAAAAGATTCGTTGAGCCATTGTAAAGACAGCACGCAGCTCCCTCTATGAACCAGGTAGTCAGACATATGCAGCCGTCAAAATTGTAATTGACAAGTCCCCACCCCTCCCCCCAAAAACGTGATACTTAGTGGTCGCCTATAAACAGTAGAAGGTGGGGAGGGAAGGACTGGGACGGATACCAAGGATACCAAGGTGACCTGAATTCCTTTTTTTAGGATTTTGAAATGTCAGCACTCTCGAATACTGGCGAGGAGTCGCACATTACTCATCGTAAAGGTCAAGAAAAAATGTTCACAGAAAATGATGCTTTAGTTTTTCCAGGAGCTAACTTCTGAAAACATGTGTGCGTGCGATTCCTCTAGTGATAAGCATACTAAGCAAACTATAAACGCCTGCATAAACATACTGTTCAAAGCCACCGTGGCGTGCTAAAAACACTGGGTTGGACCGAACACATTCAATACCGGCAAATTCACCACTTAACAATCATAATAACTGAACGAAGTGAGGTTTTTCTATTATTTACACTTCAGTTCAACTGCAAACGCAGAAAAACAACACTGGCAAAAACCACTTCAAATGTCAATAGCATTTCTAATATTATGCTGGAGAACAGTCCTGTTTACCTGTGTTCATGTTACATTATGCCTACTTATAAACATTAATAGTTAGGAAGATTGCGGGCACATGTAATATAAATCGCGTACACGTGCATGTATGTTTTAATCTAAAGTCACCAAACAGTCCTGCCTTAAATGAATCATACGTACCTATGTACGTATTAATCGAAAAACACCAAACAGTCCTGCCTTATAAGAATCATGCGTACATATGTACGCATTAATCTAAAGTCACTAAACAGTCCTCCCTTCCATGAATCATGCGTAGATATGTACGTATTAATCTAAGGGCACCAGACAGCCCTGCCTCACTGATATGAATCATTCATTCATATGTACGTATTACCTTTTGTCATCAGACAGTCCTGCCTCGTATGAACCATGGGTACACGTGTACGTATTAATCTAAAGTCACCAGAGAGTCCTGCCTTATATGAATCACGCGTACACATATACGTATTAATCTTAAGTCACCAAATAATCTAAAGACCTCAAACAGACCTGCCTGATATATATGAATCATGCGAATTCACATGTACGTATTAATCTAAGGTTACCAAATAGTCCTGCCTTATATGAATTACGCATAAGCGTGCTTTATGGGTCCTGGATAGTGTTTGTACGCTTAAGGCGTGTCTGCAGTGGCCAAAAGTGTGTTCTTTGCGAGTAACTTAACGAGTAAATGAGCGGTGAAATCACTTTAGAGCATTACAAGACTTGCAACAACGGAAATGTTGCGGAGTGTTTGATTTCTTATGACGAGCAAGGAATTTTGTTGGAAAAGAACTGAACTCGAAGGTAATAGCGACTGGCTTTGTGTTTACGATTTCTTTCACCGTCGCACTCTCAAAATATGTTCACAAAAGGTAAGCTTAGGTTTTATACGGAAACATTTGACACCAAAATATCAAGACATGGCAATAACACAAAATAAAACACAGTAAAATTAGACAGAATCGTTTTAATATTAAATAACTACCACACGTTTTCGGATTCACTAAGTGACCAAAGCCAAGCTAAAGAAACACTGACAAGCTTTTTTTCCGGCTATTTACTACACAAAACAACATCGATTTACCTGCAGTCGATGTAGCCTGAGTTCAAGCACCTCCAAATGTCCAAATAAAATTGAATGTAACAAAAAAGTTAAATAATCGCTTTACTAGTTTTTCGATTCACTGTTGTTTACCACATCCGTTCGTGGCCTCTGAACCGAGAACCACTACCTTTAATCAGCTTAAATTGTGTTCGTTTCAACTCTCGCAGCTACAATGCTGAAATCGCACAGCTTCAATCCGCTTTAGACGATGGATATAGTGACAACAATTTTTCAGGATACATCAAACCTGTGCCACATTTTAAAGCTATAATCGGAAGACTTTTCCCAAAAGTTATTCTGACGTTCACTTCGGAGCATTTTTTTTATCCATGCAGCTTTGCAAAGAAACGCTGCAACACTTCGCAAGGTTTTGGCGCCTTTTTCGTTCAGTCATGTGATCATTGTTCCTTTTTACTCTTTTCTCGTTTGTTTTTCTCTCGCTCTTTCTTGATTTTTATGGTAACTAGTGATTGAATTTTGAATCAACTTCGCATTCGAATCGCACTGCTCATAATTTCAAATTTCAACGGAAGCAAAAATGGAACTGCGGTACCCTGCAACCCCCCCCCCCCTCCCCCCGGGAAAAAATGCATTTCGCCCAGCAGCGATTTTGCGGGCTGACGGCCGGGCTGACCCGTTGTGACAGCTTTGTATTTCATTGAATGTTTATCCTGTGTTCTGGGGCAAACGACGCAGTAAGAATGTATAGTTGTTGAATAACTTCCAAATTTAGTTTATCAACTCAGCTTTGCCGTCACGAAAATTCATCGTGAGGAAAATCGCAGCAAGGGATTGCAAATTTGAGAAATCAGACGAGTCAAAAAAGGCGACGGTGAATTGAAAACTCGTGATAAGCAGACGAAAGTTTTGCCTTCCTGTCTTTGTTCTTCATCATCATAACAGACTTCAACGCAAGACCAAGTACTGCTTAACAATAAAGTAAGTTGAACTTGAATGGAAATGCGTAATGTTTGTCGCATTGAAGGATAATTTGTGCTTGAAAAGGACAGAAAGACAAATTCATTGACAAGAGGGAGGTAAAAAGTGGCGTCTGCCTCGTAAACTACATGTTTTGGGGTTGTGAATGATTTCTGACGTTAAAAAAACAAAACATATAGCCGAAGCAAAATGAAAAATTCGATATGATAAAGGAATTGTATGAGTTTTGCTGGTTAAGCGAAAATATTGTGCCCAGACGCAAGCAGTTAACAGCGCAACTGCAATAGTAAAGCTGAATTTTATTCCAAACAAATATTTTGCTTCAAGTATCCGAGACTTTTGTCGTGGGTTTTGGTACACGAAATCCCTTTTGCCGGTAACAGTTTATTAATTAAGGAAGCGACTTTTCAAGAAAAAATATTGATAAAAGTGGCAGGGCTCAACAGAGAGTCGTCGAGGTGTGTATCACTGTCAACGACATACGATTAAAATTGCGCTACGGTCGCACCTCAGTCTACCTTGTTACCTTGTTTTGTTTTGTTTTGTTTTTGATTTCTAAAAACTCCAGCCATGAAACAGTATGAAATATCGATTCTTTTCAGGGTTTTTTTTAATTGTATTGCCACGATTTGTAAAAAGGAAAGCCAATAAGATGACGCGCCAGCAGAAAATTGTAAAAAAAAAATAACTCGAATCTTGTCGCCAGATATAGATGGGTGTTGTTTGGGCTATATACCCTACAATAGGGCTTGGTACAGCGATCGCTTTCAATCGAGAATAGAATAATAAGGTAAGAATAAGTTAGGCTAAACAGTGTTAACTTAAAAGTGGCAAGGCGTGCGGAAAGGAACGGGGAAAGTGAGGCTACAAGAACATTAAAATAAGTTCCGTGAGATGAAAGAAACAAGGACAAGAGCTGCAGCTGTTATAAATAAAAGCACGCGAAATGAGAAATTTAAACTTAAGTGATCAGTACTCCACCAAAAACCTATAAATTAGTTATAATACTGAAAAAAACTACCCAATTTGTGATGTTCTAGGAACTGTTTAAAGTTTATTAAGGAACAATTCATAGAAATTTCAACTCCATGTCTTTTAAACAGATCTATTCATAATGTGTAGAATGTGCTCTTTACATGTTAAGCTTAAGGTGTCTGAACACAGTTTGCGCGCGCTCTACGATTTGTGCTGCTGACGTGAAGAAACGCGCGCACAAGGCTTTGAGAAAAACAAACATGGAGCCTGTACATCGGTCATTTCATTTTGTTCAATGAAGATTGTGCAAGTGTTTTTTCCGTCTTAACAATCAAACAGTTTGTTATGTGTCAGAAACGTTTGTTTTCAATGTATAAAAGTTAATACTATTGGAAAACACCCTGCCTTTCTGGGATTGTTTGTATGGATCGAGAAAGATCGAGAATCCTGTCAAATGCAGCGCATGCGCAGTTAACCAGAAAATTGTGACTGCACGATTACGTGCAAATGCACTCAGATTTCTATGGAACCGCTTGTTAGAATTTCATGAAATTTGGTAGAATAATAGTTCAGAACACATTTAACTCGCCTGCAAACAAAAATTGAAATCTGACAGAAAATGTTAAAATGCAAAACACAAAATAACAGAAGATCTCTCTGTCAAAATTTCACGAGACCATTGTCAATAGGCCAGTATTTTTCTGGGTCTTCTAGAGACAAATGATGGAAAAAATCTAACGACTGGATTTTCTAAAAATATAACCAACCCATTATTTAATGCTGGTTTACTACCAGCTGCATTGCCATGGTAATGGTGCCTAATCCAATAAAACATATCAAAATATAATCTCTTTTAGCTGAACTTGTATCTTGCCAATTTTGGCTGCCCAACTGCCAGTGGTTTGAAAATAACGATGAATAACGCATAGGTACAAGAAAACTGTGTTCGGCCACCTTAAAGTACATTGTGAGTTGTATTAATTTTAATGATTGTACACTGTGTTTAATACTAAACAAGATTCATATAAATACATTTCCAATTAGAAAAGTTTAATTTCAGACATAAAATGTACACATAGCATCTACTAAAAATACAAAATATCATGTTTGAAAAGCAGCACACAGATCTAGAAAGAACAATTTTGAGGATAAATTATTTGTCCTACTCTTTACTTTTCTTGACTTTTAAAAGGAACATAATTAAAAAATTATTTACTTTTAAAACCCATCAAAACAACCAGTAACAGTTCCTTTGTGTTTAATTTACACTGTAAAATTTACCTGTGCTTGAACTAATGAAACATTTGGTTTTCTTTTATTTAAAAAAAAAACACATAACCTATCTAGAAGATCACTAAAATTGTAGAAAAGCCGCTCTTTTTTTTCTTAGCAAAATTACTAATAACTATAATTGTGACATGAACTCTCAGTATGAAAAAGAATACATGCACATGATTTTGGTTTGTCTTTCTTGGGAATATATCTGAATTCACACAAAGACCAACAACTCCAAGCTGGCTTGATAGCTCAGTTGGTAAGAGTGCTGCACTGCTATCATTGGGTTTACATGTATATCCCAACCAAGCCTGTATTTTTTCAGACTTTTTTGCAGTTGCCTAAGCTGCACACACAGCTGCCATGGTCTTCCATTGAGTTAAACTCCTAATCTGCTAAAATGAAAACCTAGAGTATGTGGGACCAGTTAGGGACTCGTCAGTTTTCTAAAGGAGCAGGGGGGAGGGCAATGCAATTTTGACCCCTCAGAGGACTAGTTGTTTTGGATGACCACAAGACAAGGCAGGTTCCTTTATTTCCTTTAAAAAACTCAGGAGAACAACAACCATATTATTTGCAGACTCCTTTTTAGGGCATCCCTGTTTTGTCAACCTACTTTTGCATCCCTCTTCCCTCCCCCCATCAAATTCTACTATTCCTCTACCCTATAAAAAGTGAAAAGTCCATTTATTGATTGAAATTTAAGACATTTTTAAATGAAAAGTTGCAAAATCAACTGTAACTTGAAAAGAAAAGAGTTTCTTAGGCAATATCATAAGGTCATTTTTTGATCAAGGATAAAAGATCATAGCCATCAGACACTGGAACAAAAAAATGAATGCAGCTTTCCATAGAAAGGTTAATCATAATAGGAAGTTACAAGTTAAAGTTAAGAGTTGTAATTTTTACTTGTCATTTCTAACCACCTGCAATGTATCTTGTGGAGTCAGCTACTTGAAAACTTGTTTCACTAGCCGCATTACCAAGGATTCAAATGTTACACTGTAAGGTTTATTGCCACGTTTCATACAGTAGGTTATTCGAAAGCTGTCAATAGATTACAATTCGTTAGGGGAGTGAAGAAATATATAATAAATGAATAAAAAGTTACAGCTTACCCATTGGTGTCTGTGGAACGGATCCGCGACTAGTGAAGATGATTAAGTTCGTTCTCTCTAATTATCGTTTATTACGTCGCATAATACGTATTTAAGAAAATGTCAGAAATTGCTTTCGTAGGCCGAAACACTCCCCTCTCTTCTAGAAAGTTGTGCAAGTTAAAAAGTTTAAATAGTAAAGTTACAAAATCGAGTTTAGTAAAGTTCATTTAGTCTTTCATTTCGTTTTCGTCCACTGGAACGATGACTATTATCCTCTGAACAGGACGTTCAACCGTTACATAGCCTCCTCCGCGGTATGTCTTTACATGTTCTCCTGGCTTAGTGTTCTTATAGACGATCTCCACTCTGCGTACTCTTCCATCTTTACTCGGTTTGGCTGTGATAACTTTGCCTAGTTTCCAATTTCCTCGAACAAGATTCGAGTCTTGTATCAAGACGACGTCTCCGACTTTAACATCACGGTGTGCGGTGTGCCACTTCGATTCAATAAGAAGACTAGGAAAATAATCGCGCGTCCATTTTCTCCAGAAGCTCTTCACTATATTCTGGACAAATTCAAATCTGTGACGAGGGTTTGTTGTTTCCCTAAAGGGTCCGCTTGGAACTCGTGAAGTAGATCTTCCAAGTAATAGGTCGTTCGGACTTAAATATACGCCATCATCTGTATCAGTTGGGTGCTTACCAATTGGTCTTTCGTTTATCAAGTTACCAACTTCAAAGCAGGCTGTCTGTAATTCAGAGAATGTCATGATGTTATCTCCGATTGCGATGTTTAAGCCTCGTTTGACGGAACGTATTAATGCTTCGGATGTGCCATTGTACCAAGGGGCGTCGGCAGGTGAGAATTCCCATTGTAGGCCCTCTGTTACTCCGAATTCGAGTAATTCGTCCCAACTCCAGTTCTTCGTTATATCTTTGAGCTCTTTATCAGCAGCTACTAATTGTGGTCCGTTGTCAGAATACAACTTTGCTGGATACCCTCTCAATGATACAAATCTTCTGAGTACTAATAGAAATGTTTCCGTGCTGTAGTCCGGTGCTAGATCTAAGTGAACTGCTCGAGTGCACATGCAGTTGAATATCACTCCGTAACATTTCCCATAGGTTCTTCGCTTCACTTCATCTCTGATTTTGAAAGGTCCAAAGAGATCTATACCTGTATAGTGCCAAGGTGGGGAGGGTTTCAATCTCTCCTCTGGTAGTTTTCCCATCTTTTGTTGGCAAAGCTGTTTATCTATCTTCTTGCAGATTACGCAGTTGTATTTGATGGACCTCACCATACGTTGGATATTTGTAATCCAAAATCGTGCTCTTATCTTGCTTACTGTAGATGATACCCCATGATGCCCTCTTTGGTGTATATATTCAGCATATAACCTTGCAAAGCGATGCTCGTATGGTAGCAAAATTAAGTCGTTCTTATTATAGCTTATCTCGAGCCACTTTTCAACTCTGCCGCCTACAACTATTATGCCATCCTCTCGCGTCCGTGGACATAGTCTTTTGAATCTTCCCTTTTCCATGTCCGCTGTTAACAATTTTTGACATCGAAGTATCCAGAATCTTTCTGCTCTGTCTATATCTTCTGGCGTTAATGGACTAGTTACGTTCGTTAAGGAAGGTCGAGGTTTTCGTTTGTACAAGGACAATACCCTTGCAGTCACTCTGATTAGCTTAGTGTAGTTGGAATATCTGTTTATGTCAATTCTTGCTTCTAAGCTATCTTCAGATTTAGCTTCAGCTAACATAACTGTTTTTATATGTTCTGGTAACTCTTTCTGATAATTTGGCTTGCATATCGGCCACTCATGTTCAGGAAATCTAAGGAATTCTGGACCGGTTTGCCAGATGCTATTCAATCCAATCTCTGCCGGTTTCCTTCCTCGTGTAATCCAATCCGCTATGTTATTCTTACTCTCTACCCAATACCAATCATCTTTGTGGGTTCCCTGTTGGATCTCGCCAATACGTGTGGCGGCGAAAGTATTAAAGCCATATGATTCCTTCTGAACCATTCCGTACACTATTTGTGAGTCAACGATGTGGTAGAATTTAGTAAATTTGTACCTCGATTCCTTTTCTATAAATGTCTTGAGTCTTTTATTCAGAACTGCTCCACATAATTCGACTCGGTCAATAGACATTTTCTTCACAGGGGAAAGTCGATTTTTCGATATGATCAATCTGCTCTCATAGCTGTTGTCCGTGGTGTTCCACCTGGCGTAAGCGCATGCGCCGTAAGCTACTTCTGATCCGTCACTAAATATCACTAAAATTGGATCCCCTCTTGCATTTGCGGGTTTGATACATCTCTCAAAGACTTCTTGTTCCATGTTTGGAAGATCATCAAAGAAGTTCATCCATTCTTTCTTAAGCATATCAGGAATTGGATCATCCCAGTCAGATTTGTTTTCGCTTATCCACAAACTTCTCATCAAGCCTTTAGCCCTGATTGTAAATGGAGTGGCGAGTCCCATCGGATCATAAATGCGATTGACTTGAGATAAGATAATTCTTTTTGTAAGTTTGATGTCTTGTGAGCTCGTTATATCAATTCCTTGGGGGGGAGGTCTTTTCCTTTTACTCTTCATCTGTAAATCGAATTTAACGCGAAAACACAACTGATCCGTACGCGGATTCCATACAACTCCAAGAACCTTTTCCGTGGGTTCGTTTGAATCGCCTCTCAAGGTGAGCGTCAGATTTTCTTCAGTGTCATCTTTTGACATTATCCATTCCTTTATGCGAAATCCTCCCTTGATCAAGAGTTCTTCAATAGCTTCTGTCAGTTGTTTAGCTAACTTAGTGTCATCGACGCTCTCAATTATGTCATCCATGTAGGAGTTTTCCTTTATAATCTGAGCTGCTTGGGGATGAGATTCGATACCCATTTGTGCTGTTTTTCTCATAGCAACGGTTGCTATCGTTCCGGAAGGTCTGTCGCCAAAGGACACTCTTTGTATCACATAAGTGTCAGGTTCTCTTGCCGTGTTCATGTCTCTCCATAGGAAACGATGAGTATGTTGTTCAACGACCTTAGTTTTTACAGTATGATACATCTTGCTGACATCTCCAATGAATGCAACACGATTTTCGCGAAATCTTATGAGTATTCCTAATAGGTTATTCAAGAGGTCTGGTCCCTTTGCCCAATATTCGTTTAGAATATGGCCCATATAGCTAGCACTGCTATTGAAGACGATACGGACAGGTGTGGATTTTGAATCAGTTTTCAAGACCTCGTGATGCGAGATGTAATGCACTGGCCCGTTATACTTTGTTATTTCTTCAGTGTTTAGTTTACGAGCTACATCTCTGTCGATCATATCTTGTATCTGTTGTTGGTACACTTTCGCGTGATCTGGATTTTTGCGCAGACGTTGTTCTGTTGACATCAATCTTCCATACGCGGCTCTTTTGTTGTCCGGGAGGTTATGCGGGTCTTTAATCCATGGGTAGGTAGTTATCCATAGATTCTCTTGTAAATTATATTCAAGATTATTCTCGATAAGATTCAATTCCTTTTCTTCTTTGAGCGTATAATTCTTACTGCCTGGTGGGCATTTCCCACATTTACAGCCGCCGCAGCGCGGTGTACACTCCACGCCCAGATTTTCTATTTTGTAGAAATCGCTTAACTCGATTCCTCTTACATGATTTACATGTGCTACATTGTATTTGAAACATTCTGCATTTTCTTCAATTGCTGGGTGTGTCCCACCGATACAGAAACCAAAGCGATTCTTTAGCAACAGGAGGTGTCCCGAGCGATTTTGCATTTCTGGATGCAATCCTGCATAGTCATATCCTATCAGCACGTCGATGGTTCCAGTTGGTCGTTCTATGTCCTTCTTTGGGACGTCAAAAATATGGAGTATTCCATCGATCTTGATTTTGCGGATGTTAGATGTTATTTGGTCGATTCCATAAACTTCAATGAGGGTCTGATGTCCTTGCAAATCAATAAGTGGTAATGTGTACTTCTTCGTCGTGATATCCTTTTTCTCTGCTCCAACCTTTACAAGTGACAGCTGAACTGTTGTACCATGCAATTTTTGCGCTTTGGCTGTCTTGTTCGTAATAAAACTAAGCGAAGATGCATTATCCCACATAACATTGAGCCAATTTGCGTGCGTTTTTATGCGTTGTATCTGTAAGAGGCATGTGGTCTTACTACTGATTCTCGAACACGTGTTTGTGGTGCCAGAGACTTCTTCTTCTTGATCATCCTCGCCGGTTGGGGTGTTCCTTTTATTCTCGTGAAGAGTTCGGTGATGGAATACCTTGCAATTATCAATTCCACATTCTTTCTTCTTTTTGCACTGAACCCAGCGATGGCCTGGTTTCAGGCACGAAAAGCATGCAAGCTTATCCTTTACAACATCCTTTCTCTGTTGAACAGGTTTAGCTAGATAATTTCTACACTCGTAAGTGGAATGCTTCGCGTTACCATGCACAAGGCAATATTTTGCCGTTGGCGATGGTCTCCCATCTGATAAATGGGTTGCGCCTCGCACTTGAGGTGTGCCTGCTGATCTTAAGTCAGATGCGTCATATTCTATGGCACGTTTTTGATCCAATAGAAAATCGAGGAGACTCGGAAATTTGTCAGTTTTGTCGACTGTACTTTTGCGTGAGCTAACAAGCCTAGCCCATTCCTTTCTGTGATCAGGAGGAAGTTTGCTTTCAATAGTGCTAACTGAGCTTGTGGTTGTAATTTCCTTTTCAATACCGAGTCTTTTCAAGTCACGATAACTATCCTCTATCATATCTACGAATTCCACAAATTTCTTGCTTTCTCCCTCTCGGATGACTTTAAATCGCTTGATATCATTAATGATCACATCCGTGACCTTTCCTGGGTCTCCGAACTTTTCATCTAAACGGGCCCACATTTCTTCGATATCATCATCAACTGATTTAACCTGTGCTAGAGCTTCTTTGTCAAGACAAGTACGTAACGTGTACGGGGCTGTGAGCTTAGTAAGACCTGGCATTACTTGCGTTTGGAAATCTCGCTTAAAATGAGGGTACTCTCTTATATCGCCTTCAAAGTGCGGTCTTTTGATCTTCTCTAAATGTACATTATTGGCGGTTCCCGGTGAATTACTGTTGCATAGGGTTGTTTCGCTGAGTTTGCTTTCTTCCTTTTCACTGATTCGGGTTTCAAATATTTCAAATATTTGACTGTACAGAACCTGGACATTTGAAATCCATAGCAGTTCTTGTTCCATCATTTCCTTGCCTATTAACTCTAGATATTGTTCATTCCTTAACTTGCATTCAATAAATGCTTCTTCGAGTTGTGCGAGTACTTTCTTCATGAGAGAAGTTGCAGCATTCTCAGTTTCTAGAATGTGCGTCGCATTGCTAAATATAGCATCAAAAAGAGTGCGCGCGCCGGCTCTCTTTATTAGAATGTTTTCTTTCAATTTTTCATTTTGCTCTCTTTGTTGATTTTCTAGTTCCTCGCGCTCACGTGTAGCGCGCGCGTTAGATTCATCAAATTGTATATTATCCATGTATTCATTTTTCGGATTTGTTGCATCTCTGTATAATGTTTGCAGCTCACTCATCCAATTTTCAGCTGCATCGAATTCTTCGTCGTTTAGAAGAATGTGAATTGCTCATGTTTACCTTCAAGGTCTTTCATAGCGTCTTCCAATTGATCATAGGCTTTCTCTATAGTTGCGATACTGTTTCTGTCTCGAACAGAGTTTAAGAAATCGCTTCTTTTTCTTGTGAATTTCCCTTTAGCTGAGCGTCTCGCTATCTTTGCTGCTTCTGCCATCTTGTTGCTGTCTTGTTGCCGTCCCCAATGTGACTCGGTTTTCAACTTGACTTTTGATTGGCTTTCGAATGTTTCACTAGCCGCATTACCAAGGATTCAAATGTTACACTGTAAGGTTTATTGCCACGTTTCATACAGTAGGTTATTCGAAAGCTGTCAATAGATTACAATTCGTTAGGGGAGTGAAGAAATATATAATAAATGAATAAAAAGTTACAGCTTACCCATTGGTGTCTGTGGAACGGATCCGCGACTAGTGAAGATGATTAAGTTCGTTCTCTCTAATTATCGTTTATTACGTCGCATAATACGTATTTAAGAAAATGTCAGAAATTGCTTTCGTAGGCCGAAACAAAACTTACTGACAAGACAACAACTATGTGAAAATCCTTTGGTTCACAAACATTTTCTAAGAATATAAATCAACAGCCCAGACATAAGCTCGTGAACTTATATTCAAGGTTACTGGGTGCTGGTCTTCTTTAAAATCTCCTCCTGAAAGAAAAGGTTTCAAGACTGGTAAGACTGACGGAAAACTTTCAATTGATAGGTGCTCACTGTGTACATAACCTAAGGCTTCCTGTTGCCATTAAAATTAGACTCCTTTATTTAAAATCTTAAAGGGTAGCTCTTTCAGAAGTCAAAGCATCTACTATCAGTAGGAGCCTTTGTAGTGTTTAAGCATAATTAAGCATCGTTATTGTCCAATCAGGATAAAGCAAGACTTTCCTGGGATAAAGCTATTAATATTAATCGATTCATAAGTGAGGTGCAAAGTAATGGTCGAGTTGCTTTTTGATGCTTCATGTTGTGTGTGAGCATGCGACTTAAGATACTGATTTTTTTTACTATTGATCCCAGACGTCCTTTCAAATGGATTGAATTTTGCGTCACTTCGCGGACCATCGGTTTCACTCCATGGTTTGAAAAAAATGATCGCGTGATCAAAAGTTTGTTGACCGCAACGTGAGCTAAAGTTTGCTGACTCAAGCTCGACAATGCTCAACTTTCGTTGAATGAATTTTTACTAGCCCCATTTCACGTCCTCAGAGAACACTTTTCCCAAATTTTCTTTTACGATAACGTTTATATACAGTAAAAGACGATATTTTAATTCAGGAGACGGCGTTATTTTAGGATAATGTGATGATTGCGAGTTGAAATTCATCCGTCCCATGTTCAACGTTACAGATTTTGTGGTCAGCTTGCGGTCAACAAACTTGTGGTCACATGATTAGTATTTTTGAAACCGCAGAGTGAAATCAACGGTCCGTGAAGTGACGCAAAATTCAAGCCATTTGAAAGGACCTCTGGGATCAATAGTAGATGCTCGCAGACCATCTCATTTAGAACTAATACCAGGATTCTACTGCCCTGAATAAAATTATACAACATAACCACCTTTCTGTCAAAAAACTAAGGTAGTTTTAGATTATGCAAGGCAAAAATTGACGGGAAAAACACTTTACTGGTGACAAACACAACTGAAATCATACAAAACTAAGTTAACTCCGACAAGGAATCCTTTGGTGTAAATAAGGCAACAAGAGGCCCATTGGCTAATGAGACAAGAATCTTGGCTCAAGAATTATGGCCTTTTGGGTCTTTATAAAAAAAACTTTAACAGTCCATCGGATGACTACAGAATGAAAAAACTTCCAAGTTAAGATCAAACGGAAAACCGAGCTGGGTCCTTGTACATTTTATTACCGTAGCTGAAAGTGTGAACTGAAATGATATTGTACAAGTTTATTTTAATGCTATTTTAGCTGAGATAATTCTCGTTTGCCTGCATTGTTAATCAACCAGTGATTAACTACAGGTCTCCTAAAGTAGTTTCATGGTTTTTTGCACCCCTTTGACTCTGAGAGATTACTTGACCGCTGAGTGACCGCCACGCCCCCTACAAGGAAAGTTCACTGATCGATTGATGCGTAGCAAAAGCTAACAATTTAAAACTTGCAAGCGAACACTAATTTTTAAAATTGTGAGTAGGATAGCTTACCTGCTTCGGTAAAAACGGCAGCTCTAAGACTTCGAATCTTCCTGTCCTCTCAGTCTTTGAATCCCTCCTGTTTTATTATGACATCTAATCTTGTCTCCCTCACTTCATGGAACCATATAACCTTATTTTCTTGCGGTGTGAAGGAAAAATTTTCCTGCTCACAAATGCAAAAGCCCGTGCTAAACACTCTTTTCCGCTTTAAGAGGTTGTCTCGCTTATTTCCGACCATCGATTTTTTTTCGTAAATTCGAATTGTCTCATCTGCTGGGATTTTAAAGCCTTTACCTAGTTAATCTATAGAATGGGTTTCATTTGATTAAAAATTCTATTTTGTGTTTTTTAGGATCTATCGAAGTTTGGTCCGACCCACAGCAATTACGCGCCTTCCGAAACGGTTAAAATAGCACATATTGTAATTGCTCTCAAAAAATAAATATTCGCTGAAAAGATCCAGTTCTTTTTGTAAACTATAGATTCATCATTGTAGTTTATTTAGCAATGTTTCAATTATGATTCATTCCTGTTTCTTCATAGGCCAAACGAAGATTTCCGACCCGCCTAATCCAGCTTTGAACGAAACACGGAAATAGCCCAACTTTGAAGGCAAATTTTAAAAATGTGGCACCTGCTTGAGACTACTTAATTACATGAACAGAATCTATAAATGACCCTTTCTTAAAAACAAGAATAAAATTTGTCAGCACACCAAGTCTGCAAAGCTGACAACCGCTTAAAATTCAGGAAATTTTCAAAATTTATAGGTAACGAACATCTTCGTCTTTACAGATTTTTCGGATAAATTCGCATACCATAACCTCTTAAGGTCTCTCACCTGGCTTTAGAATGTCTGTTCCGGTCTTTACAGCCATTACTAAATTCTTGGTAACTTCAAAACTAATAGCTTTTTCCTTCAGCTGTAGATTTGTACACGTTCCCAATCAGATGCCTCTTAGTAGCGTGACTGTCACATCGCAACATAAGTATAAGAGAAGCGTGAAAGTTCTTTGCATCGCTGACCGTAGTGTTGCTCAAAGCCGCTTTTGATCGGGCATATTCCTCTTAAAACCTTTGCAGGGACATGTTACAGATTAATGTTACCATGCATATAAGTAGTAAACGGTGAGCCGAGATCGATATAAACTGCTTCGGCCATCTTGTGTTTACAACATGTGTATTCGTTCCCAGTCTCCTACGAGCTTAACATTTCAGTCAGCCTGACACTTTTTGAAAGGGATAATAAGAGATATGAAATATCTGAAATATCTAAGATCCGTTAGCAGGATTCATAATAAAACAGCAATAAAGCGTTCACTAGTAAAAATAATAAAAAATATAAGTTTTTGGCAGCCAGCCAGCCAGCCAGTTCATAATAAAAGGGAGGAAAGAAAACTAAGGGAAGAGAAGGAAAGAGTCTGAAAAGATAACTGAGTTTTTTTAACAGCAACAAAAAACAAGAGATATATTTCTGGTTAAAGGCAATTCATTAAAGATTTTATCAGTCATAAAATACTGTACTGTATACTGTTTACAGGTAAAGGACTTCGATTACTCAGCCGCTTGGTGTGTGTTCAGTGTCGGATTTAAACCTTTAACTTTTACAAGGCCAGATAGGAACCTACCAATATATTAATCAAAACACTTATTACATAGCTAGCGACACTGAATATTGAATATTGTTACTGCTCTATGTTTTTCTTGGCAGACTTAATGCGTTAATTTCTACGCAATTTACAGTCTGTTTCTATACACAGAGAGATTTACATGCTGTTGTTCGTTTTAAGTGTTTACTGGCGATGAGAACTGTTTTCGATCATGAAACAAACAAGTCAATACCTTCAGCCCAAACAAATCTATTTATAGAGAGTAGCATCGCATGTACACGCTGCAATAACCACGCTCAGTTTGCTAAGGAGAATGCCTTTTTTGTCTTTGGACTTGAAAGGTACTTCAAGATGCGAAAGAATGCTTTTAAGCATTTAAACATTAAAAGCTGACAGTTTGCTTTGGTGATAATATTCACAGAGGTCGTAAACATCAAAAGTAATGGGATGCTTCAGCCCAACTTGATCAGTTATTTCTTCAAGTAACTCCTGTCGTTCTGTATCTTCCACAAGACATGCAACATCTTCTTTTTCGACTGACATTCCAAGTAAGCCCTTTTCTTTGCGCCGTGACGCTGCAAGACGGGAAAAGAAGCCCTGGATCTGTGTTTTTGTCAACCATTCTGTACTACTAAACTGGCGCTCGTTTGATGGATTTCTTGCTGTTCTCATATCCTGCTCTACTTGAGCAGGATCAGCCTTCCGGCCAGTTTTTTCACCAATATCGAATTTGGCCTTTAGATAATCTTTAACTTTCGGCGAAAAACGAGTTGAGCCTGTGCTGGTCTTGCTAATAGCCCATCCCATTTTCAGAGATTGTCTGCTGGGTGTGTCAGAAGAGGTGGGCAATGTAACGCAAGGTGATTTTTCAGCTACATCCACCGTTGCAAATTTTGCTGCCCAGTCTCTCCTTATCCGGTCGTAAATACTTTCACTCTGTGTTCGCTTCTTGGCGTGTTGGCCGACATCAAGGTGCATCTCGAGATCTGTAAATGAATCAAACACTTCAGTACATCCTGGCACAGAGCACTCAAAAAGAGGATTTATATCAGTTGAAGGCTCCTCCTGTTCCTGTGAAGGCTTTTTTCTAGGCTTCAGCTCCCGGTCTTTGATTGTATCAGGAAACCTCTCTTCCGTTTGAAGCATAGTTGGCCCCTGGTTTTGAACATAAACTGTGTCGTATGGGAAAAGCTTCCCTCGACCAATACCATAAGCTTTCCAGGCTCGGATTCCTGACTCTTCAAAACGGAAATTGTGGAAACCACCAAAGTGGTCGAGCTTATTGATCAGAAGAGTTTTCCTTGATTCATCCACAACACTTACTGAAGTAGACGTTCCCCTAACAGGATGTTGTTGGAGAGCCTCTCGCATATCCGACGCCGTCAGGATATCGTGTCCTTCAGAGCAGTACGTTCGAATTGATGATTTCAGAGGACAAAGAATGCGGTCGCAGATGTCTTTTCCACTTTGTGGTTCGGAGAAGTCATAGGCTTCAACGTCGATCCCAACTCTTTCTCCGATGTCTTTCACTGCAGATATCAAGAAGTTACTGTGGTAGCATCCTGCTTCGTCCGACCTGAGGTAAACACTTTTAACATCATTTGCTTTCAAGTAGTTAAGCAAATGCTCAATTATTGATGCTACTGCGAACCAATCCTGTGTACATTGGTCAAACAAATGTGCAAAAGAAGTAACCTTAAGCTCTCCTGTTGACCCATCACGAGATATCACGCTACTAACGTGCCAACTAAGGCCTCTCTTGCCATACCAATCGCTCTGCTTCTCACGGAAACGGATTTGCAGAAATTTCATGGCCCAGTCCATGATCTAATTTCTCTAGAAGTTCTTGCTTTGCACGTTCTTGGTTTGTCGACCTCATGACATGTGCTTTCCACTGATTGATGGCCTTTGTAGCTCGCTCGAAATCATAAATGATGTCTTCTTGTTGCTCCTTGCTATAAAATTTGGTGTCTTTACTTTTGATCACGTTCCCTATCTTGTCAAGGCAAATGGATATGTCGTCGCACTGGCTACAGGAAGTTTGATGTTCATGTCCACATTGTTCTTTTAGGTCTGAATCACTGGCATCACTAAGTGCGAACTTCAGACAATGATCAGGACATCCGCTGTCATCTTGCTGACAATGATTGCGATATTCGGTTTTGAAATAGCGTTTACCAGCTTGGATAGACTTCTTCATTTCTTCTGCCCAACTCTTTTCTTCGCCCATCCGTTGAAGATCATCAACTATTTTACAAATTCCTTCAAAACCGGCCGACCCATCAGCTGCAGTATTGTCAAGACCACACAACGACCTTTGTTGGGAGGCCTCCCGCACTTCAAGAATGCGAAACAACGTCGCACGGCTAAGAGGTACAACCTTTTCCTCTTCACAGAACATTAGATACTGGCTTATCATGGATGAACGAGTAACTGTCCGAACCACATTTGGCATGGTTATTTCTTCACCGTTGTCCAACTTCAGCTTTCGGGTTCCAAACGCGACATCTTGATAAAAGTACGGTCGATTAATAAAATCAACGAAATGGTCTACAAGATTTGTATCCAGGCGAACGCGATGAAATGACTGCTTCTCAACGATTAAACCAGGTCCACATTCTCGAGCATGAGCTCTTGCTCTCTTTATTTGCCAAGTAGTTATGCTTTCGTAAGGCTCATGCAGCTTTTGCAGTTTTTTCATTGAATAACGGTAAGCATAAATACTAAGGATTTGTGTTTTTAAGTTTTTTGTTGGAGCATTTTTGTATGCTTGCATAAGAGCCACCAAGTCACCGGAAACATGTTCGGTTTCTACATCTGATAACTGGACACATGACTGCAAAAGTTTTTCTCCAGCGTTTGGTGCGATTATTTCACCTACAATGCTGCATCCTTCCATTGCTTTTTCAATGCATATTTCTTTTTCACTCTCTGTCGCTTCATCCCAAGTAGATTTCAACTGAAATGTCAAAGGAGTAACTTTCCCGACATTTGTTTTCTCTGATAAAGTGACCATTGTTTCATTATATGAGGCAATCAAAGACTCTACCTTTTGTGCCCTTTCTTCCTCTTCTTCTGAGTCTTCATTATCATCTTCCGTCCATTGCTCGGGCATCCACTCCACCTGTTTTTCGATCTCAGATTGTAGAAGTCTAGACGTCACTGGTGTACATTCCAAGCTTGCTGTGCTATTTAAATTTATTGCTGCCATCTGTTTGGCGAGTCTACAAAATCAACAAAGTATAAACGTATTTGCACTGAGACTGAGTGAACTGTTTACACCTGATTGAAGAAACGTTGATCCATGAAAGCAAAACACTTAAACAATGCGACCCAAATGTTTACTGGAAAATGTGCCTGTGACTTTATAATAGGACAGGTTGCATATATCATTTTCTGAATATGCTCTCACAAAAAGAATAGATAAATCATGAAATATCACTAAGCTTACCAATGCTATTTACCCAGAATCCCATTAGGCCTTATCGCTTACCCTTTTCACAGGGTTAACGTTTCTTCAATTTCCAGTATACATTATACCTTTATTTAAAACATTTATCCAATAGATTGCTCTGTCCTTTGTAAAAAGCGAAATGATGCAGTTTGATATAGATTGAATTTATAAAAATGTGAGCCGAGTAAAATATTATTCGTGTAATTATGGACAGTTGTCTTGAAAAGTGAGGAATGTGTCAGGATGTGTTAATCCTAGTAGGTATTTTTTGGTACAACAAGCTCTCTTCTATAACTGGCTCAATTGATGAAAAATATGCAACATATAACAGCAAACAGTTTTTGTCTGCAAACCTCAAATCCTGGTTTTCTGTTTTTTCTTTATCCTTTTCGTCACATTGCGGCGCCATCAATCCGAAATGTTCTTCAGATTTTTTCTTTTGTTTCTTCAGACAGGAAGTACAAATCGCTGGGCAAATAGACAAAAACATGTTAGTTATAGATATCGTTGGCCTTGTTAACATATATTTTTAAGGAAAAGGTCCTGAAGTGTCTTTATACTTTATAAGGCACATCTAAACTCAGGTGTAACTGCCGTTATCATTTTTATTAATTTGCCTTCTCCAAGTTAAAAAAGGATTGGGCACGAATTTAAAAATAGGACGTATCCCATTACTAGAACAACACATTTTCGCTGCTGCCTAGGAGCAAACTAATAAGACACACTTAACATAGCAGCACAACGCTCTGGAAACAGTTATTTTCATTTCAGCGAGAATTGGTATTTATAATAATTTGAGAGTTTGAGATATTTAATGTCGTTCTCTTACCTGAACCAATTGGAACTGTTACCCCAAAAATAGTTTGAATGTTTTTAGACATCT
The DNA here is from genome assembly GCA_964030785.1 of Siderastrea siderea. Taxonomy (NCBI): domain Eukaryota; kingdom Metazoa; phylum Cnidaria; class Anthozoa; order Scleractinia; family Rhizangiidae; genus Siderastrea; species Siderastrea siderea. The sequence continues at coordinate 41,843,929 of OZ034975.1, forward strand.
GCACGTTCACCACATCTCTGTTCTTGAGTTTTTTCCTTGCTCCAGAATGGAGTGGGTATTGGCATGTCCTTAAAGGACGCCAATTACGTCCCAGGTTGTATCTGTGTTTTGGGCAAATCGAATAGCATTCCCGCTGGTGTGTTGACAAGTCGAATTTGCCAGCTCTCATAAGTATGAGATCGTGTTCTTCGACATTTCCTATTAGTTTGGAAAGATGGCAACTCCGCAAGTGACTTTCTATGTCATCTTTGCACTCCAGTAAGTTTTTCACGACAAACGGACAACCGCGGAAATCACCACAACTAGATTTTCGCAACTCCGAGAAAGAACACTTCGACTCCATTGCAAGTTGTCGATTTCACTATTGTATTACACTCACAAGGGAACTGGGAACGAAAACACCTGTTGTAAACACAAGATGGCCGCAGGGTTTTACAATCTCCGACGCACCGTTTACAACGTTTATATGTGGTAACACAGTCCCAAATATGTCCCTGCAAACGTTTTAAGAGGAATTTGTCCGACCAAGAGTAGCTTTGCGCAAATCTACGGTCAGCGATGGAAAGAACATCCACGCTTCTCTTATACTTATGTTGCGATGTGACAGTCACGCTACTAAGAGGCATCTGATTGGGAACGTGTACAAATCTACAGCTGAAGGAAAAAGCTATTAGTTTTGAAGTTACCAAGAATTTAGTAATGGCTGTAAAGACCGGAACAGACATTCTAAAGCCAGGTGAGAGACCTTAAGAGGTTATGGTATGCGAATTTATCCGAAAAATCTGTAAAGACGAAGATGTTCGTTACCTATAAATTTTGAAAATTTCCTGAATTTTAAGCGGTTGTCAGCTTTGCAGACTTGGTGTGCTGACAAATTTTATTCTTGTTTTTAAGAAAGGGTCATTTATAGATTCTGTTCATGTAATTAAGTAGTCTCAAGCAGGTGCCACATTTTTAAAATTTGCCTTCAAAGTTGGGCTATTTCCGTGTTTCGTTCAAAGCTGGATTAGGCGGGTCGGAAATCTTCTTTTGGCCTATGAAGAAACAGGAATGAATCATAATTGAAACATTGCTAAATAAACTACAATGATGAATCTATAGTTTACAAAAAGAACTGGATCTTTTCAGCGAATATTTATTTTTTGAGAGCAATTACAATATGTGCTATTTTAACCGTTTCGGAAGGCGCGTAATTGCTGTGGGTCGGACCAAACTTCGATAGATCCTAAAAAACACAAAATAGAATTTTTAATCAAATGAAACCCATTCTATAGATTAACTAGGTAAAGGCTTTAAAATCCCAGCAGATGAGACAATTCGAATTTACGAAAAAAAATCGATGGTCGGAAATAAGCGAAACAACCTCTTAAAATACCTTAAACTAATTTCTTTACGCCACTGAGACGTTAGAAAAGCGCCTGGAATTGCCATATGTACCAAAAAGGTTAAGAATAAGTGATCAAGCAATGAAAACTACGGCTTTTACTCTGAGGCCGCCATCTTTTTTTATTTCACTGGCGCGCACGTTTCAGGAATCTGGGTACTAGGAAAATGAGTAACCAATCAGACAAAAGTCTCCTTTGTTCCCGCTGTGGATTTCCACAGCGGGATTCTGTGAGCAAAATAAACATGGTGGAAGAGCGTGGTCGATATGTACAGCGTTCGTTTTTACGTGCTAAACAGGAATGGTAACTTTTTTCAAAGACAGTTTAGAGAGAAAAACATCGGGGCTGTTTTTACGACGGTTTTGTGGAAGTGTGTTAGGCCAACCTAGCTACGATGTGGTATTTTTATCGGCGCTCGCAGCCTGCAGTGGCGAGAACCGTCTGTGCAAGATCTCGAGGCAGTCAGTTTTAACGCTAACCCTGGATTCTTTGAAAGACAAGGGGACATGGTGGAAGTGGAAAACTTGTTAAAAGGTAAGTGAACAGATTTTGGTTTTTAAAAAATCACAACCTGAGCATATAAGAGCATATTAAGGAAGCTTGCATTGTCTTGTGCGGTTCTAAGTGAGCTAAAGTTTAAGCACAACGACTAGCGGTATGTTTAAAATACGGTCGTTATTTTAAAATAAAGCATTGTGCACACTCTTTAAGCTTGTGTAATTATATGTAGAAAAAAGCATGCTCACATTATAGAATATTTACGGGTCAAGAAATTGATTTTCTTTGGTAAAAGAATCATAAAACGCTGTTTTCTTAACCAATGAATTTCTAGATTATTATGTATATTCTCCTTGTTGTTATGAGGAGTTCTGTGAGAATTCAAAAGAGAATGTGGTGCTCGATCACAAGGTACAGTGATGATCGAAGCAAGATATCAGTGATATTTCTTTCTTAATTTGCTGTTTGTTGATCTTAACTTAAATGTCTTACACAGTAGTCAAAATATTCTCAATGTTTGTTAAATTTGAATGTGTTTTGCAATATTTTTTGGCTAATTAAACTTTTAAACTGACCTGAGCTACATTGTACAAGGCTTCTGATATTATGCGATGGTGCAATTTCGCACAATTGATCTTGAATCGTATCCAATCGCATAATCCATGAGAAATCTTTTAATTGATAAAAATTGCATAAGCTGGCCAAAGTAACAAACATAAAATTCTAATTTAAGGCTATTTAGCATTGGAAACACCATGCAGAGCCTATGAAATCTTCAACGTTGTTGTGAATCTCATGACAGTACGTGTTCTATGAGAAATCTTCTCCAGAGAAATCGCATAATTTGCCGCATAATAAACCTTTTCTGCCGCAAAATGTGACCTCCTGGAAATTCCGCATAATTGCCCAATATTTTTCGCACCCTATCAGAAGGCCTGATTGTAGCATGGCTTTTCAGTTCATGTTTCAACACTAGCAAATGACAGTTGTTAGACCATCCGGATATTTTCACTGTGTACTTTTCACTGTGTACCCTTGTCTGAATGACCTCTTGCTGTTTTTAAAACTTATGCTGAAAGTAAGGTTTAGAAGCTTGAGTTGTTTTATAAAATTAAAGTATTATGATTGAATATTTTATATGACCTCACTTTTTTATAACTTTGGACTTAACTTTGACTGTTTTGAAATCCACCTTATATTTTGATTCGCCATTTTAGACAGAAAAGCAGTATAGCTCCTACATTTTGTGGACTCTGACTTTGTGATTGGAATAATGTATAAAAAAAAAACAGCAAATGTAAAATGATAAACAGAGAAATATTTAAGGGATGGGCTAGTACAGTTAAGTCATTTATGATGCTGAGCTTTTAAAAGTGACGTTGAAAGTGGTTGTTGTGTGCATACTGTACTAATATGTGCTATGTACAAGTGATCAGAAAACATACAGTGTACAATGTTCCTTGACTCAAGGAGCTTAAATGTTTTTTCTTCTGACTTAATTCCTTGAATTCACTGTCACTCATCAGTGCTCTAAGCTAAATTTTTTCCCAGGTCGCCTTTTGGCGACTCACACCGGTAAAATGGTCGCCAGATACCAAATTTTGGTCGCCAAAAAGCATTTTTTTCCTCATTGGTATACATTTAATTATGCTAATTCTTGGCTTTGAAACATTCTGTTTTCAGTCACCATGTTTTTCCAAGAAATATGGACTGTTTCTGGCATCACAGGGCAAGAAATTGCGCCCAAGTAACCAAAAGTCTTCACTACATTCTATTTTTAATACTGGAAGATTCACCGGAGAAGTTTACATGTGAGTAAAGTAATAGAGTGTGACTGTGTAGTTGAGACTTGATTCCTGAATTCTGTAGTTTGTTTGTTTACCATCAAACCTACTCTGGTCCAAACACCTTTTCTGTACAAGTGGTCTTTTGAGAACACTTAATTTATCCAAAACAAAAACAAAAAACAAAAACAATAATAAAAGGCGATACAAACCGAAAAACACCCGGTTGAGTTCACTGCAGGACCCGAATTTGCGACCCTACACCCATAACACAAGCATTTTTTCTTGAATTCTGTGATCCACAATGTTTATTTTCAGTAGGTGTTTAAATGCTAGTAATTTTGGACAAGTAAACATTCGCATAAAAGAGCTCTGTTAAATGCCTTGAAAACAAGATACCTTTTCTTGTATCCAACAAATTTGTAGCGTATACAAATCACCTGATCAGTCTCACTGTTCTCTGAGGTTTTAAATCAAGTGGAAATCAAACCAGAAAGTGGACGAAGTATTCCTAAGTGAAAATTATTACCATTCTCCTCATATATGGAGCTGTAAATATGAAATATTGTCCTGCAAAAATTATTCAAACTTTCTACAAAACTGTTGCGTGCTTAATGCGTCTGTATTGTAATTTAATTAAGCACTTGTTTTTCAACTTCAGAAAAACTGCAATGCCTGGAAAGAAAATTCTTTTTCATGAATGAAAATATCTTTCATTAAAAAAAAAAAAAGAAAACCAAACCTGAACAGAATTACTTGTTGTTTTTCAGTGGTTGATCTACGGTTTATGCAAATGGTAAGGAAAGCCCTCCCGAATGGGAAATTCTGTTCGAGATAAGCACGTACCATTTGTGCGATTCGCTCTAATTTACATACAGTCTGGAACTAGTCTGACAATTGGCGTAGGTCTTGGAACTGGTAGAAAAAAGTAAATGGAACACAATTTTCCGTTTGGATATTCCGGTTGGGAATTTTGGAGTACCTCTGAAGACGTTCGGTTTATTTCGGAAATTTCCGATTGGGCGAACCAAAATAGTCTTCCCATTTACATTCCAACCGAAATTTTTTCCGGATTTTTTCGGTAAATGGTAAACACTCCAAGCCTTGTCGCTTGAAACCTGATCAACAAGGAAAAGAACCCTGCAAAAACTTTGTTCTTCATGTTGATACAAGACAACTTTATGCTAACTAGCTACCAGGGGCTACGGCTGGAGAAAAGTTGATTTTGTGCCTTAAGTCTGTAGGTTTCTAGATCGATCTTGTTATGTACATTTTAGTTTTCATGAATAGCCACTCTTAGATCCAAAAATCAAATTGTGATGCATACGCACGCAATGCAACCAAAACACTGAACTGAGGAAAATATCAGGGAAACTGATACTAAAAAAGGTGTTTACATGGATAAACTTCATTTTGTCTGTATTAACAATTGAAAAAGAGAGGGAGAACATCTTACAGGTAGCTCCTTACCACCCAAACAGAAGTCGCGAAATTGGCAACCTTTGCAGAAATTTTATTCGCCCGAATTTTTTTCTACTCGCCCTGGCAACCAAAACGGTCGCAGCTTGGAGTGTTGCTCATGTAGTCATTGTTATTTGGCAGTCTGCCATGTTCTCTTACAAAGGCTTCATCCCATTTTCTTAGTTTCTCCTTCACAAGGTGTAGCTCTATTAAAACATATGTTTGGACTTTGCTTAGAACTGAGTCATACTTTTTTCGATAAAAGTGTGCTTTGGGTTTTTTTAAACTATTTGTTTCTGCCGGTCAATCTCAGAGACCTCTGGTGATTTCCCTGGTACTAGTTCTAGGGCCTTTGCTTTCTTTGACAGAATTGTTCTATGTTAAATCTTTGTTTTGTGACTGGATTTTTCTTTTCTTGCTAGCTGGTGGCTCAGTTGGGCATTCCTTTTCACAGAAAGCAGTTTGTTGCATGTTTGAGTTATCCATGATATTTTTCCACTGGATGTTTCATTATCCAGGAACACACCTGGATCCACATCCTTATCACTTGTGATGTTTTAAGTCATGTCAAGATCTACTCACAGATCTTCAAGAATTACTTCAAGAGTAGTGTCCCCTTGCTGATCTTCACAATTAATTTTTTTTTAGAAGTACTGGCTCATTGTTGATCTTCAGAAATTACTAGTTCAGTGGATTTGTCGATGTTTTTTGTACTTACGTACTGTATGTCTTCATCATATTCAGGCTGTTCATCAAGGGATGGCTGTAGATCTCCTGTTTCCAGAGGCTGATGCAATTCTTCAGATCTGCTCTCTCTCAAGCATTAAAGTGAGTTTGCCATTTTTATCCCTCATCTTGTAAAGATAAAGCTGATCAGGCCTGACAGACAAATCCCTCCCAGGTTTCTTCCAGGTACCAGCATATCTTGCTGAAATTGTTGGATCTGAAGGGATGAAGTTGAGGCCCTTGTTCTTTGCTGTTTGATTCTCCTTGTGCATCAACAAATTCCACAGAACCATCTTCCCTCCATTTCCACCACACTCAAGGTCCAGGTCTTAGAAAATCAGCAATCTTGGAGAGATGTGTCTGCCACAAGCTGGATCTCTTAATTATCAGTTCCTTGCATCACTGATGCAGTCTCATTTGACCTATAAACTTCTGTAAACTGAAGTTCCCTTAGGCATTCCCTTCGGGTTGGTAAAAAAGCAAGCTGGTCAGAATCTTTTGCACCTGACACACCTAGCATGTATAGGACGTGTGGAACTTCTATCGTTGATTGAATGTCTACCCCTTTCCCACCATGCCTCTCCTTGTACTCTTGACTGGTAAAATGTACAGCAGGATCGTATACTTCTCTCACCAGGAGCCCGTTTCTTGAAAGTCCCGGTAACTTTTCGGGCCCGGAGCCATAATTTGAAATCAAAATCTATAGAATGGTGGCGTAGTTTTTAGCCCGCATATCAGGCCAACTTGTTTTATCAACTAAGAATTTTATTGCTCAGGTTTCAAAAACGACAAAATTTTAGCTTTTAATGTAAACATTGAGCACATAAAATAGCTTTCCGGGCCCTAAAAGTTATCAAGACTTTCTAGAAACGGGCTACAGGAACAGCATACATGTAAACCCTGGACTTGCTATGCTTGAATGGTCATGCCATGATTAACCAGTGATGGGTTCTTTCACACTTCCTCAGATGGTGTGTAAGTTGCTCTTCTGTCATGTTGCTGTTGTACTCATGGAGAATTGGAGTCTTGCTTTTAGCTGTTCAGGGGTCATTGTTGTCATATTCTTCATCACTGCATAATCTCATTTGGCACTTTGAGCACAGTCTTCTTTGAGAGGGTACTTCCTTGCTGAATCTTTACAAACTTTATTTTCTCTGTTTCCCTCAGATGTGAACACAACTTTTGTGTATTCATTGTCTAGCACAGGAGTTCCAAGATTGAATTCCCCGGAAGCTATCCTTTGCTTTGTATCTGCCCTAATTTGTTGATTGCTTTGTGGGACAGGCACAGACACTACTCCACCAACTTGTTTTTCGCAGGCCTTCTCACCCTATATTTTGCTAAAAATAAGAATTGAAGCTTATTTTTAAGTGATCCTGTTAAGATGAAGAGATAAAGTTCTTTATTATTTTTTTTTTACTGTTGAGATTATAGTTTGTTATTATTTTTTGTTTTGTTTTTCAATGATCACTTAGGATTTCATTTTGTTAAGAACAGCAATAGCCGATCCATCAAGCAGATTCATTTTAAAATTCTCTCACTTGTTTTGGGATGATTAATTTAGTTTGAGTTTTATCAACTTATAAGCTTACTTCCATTGGTCCATGTGGCTGCGAGCGTCCTTTTGATGGATGAGTGTAAATACATTTGTAATTTTTATGAGAATTAATTTTGCTTTCTTTGAAGTCCTCAGTAGGGGTAATTTGATCTTAACAAATAAAGTTTTAGTTCATTTTCACTTTCACTGATCTTCTCAAAGGGAGCTATATCCACTCCTTCTGACTTTAGGAATTCCTTCAGTATTCACCCTCCATTAGGTGGTGTGGTCTCATTGGTGTTTTCCCTGATGTTGTATTCCTTTGCCTTTGTAGACCAGCACACAGGTTCGTGAGGCCACTTTTTTCACATCTTCCAGCTACTGTTCTATGTTTCCAGTAACTTCTTTGGGGATGTGAGAGCGCTCCTTCATACCAGGTGGGTTTTTTCAAGTCGTGATTTTTCTTCGTGTAATTTTTCAAATGACTGGAGGGCTCGTTGCTTTGATATTGTGGCCAAGTTCTTTGAGCAACATGTGCATCTGCATGACTTTGTTTCCACAAAGCTTCGAGAGAAGCTCTTAATTGAAGCCGTTGGTTTTTCTTTTCATAAGCACTTTGCTTTTCCTGAAGGTGTAACTTTGGAGCACCTCACTGAAACGCTTGCCAAGGTTTTCTTTGCAAATTTTTTCATAGGTAGAAAATATTATTTCTCCAATAGCTTTAAGCTCTCCTTTAGTTGGTTGGACCTTTTTTAGGACATGATTTGTTGATGTGTTTTTCATGTCACTGAAAGGGCCCTTGTACTTATGGCGATTTTGTTTGCTTTCAGGAAATGCTTCGCTTAGAGGGGACTGTTTGGTGACCTTAGATTAATAGGTACATATGAACGCATGATTCTTATTAGGCAGGACTGTCTGGGGACTTTACATTAACACGTACATATGTACGCATGATTCATATGAGGCAGGACTGTTTCTTGACCTTAGATTAATACGTGCATGTGTACCCGTGATTCATGTACATGTAAGGCAGGACTGTTTGGTAACCTTAGATTAATACGTACATATGTACGCATGATTCTTATAAGGCAGGACTGTTTGGTAACATTAGATTAATACGTACATGTGTACGCATGATTCTTATAAGGCAGGACTGTGTGGTGACATTAGATTAATACGTACATGTGTACGTATGATTCATATCAGGCAGGACTGTTTGGTGACATTAGATTAATACGTACATGTGTACGCATGATTCTTATAAGGCAGGACTGTTTGGTGACATAAGATTAATACGTACATGTCTACGCATGATTCTTATAAGGCAGAACTGTTTGGTGAATTTAGATTGATACGTACATGTGTACGCATGTTTCGTATAAGGCAGGACTGTGTGGTGACTTTAGATTAATACGTACATGTGTACGCATGATTCATATCAAGCAGGACTGTCTGCTGACTTTAGATTAATACGTACATGTGTACGCATGATTCATATCACGCGGGACTGTCTGCTGACTTTAGATTAATACGTACATGTGTACGCATGATTCATATCAGGCAGGACTGTCTGCTGACTTTAGATTAATACGTACATGTGTACGCATGATTCTTATAAGGTAGGACTGTTTGGTGACATTAGATTAATACGTACATATGTACGCATGATTCATATAAGGCAGGACTGTTTGGTGACATTACATTAATACGTACATGTGTACGTATGATTCATATAAGGCAGGACTGTCCGGTGACTTTAGATTAATACGTACATGTGTACGCATGATTCATATCAGGCAGGACTGTTTCTTGACCTTAGATTAATACGTACATGTGTACGCATGATTCTTATAAGGCAGGACTGTTTGGTGACATTAGATTAGTACGTACATGTGTACGCATGATTCTTATAAGGCAGGACTGTTTGGTGACATTAGATTAATACGTACATGTGTACGCATGATTCTTATAAGGCAGGACTGTTTGGTGACATTAGATTAATACGTACATGTGTACGCATGATTCATATAAGGCAGGACTGTTTCTTGACCTTAGATTAATACGTACATGTGTACGCATGATTCTTATAAGGCAGGACTGTTTGGTGACATTAGATTAATACGTACATATGTACGCATGATTCATATAATGCAGGACTGTTTGGTGACCTTAGATTAATACGTACATGTGTACGCATGATTCATATAAGGCAGGACTGTCCGGTGACTTTAGATTAATACGTATATGTGTACGCATGATTCATATCAGGCAGGACTGTCTGGTGACTTTAGATTAATACGTACATGTGTACGCATGATTCATATAAGGCAGGACTGTTTCTTGACCTCAGATTAATACGTACATGTGTACGCATGATTCTTATGAGGCAGGACTGTGTGGTGACTTTAGATTAATACGTACATGTGTACGCATGATTCATATAAGGCAGGACTGTTTGGTGACCTTAGATTAATACGTACATGTGTACGCATGATTCATATAAGGCAGGACTGTTTCTTGACCTTAGATTAATACGTACATGTGTACGCATGATTCATATCAGGCAGGACTGTTTGGTGACCTTAGATTAATACTTACATATGTGCGCATGATTTTTATAAGGCACGACTGTCTCGTGAATTTACATTAATTAATACGTACATATGTACCCATGATTATGAGGCAGGACTGCTTCGTGACCTTAGATTAATACGTATATATGTACGCGTGATTCTTATAAAGCGGGACTGTTTGGTCACTTTAATACGTACATATGTACGCGTTACTCGTATAAGACAGGACCGTTTGGTGACTGTAGATTAATACGTACATATGTACGCGTGACTTATATAAGGCAGGACTATTTGGTAACCTTAGATTAATACATACACATGTACGCATAATTCTTATAAGGCAGAACTGTTTGGTGACATTAAATTTGGTACATGTGTACGCATGATTTATATAGGGTAGGACTGTTTGGTGACTTTAGATTAATACGTACATATGTACTCATCGTTCATATCAAGCAGGACTGTTTGGTGACCAAAAGCTTAATACGTACATATGTACGTGTGCTTGTTATAAGGAAGGACTCTTTGGTGACTTTAGATTAATGAGTACATATGTATGCATGATTGATATGAGGCAGTACTGTTTGGTAACCTTAGATTAATACGTACATATGTACGCATGATTCATATAAGGCAGGACTATTTGGAGACCTTAGATTAATACGTACATATGTACGCATGATTCATATCAGGCAGGACTATTTGGTTACCTTAGATTAATACGTACATATGTACGCATGATTCATATCAGGCAGGACTATTTGATTACCTTAGATTAATACGTACATATGTACGCATGATTCTTATAAGGCAGGACTGTTTGGTGCATTTAGATTAATACGTACATATGTACGCATGATTCTTATAAAGCAGGACTGTTTGGTGAATTTAGATTAATACGTACATGTGTACGCATGATTCTTATAAGGCAGGACTGTTTGGTGAGGACTGTTTGGTGAGGACTGTAAGGCAGGACTGTTTCGGTTACGTACATATGTACACATGATTCTTATAAGGCAGGACTGTTTGGTGAATTCAGATTCATACGTACATGTGTACGCATGATTCTTATAAGGCAGGACTGTTTGGTGAATTTAGATTAATACGTACATGTGTACGCATGATTCATATAAGGCAGGACTGTTTCATGACTTAAGATTAATACGTACATGTGTACGCATGATTGATATAGGTTAGGACTTTTTGGTGACTTTAGATTAATACGTACATGTGTACGCATGATTGATATAGGTTAGGACTATTTGGAGACCTTAGATTAATACGTACATATGTACGCATGATTCATATCAGGCAGGACTATTTGATTACCTTAGATTAATACGTACATATGTACGCATGATTCTTATAAGGCAGGACTGTTTGGTGCATTTAGATTAATACGTACATATGTAGGCATGGTTCATATCAGGCAGGACTGTTTCTTGACCTTAGATTAATACTTACTTATGTGCGCATGATTCTTATAAGGCAGGACTGTCTCGTGACTTTACATTAAAACGTACATATGTACGCATGATTCATATCAGGCAGGACTTTTTGGTGACTTTAGATTAATACGTACATATGTACGCATGATTCACATGAGGCAGGACTGCCTGGTGACTTTAGGTTAATACGTACATGTGTACGCATAGTTCAAATGTGGCGGGACTGTTAGGTGAGGTTAGATATTACGTACATGTGTACGAATTAGTCCGAAAAGGAAGGAATGTCTGGCGACTTTAAATTAATAGGTACATGTTTACCCATGATTCATATAAGGCAGGACTATTTTGTGACATTAGATTAAGACGTACGTATGGACGCATAATTCATATGTGGCGGGATTGTTAGGTGACCTTAGATTAATACATACATGTGTGCGCATGATTAATATAAGGCAGGACTGTTTGGTGACTTTAGATTAATACGTACATGTCTACCCGTGATTCATATAAGGCGGGACGGTTTGGTGACTTGAGATTAATACGTTAATATGTACGCGTGGTTCATATAAGGCAGAACTGCTTGGTGACTTTAGATTAAAACGTAGATGTGAACGCTTGATTTTTATAAGACAGGACTTATTGGTGACTTTAGATTAATACGTATATATGTACGTATGATTCACTGAAGGTAGGTCGTAAGTTTTTGGACTACTTTTAAACTCACATCCTTGGAAAATGGTACCTTCTTTATCGGACAATCAGATTAAATTTCATGCAGGGAATGTCTCATGAAGCCCGCAATCTTCTTAACTACGAAGCTAGTATTGTAGTCGCGTGTGTAAATGTGTGTTGAAAATAATTAAATGTTAATGAGGTATTTCCTTATCAATATCTTGCTTGTTGTAAGACTTTCAATGTTTATTAGTAGGCATAATGTAACATGAACAGGGGTAAACAGGACTGTTCTCCAGTATAATATTATAAATCGGATGCTATTGACATTTAAAGTGGTTTTTGCCAGTGTTGTTTTTCTGGCGTTTGCAGTTGAACTGAAGTGTAAATAATAGAAAAACCACACTTCGTTCAGTTATTGTGATTGTTAAGTGGTCAATTTGCGGCAAGGAAATACGATCCCTCGCCGGTATTGAATGTGTTCGATCCAACCCAGTGTTTTTAGCACGCCACGCTGGCTTTGAACAGTAGGTTTATGCAGGCGTTTATAGTTTGCTTAGTATGCTTATCAAGGAATCACACGCGCACATGTTTTCAGAAGTTAGCTCGTGGAAAAACTAAAGCATCATTTTCTGTGAACATTTTTTCTTGATCTTTACGATGAGTAATGTGCGACTCCTCCCCAGTATTCGAGAGTGTAAAAATCCTAAAAAAAGGAATTAAGGTCACCTTGGTATTCGTTCCAGTCCTTCCCTCCCCCTCCCCACCTTCTACTGTCTATAGGCGACCACTAAGCATCATGTTGTTTGGGGGGAGGGGTGGGGACTTGTCAATTACAATTTTGACGGCTGCATATGTCTGACTGCCGACGCGCTCCGGGTTCATAGAGGGAGCTGCGTGCTTTCCTTACCATGGCTCAACGAATCTTTTTTGGAGCTTTGAAAACCATCGCTGGAGAGTTATGCAAAGCTTTCTATGGCTGTGTTTAATTCGTTCAAGAATGGCTTCGTGGCATATAAACAACAAAAATTGAGTTCCGCCGCACGGAGTTGGAATTATTCTGTTTGCCTTTGCCACGTGGGTCGAACGGCTGAAAGCAGTAAAACTCGGCAAGAACAGAAATTACGAATGAGGTTACCTTTAAAAGGAAAACCAGTAACCTGGCTTTTGCAAATGAAATGCCATCATTACGGTTAAAGATCTGAATTTGGAATGTTGTGATAACTGGCTTTGTGTGATATCCGCCAGGGAATGGCGTCAAATTCGCAAAGGTAAGCACATTTTTTATAGCTTTGTAAGTACTCGATCTAACTAAATTGATGGTACTGGACAACACAAAACATTGCCATTGTTGTGATACATTAACTTTAATTTAAAGAGAAGCCTCAAAAACTATGAAAATTTGTAAGCTTTAAATCTGTAAATTATTCTTTCGCGAAAAACACTTGGCGCCAAGTTATCGAATGTAATGGCGACCTATCAAGCTTTTTCCACTGTTCAAAAAGCATATAAATACATCGACGCTTGAAAATTATCACTTCATTTTTTCCTCCAATAATATCTTTTGTATTTCAACCGCCGGTCACATTAAGCTAGAGCAAAAAAGTAGTCAATAAAAGCGTGTTTGCCGGTTTTGTTGGAAATGCATGTCGGCACGCGGTCGGGTATGACAATGTTTATATAACGGGAATCCTTATTATTTGACGTTTTCAAATTGAGAAGGAAGAAAAATGACCTTACCCGAATCCTCAAACTGCGCCTCTTAATTATCATTAGGAATTAAAAACTCTGCACATTAGGTGGCCGTGCAAGTAAAAATCTTTAACTGATATTTTGACCGTGAAATCAAATGTCCTGCCGTAGGTCTGTTAACAACGATTAACACCGATCAGCGAAACCTCGGCAAAGACCGCCTTGTCTCGCTGCCGAATTTTTTGAGCGGATTTATATTTACAAAACAGCTTGGAAGATAGCTTGACGAAGTTTTTTTTTTCTTTAACTAGGTTTTGTTTATCCGTACCTTGTTTTGCTTCAGTGCATTTGATCTGACGCTGATATTAGCTTGAAACAACCAAAAACTAAGTGCCTCAATCACTATCGGTAGAAAACGTTTTTCTGGCGAGGATGGATTAAAGCGCGAATAAGCGAAATACTCAAACAGCTATTTTCTTGCAATTCACGGTTTTTTGAACTTTTTCTTTTCTTTCTTTTTTTAAATTTATATTACTGCGGACAAGGTTTTTCGCCTTTGTTTACTGCAGCGGTACGTTCTGGAGAAACAAATAGGCAAATAACTCATGTAAACGTATTTACCAGCTACTGATTTGGACTTTTGTCCCTTAAAAAAGTGAGATAGAAAGTTTGAGAGCAAACGTTCGATAAAAGTCACGAGAAGTCAATCCCTGGCGGTCACCCATCCAAGCACTAACCCCGCCGAACATGGCTTAATTCTGCTAATCGGAAGCGATGTCTTCATTTATATGGTAGACGTTCTGTTATTTCCCACTTATATTTTCTCAAGTAAAATAGGCATTTAAAAACCAGGAAAAAGACGAAAATGGAAAGCAAAAGGTAAATATTTGAAGTAATTGAATTCCATGATCAAGATACCACAAGTTTTCCTGCCCGTACAAGCGAAGTTAAGCCCAGTCCGGCGGGGTTAGTACTTGGTTGGGTGACCGGCCCGGGAACATTGAATTATCATATGACCCGTACGGACCCGCGCGCAATTTCCTTGGAAAACCATATGAAAAAAAGTCCCGTATGAAGGCCGTACGCCTCGCTCTAGCAGGGCCGGAAAAAGCCGTACGGCCCTACTAGAAAAGCGTACGGCCCCGCTACTGCCGCAAGATGACGGGATTGGAACCAGTTGATTCCACAGCTTTGAATTCAGATGAACGATAGTTAAGATTTTTCTAAAAAGCAAAGAATTTCCAACATGTTTATTAAAACTTTACTATCCAGAAAGCGATGTAGTTTGCAGGCGCAAAAATTAAAACAAAACATGTTTAAACTTGGCAAATGATGAAGAAATACTCCTGACAACAACAATAAAATCGAACTAAAAGCCGTCAAAAATTGAAACAACATAATCGGACAAAGACGTATTCTGGTTTGAAGTCATGATAAACATTGAAGAAAAAATGCAAATGCGAAGTAAACTCAAATTTCTTTTTCTGCTGCGTAATTTTTAAATCACAACAAACAAAATGCGAGTACATGTTTACGACTAACCTGGCAATGACACAGTTTCCCGCTTGTTTTCATGAAGCATTTTAAGCACAATTTGGACATCAACTGTAATGCAGAGCTCAACATCGTCGAGGAACTAACGAATTCAAGGACTAAGCAGCAACAGCAGACGTTCATGAATCCTACGATCCGTGGTAAACTAAACAACTTGAAGCTGAAGGGAAACGAAGCGTAGCAAAATCCTGAACTGCCTGTACAATCCCTTTCCAAGTTTTATGTAGTTTCATAAATTAAGATCTAATGTTGTTTTTAACATCCAAAATCCTTGGCGGAAAATTAATTAATCCTCTCGTTCAAACCAACTGTGAATTTCGGCTCAGAAGAAACGTCGCTAAGTTGTTCAATCAGGATACATTCAGTCTTCGCTGAGAGACGAGCACGACTAGCCGAAACGTCGTGCAAATTCTTTGTTGTAGTCCTTCATAAACGTTTCCTTTGCAATTTCTACTAACTGTAATCATGTACGAGGAATTTAGTCGGATTTAAATCTTCTTGGAATGGAGCTAAAACTCGGAAATTTGGTTGACAATTTTAACAGAAGTTCAAAAAGTTTGTGCGCACATCGCAGTTCAAATGCACTTTACTGGATTCCCAAACAAATTACAAGCTACCATTGGCTTTTCAAAATGCGCGCGAAACGGGCCGCCGCGTCTGTATCCACGAAAGAAAGACAAAAAAAATTCAGTGGTCATATGATAAAATGCTTATTGACTGAGTTAGGTCGGGCCGGACGGGAAAATATTTGGCTCTCGGTCAGGACGCACGGACCTCGCTGCGCTCGGTCCGTACGTCCTGACCTCGAGCCAAATATTTTCCCGTCCGGCCCTCCCACTCAGTCAATAAGTACATATTATTACCTTAGCTTATTCGCAAATAAAGTTCATTCGTAAAAAAGAGTTTTTTTTTGGTACACTACAGGTTACGATTAATGAGATATTTAGCTCTACTTTTATTCCCGGTCGAGCTTATTCGCTTATTGCACAGGTTGTTTTTCGCCGCCGTAGGCGATCAAATTGTGAACAATCTACGGCTTGAAGTTAAAGCAAAACTCTTTTATAAACAACATATTCCGGACAATCTTAGGTGGAAAAACTGTTCTTCTTCTCAATTAGTAAACAAACTTTCCTATTAGGGGTATTAGGGAGCGAAAAAAATGCTAACAGTTTGACCACAGCTCGACCGATAAAGAATTGCTGCTAAATGCAGCTTGTTGTCCTTATGAAATAGATTATAATCTCGCACTTTCAAACAGTTAGTTTAAAACAAAGCGAGTCTCTCTTTTTTACTGAAATGTAGTTTCAGACAACGCTGATTATTATCTTTGCTCGAAGTATTCTGTTGGGAAAAGCAGATTTACGGAACGGGAAACAAAAACGCTCACGGTTTTCACCGGGGCGCTCGATCGCTCGATCGATCGATCCGCGATCGGACGGGCTGCGAACTCTTACATTTGAAAAATATCGGCCCCCAAAACAAAATCCATGTCGTCTTGTTGCTTAATTGAAAGAATTTACAAACAAGACTTTGCCTGAATAATTTTTTTCTTGAAAGATTCACCAAATGAATACATTTCGCCCTCGGTATTTTTTTCCATAATGGCTGCCAAGTACGAAACATCATTGTTTGCGAAGTTTGGTGACACTTGTACTTAATAAACGAAAGACCTACCTTTTGTCCTTGTTAATCACATTTTTCGTACTTAATAAGTACAAGAGATGTACTTAATAAGAGGAAAATGCAATCTTTGTACGTAATAATCGAAGATAATGGTCTTTTCTGCAAAATAAGTACACTTGCCCTGCAGGATGTGTTTATTAAGTACAAGAAACGGTACCTGTGCTTAATAGACGGTCAATTTTGGACTCCGAAAACAATTTGACACTCCGGAAACAAAGTGACTCTTGTTAAAACTGTTTTTTGAAGCTTTTCGGATAAAATAGGTTTAAACCGACACTGCTTCGCGCTAGCTTACAGTTTCTTAAATAACATTTACATTCCGTTCTCCAACTAGCGACCAGCAAGATTGAAAACAAACAAACAAACACCAAACACGCTTTAAATTATGGCATAAGTGTTGCGATGGCGAAGTAATCTGTATAAAGTTAGCCGCTTTGAGGAACGCACAAAACTGTTTTCGGAAGCTTCTCAGATAAAATAGCTTTAAACCGACAACTGCTTCGCTTAAAATATTATTACTGTTGAAAACTTCTAGGACAAGAAAGTCGAGAATTGCACAAAGAGATGGACCCGACAGTCAAAATTGAAAGCAATTATCCAGCCATTCGAACCCAAGACCCTGACTTCTATATTTCTATAGTTGTGTCACATTTCTGGTAGCCAGATATTGAATAAAGGGGAACAAGTGACCCTAAACTGCACAGCTGATGGTTGTCCACCGCGCATCAGTCACCTGGTGAAGACTTTAAATAAGGGCTACTGTAAACAAATTGTTGGCTTTTGCTGAGGGGTATTAGTTTTATGCCTTTATTCGTACTCAGACTCTCCAACAGCTGTTCCATCTGAACCAGAAGCTCTCAACAAAGACGTTATATATGGACCCGTCATTGGAGTTCTGGCCGTCCTGTTGATTTCATTTGTAATATGCTTGGTGATAAAACACCGGAGAGGTAAAAAAACAATCGCGTTTTTAGTTTGACACACATAATAAACACGCTTACCCATCGCCAGCCTTGGTTGGATGTTGTCTGATTTCGTGCGAGCTGTGGTGTCAGGTCTATGTGAAGGCGCAGTAATCTTCTCTTTGTTGAACGTTTCACCTGATGACTATTATTTTTCAGAGTTCTGAGTTCCGTAACCATTTTGCTTCCTTAAACAAAAACTGCTCGGGGTACGGCTCTGCGATACACTCAGGCATCGCATCTATGGGGAGAAAGAATTTTGCTTGTGACTTCTTATGCATAAACCGATTTCAGTAGTCTCAGCCATTGCTTATTCTTAGGGGAGAAAAATCGCTCCTCTAACTCAGTATTCACTAGCTACTATTTTGCTGTTTTTCTTGACAATTAACTTTTATTTTTGCAAGACCATCGCATTGTTAAAATGGTTTCTCGTAACAGCTCAGCAACGTATTAGACAACGGTGAACTAATTTTTCTTTGCTTTTCTCAAACTCTTTAGGTCAAAGACATGATCGGTAAGTTGCCATGAGTTATGGGTAGAATAATGAGCGACTTGTCTGGTAGATAACACAAACATTGCGGCTGACAACTTGAATACTTTTCCCTTTTAGCCAAAAGCCAAACTTTGAAGAGATAAGTGGGTCTCATTTTGTAAGTATGGATCTAATCCATTCCCTCTTAATTTAAAATAACTTTACTTGCACACAGTTGCTGCAATGTTTCGTTACATACAGGGCGGATACTTCCTCATCTTGTATCTTGTAGCCATCTTTTGAACTCGATTGTACGCAAAGGCAATTTGGAAATGATACGCATAAAACCTGAACAGACCATAAAGGACGCAAAAAAGGCGTTAATAATACTGAATAACTCATCCACTAGGAAGCCCCTGAGACTTTTGGGGGTAAAATAATTTAATAATACTCTGCAATGGAATTTTCAAAAAGGGTTTCACTTACCCCATTCTTTCTCACGCAGAATGCAGGAACTGAACTTGAAGGGGACAATGATAACGTTAACGCTTCAAACCCGAGACACTGCATGGAATTACGAAACGTCACTCAGTCCCAGGAAAGACTAGAAGGATCTTCAGAAACTCCACTTTACTTAGAAATCAACGAATATGCTCCTCTGCATCCGGCAACACGATCCTGGGAAGTTTCGAGAGAAAACGTGATTATAGAAAAGTTGATTGGCCAAGGGGCGTTTGGACAAGTCGCTCAAGGAAGAGCCTCACAACTGCGAGAGAGAGAGGGAACGACCACTGTGGCTATAAAAATGTTGAAAGGTAACGCCATATTAGGTAGACTAGGTATATTGGATTTCTAGCATTTTGATTGGCTAAACGGAGCTAGGCTATCAGCTCATATGCCTGCTGTGACCAAACATGGTCAATGAACACAACAACAAAGTGAGCTGAAAGTTTTTTCCCCGAAAGTCAACCCGGCGAGAAAAATGGACGAGAGAAATCACTTTGGAGCAAATTTAAATTAAGCAGAAATTCCAAGAGCGTCACTGAGACACAAATCAAAATTCTTCCGGAGTGCCTGACTTCTTAGGAGGACAAGAAATAGAAATTTACAAATAGAAATTTAAGCATTTAGCTTTGTGTTTACACTTATTAAGTTTACGTCGATCATTAACATTATAAAAACGGTAGGTTTTGTCAGGAAGGCTTTCCACTCCGAAATATCAAGACAATACATAAAATAAAACACAGTAAAATGGGAGAGAAGCATTTAATAATATCTGTCACACATTCATGGCGGGTCAGTGCGAAAATCAAGAAGTAATCTAAGGGGCCAACCATTTAACTTCTGAGGGGGGCGGTTGGGTGATTTTGGAAAAAAATATCCTGCAAGTGCATGTGCGTAAGAAAAAATTTCCTGCACAAGACTATTGTCCAAAAAAAAATTCACGCACGTACAGTGGGCTGGAAAAAAAATTCTGGCAAGATGTTTCCTGGGTTGACACATCGAACTTTATCAGCAGACTGTTCATCTGGACTTGGGTAAGAGGGATTCTTTGCACAATGATGTTTTCCCCTCAGATGGCCTTTTCTTCACATTTATAGCACCTGTGGTTACCAATCTTGATACATGTTTTCTGAACTTCAAGATCACGGCTGGTGTTGTGATTTGAAGACCAATGTATTCAGTGCACTCTAAATCAAGAATGCCAGAATAGCTGTTGGAACATGAAGTAAACTTTATTAACTATCTATTTGACACAAAACTGGAATGAGCTCTCCTGTAACATTTGCCTGAACGCTTGTCAAGTAAACGTGTCGGGATAGGAGGTGTGTCTTTTAATACAGAAGGTGTCGTATGCCTTGCATACTGTATGTATTCCCTCTCTTGGGGAATATTAGTATACAATGCTCGTTACGTCCATAGATGCAAGGATTGTGTTCTCTGGAACTTTAGTCCTGTCAATGAAATTAATCAATCAATCAATCAATCAATAAACTTTATTTACCCTCGAATTTACAGTGTAGCACTCAAGTGCTAATATCTTCGAGCCAACTACATTAATAAATAATTATAATAAAAAGTTAATTCTATATCTAGTAACAAATAAGATAACTAACTACCTAGACAACTAACTTGCAAATTATCATGATGTAGAAAGGTTTGCAGTTCCTGCCCTTTTAAGTAAATTAAGTAAATTAAGTAAATTAATGGAGTCAGTTGACTGTATCAGTCTTTGAGATGCGACTTCTGTTGTTGTGCTAACGGCTGGAGTAGTATGGCAACAAATGCTGATAACTTCTCTGTTAGACCTGAAACTCCCAAGGTCTCCCAAGTCGGTTTGTGGATTTTCGTAAGGGTATAAAATACTGGAATTCGAGGCATGTTTGGTGTTTGACAAAGCCATTTTTCAGTCATTTCGTTAATGTGGTGTTCATTGTGAAGCACTGTAATCAATTGTTGTACTTTACGGGATGTATCTTCAGCCATAGGTACTGCAAGAGGCCTCAGTAGTTTTCCATGTTCGTGCATGTTGTCTAATTGAATTTGCCCCTCGTTTTTGTCCCAAGAAAGTCTGGGATGAAGCCCAAATTAGTAAAGTTTGCAAGTGAGGAAAATGATGAGAAATCATCCAGTTTTGGCATGGATGTGATCTGGGGATATCTGTCATCATTAAAGCTAGGGAATGGTACCCATAAATTTGGTAAGATAAATGACGTATCCAAAACAGTTCTTATTCTACCACATTCAAATGCCGGTGAAGAGAGAGTTGTGCCTCTTATAAGGAAAAACAAAACAGCTATCGGCAGCATCTCTCCAGGTGGACGGTACGTTGGCCTTTTTGCTTACTATCAAAATGGCCTACAAAGAGTCATCTTTTGAACCACCTGCAGATTTGTTGGCTACTGTAAAGAAAGCTACTTGGAACTACAACAAAGAGCATCATCAACGCTGTTTTTAAGCGTTATGGCATGTTAATTTGACTTCTGGATAAGTCAGAATGTCAAGATCGAGTTGATATTAGTCCAATTTAAAGGAAAATCTGGTCTCTAAATAGTTACTTTCGAAGGGTCCCATTTCTTCTCAGAATAAAGGAAAACACGTCTTGGCTACTTTAATTTTTCAAAATTTTCTGGGGGAGCATGCCCCCAGACCCCCCTACAAAGATGACGCCGTCAAAAATCTCACTCTTCGGCAACAAAGCAACTTAAGAGCTCTGTGCAGATTATTTTCAATTTGGGGCTTTGTAATGTGTACTTCAGCTGCGAGTTGGATTTAACCCTTTCTAGATAGCTCTCTAAAGCAACTTTTTGCTGCCAGTTTGATTTAACAAGGAAAGGATGTGGCTCATTATCTTTCCGTAAAATATGTACTGAAGACGCATTCGCGCTATGCACTGTACTGTTCTGTAGCTCTATGCACGCACTATGTACTGTACTGTAGGCGCATTCACCTTGCAAAATGATCAAAGTCCAGGAACAGGTCTGACTCCTTTTATCAGTGGGAAGGGGTCACCTCAATGTTTTACATTTGGTGTTAAAGGTATTGTACTGTATTATAAAAGTCACTCAAAAACTCTTAGATAAAAATTAATATATTTGTTCAAAGTTTCTTTCACAGATCCTTAACCTTTTATAATTTGATTTATAATGAAGGCCTACCTTAAACCCCATCCACACACCAAAAAAAAATCATGCAGAACGTTGGAGGGAGAAAAAAATATCTTGCAAGCACATACCCCGAGAAAAAAAATACACGGGGAATTAAGGGGTTGAAAAAAAAATTCATGCCTATACCAAATCACCCAACCCCCCCCCTCAGAAGTTAAATGGTTGGCCCCTAAATAACTTAAGTACTGTACAAACTGCCAAGAAGGAAGAAAGGGCGACATTTTTTGGGCTATACCACGCAAAATTGACACTTGTTTGCCTGCACTCGTTGTAGCTCTGTGTTCCAAAAGCTCCAAATGTTTAGATATAAATCGGATGCCATGAAAAATGAGTTGAATCGGTTTCCCGGTAGTTGTTTGAGTGTTGTTTTTACCATTCTGTCCGCAACCTCTAAACTGGAACAACTGCGTTTTGTGCTTTGCGTTTAACAAACTAAGGTAGTGAATTCTGAAGTTCCTCACAACAGTAATCTTCTTTCTGAGCTGCATAGAAATTACCTGTTCAAGTTCAAATTCTGTCGGATGTTACTAATATGAGGAATGGGGAATGGGGAATGAGAAATAGTGGTCAGCGATAATACCTAAAAAATTAAGTTGGAGTCTGCGCAGTACCACAAAGAGACGAGGATTGCACGTTGAAAGCGAAAGATGGAAGGTAAGAATATTTATCTGTCACTTTTTCCCGGGTTTTTCGAATTATTGAGTTTCTGTTTATTAAAATTAACCCAAACTGTTGATTTGCAGATAACGACAGTGTCGATAATGTTAAAGATCACGAGTTTATCGTTATCGATTGATATAAAAAGATTCGTATCACTTTGAGTACAGTCGTTTCGAGTGTTAATATAAAAACTATGAGTAAATGTTCTCTGTATTTTGACGTTTTAGCGACGAACCAGTGACAGAAGATGATTCTATGTTTGCAACTGCCGAGAATGAATCTTTGTTTATGGTATGAAAACGTAGAGCACGGCTTGAAAATTTTACACCGACCACTGATGAACTGTTAGAGGTCTTGCCATCGCGACTGCAATATTGAGCTATTCTCCATGCCTCTTCTACGGGGTTTTTCTTTTTAATTGAAAAACAGGTTAATATTGCAGTCACTTCACTCACTTATTTGTGCAAACCATTAATGAATCTAGATTGTAACTCAAATAGGAACGCCATTAAAATCAATTCAAAATTCGATGGCAAGTGCTCTAAGAGTTCAGCAGCGGTCGGTTTAAATTTTCAAGCGGTATTTTACGTTTTCTTACCTTAAACAACGATTCATTCTCGCCAGTTGCATAGATTCGTCCTCTGTCACTGGTTCGTCAATACAGAGAACATGTAAGTTACTCGTTGTTTTTATATTAACACTCGAAGCGACTGTACTCAAAGTGGTACGAATCTTTTTATTTCAACCTGTCGATAAGGATAAACTCGTGATCTTTATCGTCACTCTCATTATCGTCACTTTCATTACCTGCAAATCAATATTTTTGGTTAATTTTAATAAACAGAAACTCTATAATTCCAAAAACTCGGGAAAAAGTGACAGATAAATATTCTTACCTTCTACCTTTCGCTCTTCACGTGCAATCCTAGTCTCTTGCCGTACTGCGCAGACTCCAACTTTATTTTTTAGGTATTACCGCTGACCACTATTTCCCATTCCCCATTCCCCATTCCCCATTCCCCATTCCCCATTCCTCGTTTTAGTAACATCCAATTCTGTCTTCAGTTCGATCAAACAGGCACATGTCGACACATGATGGCGCCGTTGTGCAAACGGATTTCAAACTTGTTCGGTTCAACTCCCGCAGCTATAAATCGTACAGCTTCAATCCGCTTTGAACGATGATTACAACGATGATTCAAGAAATAAAATACGTAACACATTTCAGAGCCAAAAATTCGAAGATTTTTTCCCTTAAAACTTGTGCCACTTCGTTCACATGCATCGGAGCGGTTTCGTTGATTCATTCAGCTTTGGAAAGAAACGCTGGAACATTTCGCAAAGTTTTGGCACCTTTTTGTTCAGTCATGTGACCGATCCTTGTTCCCTTTTTATCTCATTTCTCATTTTTTTCTTTCTTTCTTGCAGTTTTTATAGCAATTATAGTGGTTGAATTTTTAATAAAACAATTATTCTACTCAGGCTTGCTGGATATCGAATGATTATAACCAACGAGGCGCTACGCGCCTCGTTGGTTATCTATCATTCGATATCCAGTGCGCCCTCGTAGAATAATTGTTAATTATCTTAATTAATTCAAACGTGACAAATGGTTTAAGAGATCTTGGAACATGTTTTCAAAACTCCAAAGATAGAATGGATTTTTTTGAGTTTGTGTACTTCTTGTAACAAGATAAAAAATGTTGGACTACTATATTACTATTTTTCGCATTTTTTGTCTTGCTACCACCTCTAATTTGCAGACAACGCTCCTGAGTCAGACAAGAAAGACCTATTATCAGAACTTGAAGTGATGAAGACACTTAAACCTCATCCACACGTCATTAAACTACTGGGATGTGTTACAGAATCTGGTAGTTATTTTAATGATCTGTTTGTGAACAATAAGAGGTTTGAATGGTCTTAATTCCACTGACTGCCACGTACCACTCTATACAATGGCAATGTTGTTTGTTTTTTCCCCGGTAAAGATTTATATGCAAGCCAGCTCTTCTCAAACTCATTAATAATTCATAGAGAGAAAATAAAGGAAATCACTACCGTGACGGTGGTTTGGATACCGGATCTTAATTAGCTTAAAATTTTGCAAACTTTTGCTTTGAATTTCTCCAAGAATTATGAATGGTTTGAGAAGCCATATCAAAAACTCGAAAGAGTGTTTCATCAAGTATCCAAACTCCTCGAAGTCGGTTAAAAAAACTCGGCTGCACCTCGTTTTTTCAACCCACTTCTCGGGGTTTGGATATCCTGATGAAACACTCTTTCTCGTGTTTGATATATTACTTCAAAATCACACATTATGACAACCACAGCATCCTAACGTTTATTGGTACGCTTTGAGAAAAGAGAAAGCTCTCTTTGAACGTGGACTGAGAACTACTTCCGTATTGTACTTCAGCTTCTACACCAATACGTGAACTTTACAATATACTTTCCCCACATGATTATCATTAGTTCTAATTATTCCGATCAAGATGTAAGACCTGCCTACCCATTTGCGGCAATTGCTATCCATTTGAGGCTACCCTGCCTACCCATTTGCTACCCATTTGCATTTCCCGTTTGCAGTCGTTTACGAGGTTCGTCTGTATTCTGGGGACTTTAATTGAATGCATACTTTCTTTTTATTTCAAAACCTCTTTTTTTTGCACGCCATAGAACCAATTCTTGTAATCATTGAATACGTCCCGTATGGTGATCTCCTGGGTTACCTCAGAAAGAGCCGTGGAATGAATGACATTTACTACAAAGACCCGGATGTTAAGCCGCAAACAAGTCTGACGTCACTGCAGTTAATGAAGTTCTCTTGGCAAGTAGCCGATGGGATGAGTTATTTGTCTTCAAGGAATGTAAGCTGGTTTATGAAATGTCGACCTTGTAATTACGAGACAGCGCTTTATAAGAAAATGGCTCTTCATAAGACAAGTTGCCTAATGGACTTCTTTACAAATGTCACCAGATTTTGTTACTTTTCCCAAAATTTATCTGCGGACATGATGATGTGTTTAGCTTTTATTCAGTTACTAGAAGGTTTAGAGAGGCCTGTGTCTTTTTAAATTAAGTTTTTAATTTTTTGTCCGTTTCTCAGTACTTTAACTGTGTAGTTTCGATTTCATGTTTCTTTGCTACCGTCCATTATTACTGCGTATAATAGACGGCAGTTCTCGGCTTTAAGGACCTTTGTTCAAATTCCTTGTAATAATTACTCATAATTTCCAATTCTTGAAGTAATGAACATATTAAAATATCAAATATCAGGACTGCAAAGTAAAGATTTAAATGAATAGGCGATCATCGCAGTTATGTACACAACATTTGCAGTTGCGAAAAGAACGTCTGAATTTGCGGCTGCAAAAAGAAAGCCTGAAAAAATTCAGGCTTGTACTGGAGCCCGTGACGTCTGCGATACGGGTACAGTTGTTGTCTTTTGATCCAAGAGGTAAGAGTATTCCCTAACTTTACAAATCCACGAATACAATTTTCTAGATGTAAGACTGAGATTTAATGTTTGAGAATTATTGTTTTTGACAGATCATTCACCGAGACCTCGCCGCTCGTAATGTGTTGGTTGGAGAAGGAGAAACATGTAAAGTGACAGACTTTGGAATGGCCAGAGATGTGCAACAGGAAAAGATATATGAAAAAAAGACTAAGGTTTTATGCTACATTTTTTCAATCGTAGCTTTCAGATTTTTTATATGAATGCAGGGAGATCTGTTTACAGCTTTTTCTTTTGTATTTAAATTTCTCTTTTCAAGTGAAGAGAACTACTTGACATTATCAGTGCACTAGATGATGACTGCTGTTGCACGTTCTAAACGTTTTGTAGCATGCAGGCATTTTTCTATTATTTGGCGGCTAAATACCGTTTAAACTTGATAAAGCCGTGTCTGATAACCCTGAGATTGTACAAACGAAAATCCATTGTGGTGCTACATTTGTAGCCCCTTAATTGTCAACCACTTTCACTTTGGCTAGTGGGCTTACCACATGGGGGAAAAGTGTACATCTTTGGTACAAAAAAATATTGCCTTGCTTGTTAGGTTGATCTTTATGTTAGCATTACCTCACGTTCTACAGTTACAACCCTATGGATACTTGCTCCATCATTCGTTTCAACGTTTGTATTCACTCTTTCTTTTTTCTTTTCTTTCTTTCGATGATACCTTAGGGTCGAATCCCAGTGAAATGGACAGCTTATGAAGCGCTCGTTTATGGACGCTATACTACAAAGAGTGATGTGTGAGTACAAATTATAATTCAATCTCTCCTTCTCTTAGAAGGGGTTACGTGTCTGAAAGATCCAGGGGCTTCTACTATTGCCAGCCAGCGCCTAGACTAATTCCCGCTTCCGAGACCGGTAATTCCCCAGCAACCCAATCAGGGCAACCGTCAACACTGCCTACACAACACTAGAATAGTGTGGAGGAAGAACGGGACTAGGAGAGAGGATAGAACGCTGCATGTGCAAAATTGTCGAAAAAAAAAACTTCTTAAGTGAGCCTGCCAAGTGCTTGAGATCGCTGACCCCACTAGGGGCACACCCGCCTGGCCACTAGAAAGCCCAGCTTCCTTGCTGTTTACCCGATTAAACTGTAATGCATCTGCCTTAAAATGTTTACATTAGTTAAAGAATTTTGCTGCGTTTTGTGTACTAAACACAATTCGTTCTAATTTTGGAAATGTTGGATGCTTTCCCACAGCCCGAGAAAAAAGTTGAAAATTCTGGAGTTCCTCCAGTGGAACCCTTTTTCTTGGTTGCAACCAAACGCTGGAAGGTTTGTTTTTTTCTTGTGAACTTTCCTCCTGTCTCCATTTTCTCAGGTCAAATTACGCGAAAATGCGAATTGGAAATTGTAGGCACCTTTTCTTCCCTCTGAACGGAACGCCTGTACCATGCCATTCAATAACAGTCATCGCAATTGGTTTCTTCCAGTAAATTTTCGCAGCCAGCATTTGTTATGATACAAAAAATTAAGATTACGTCTAAGGCTTGAAATTCAGATTCCATGCGTAGATGTTTATTCACAAGCACTTTTCCTTTTTTGACACAGCTGGAGCTTTGGAGTTGTACTTTATGAAATCTTCACCATAGGTACGTATGAGGTATTTCCTCTGTAACTTTATTCAATGTATCAATGTAAAACTTCAGCAATTCGATGTATGGATTAAATACTTTTACGCACAAAAATGTTCATGAATGGATCAATGACATCGAACATGTTTTGCTTGGAATTTTTTTAAAAAGTTAAGTCATAATTATCTGCCTGACAGGGAAATTTTAAAACTGAACACTACAAGTGGTACCACAATCGCATTTCTTATCATTAAAAGGTACGACAGGCATTGTTCATCCCCGTTAGTGCCATAGAGGAAGTCTCCCTCGTTCTTCGGAGGGGCAAGAAAATGAAAAACAGTTGAGATGTAGTCTAACTAAGCTTTTGAAAATGTTTTTTCTTTGCCTTTAGGCGGCTCACCATATCCTCGAACGAAAGGTCAAAATATGGTTGAGTTACTCCTTCAGGGATACAGGATGCCAAAACCAAACCACTTGAATGATGCTCTGTAAGTTTGATCCACATGCTTTTAGAAACGTTTCACTTACGTTTTCTTGATTTTTGAAGAGAAACACAATCACCGGAAGTACAGCTTGATGGCTTTCATTTAAATGGTCACAGCGTCAAAATTTAGAACCATCTTGTTCATCATAATAAACATCACCAGGAAAGGGGTGCTCAGTATTTTTTTATTTGAATGGTGTCACTTGAGGAATTTATAAATAGACTTAAAAAGTAGAACCTCAAGCTCATTTTTCAATTCATATTGCCTCCATATTCCAAGAGACAGGAATATCTCACTTTTTATTTGATAGGCCATGAATGGTTTCCAGCCAGAATAACTTGGCTGTTGTACAGCAAAATGGTAGGGTTTATTAGCGTATGAATTAGTGAATTTTCAGCATTGCCCTTCCATTTCACCACTGGACTTTATCCGCATTGTCTGTCCCAGGGTTCTACCACTCTTATACCCGGCTTGGGATTTTGACCTCATAGAATTGTAGCTTCGTTTCGATGATAAGCCAATTAGCAAATACAAGAAATTCTCTTTTCTAAAAGTAAATAGTTCATACTGTCTCTGATAAGGAGGACATGATGAGATTCCATGTTCACAAAACGAATGGTCACTGAAACAATAATAAAAAAGGATCTCTCTTCTTTGGGCCTTGGGCTGGCCTGAGTTTCCTTTTTGTTTTCAGTTTGTGGATAGGTCCGTGGGGCATTTTAAAACAGCTCATTTGTTGCTGCCACAAGGCATTTGTCTGTTTGTGAAATGCAAAAACCCAGAGGTTTGCTTCAGAGGTGGGAGATGACCACCACAAATGACTGATGCTGATAAAGCACTTACACATGTATTTTTCACACTCCCTAGAGAAATCGGAATAATTGTATTGAAATATATTGTAGCTTTGCATAATTTCTGTTCATTCCTGTACAAAAGGTGAACAAAACTCCGTTCACCTCTTTTTTTCCCTGAGCACCTCTTGGATTTGCTGATACCATCGAAAGAAAGAACATGATTGTACTGCTGTTGTCATATACTTTCTTGGATTTGGTTTGGCTTTGATTTTCGTTACTTAACTGGTTATTAATGGTTTTATTTCCAGGTACCAGATCATGCTTAGTTGCTGGCATGAGGATCCTGATAATCGGCCAACGTTTGAAAATCTCCGAAGCGAATTGAAACGAATGGAAAACCAGCACAAGGTAAAAAACAATAATCATTTATTCTTCTTTCTTGTGTTGGAAAAATTGGCTAAAAAAACTTGTTATGGTTTATTTTTTCGTTGGAGAAAATCACTTTATATCTTCTTCTTGGTGTTTGAAGATCATTTTGGTTGGTGAAGGCACTTGATATGGGGTAATGAGTTCTAAATTCAGTACATTTTGACCCAAAAACGTTGAAATCCCCATGGCCCTTTAAAAAGGCAAGGCAGTTTTGAACTTAAAACAATAAGTATGAGTAGATTTCACCACAACAAGAGAATGACTGAGAACTGACTACAAGAGGCCGCGGGGGACATACCGGTTTGACGACACTAGTTCCTAGTCTCCTAATGCTTGGGAGTGGGGTAAAAAACGGAAACTTTGGAGGATCGCAAAAAAACGAGAATTCAATCAAACACAATAATTCTCTTGACATTTTGTTCAGAAAATTATACATAATTTTTTTAAGCCAGAAACATTTCTTGAGGTTATAGGCACTCAAGAGTGATCGTGATCCTAAATTACTCTCAAACTTACATCGTAGCTACTTTTTGTTACCTTTTTGTTGTTACCTTTAAGCTGAACCTTTGTGACACTGTGTGTTCTATTGCTTCTGGCAGAGACTCATCAACATGGAAGACTACGACAAGAAACTTTATGAGAATGTGGAAGATTTGATGTTTTAGAGGCGGTTTGCTTACGCAACATACGTGTAAATTGACATTTTACAGTAGAAAGTCAATTTATTATAACACCCGTGGAAGCTAACTAACAGCAAGAATAGCAATAGATTGACAGAACTTAACGCCTTGATTGAGTTCATACTGTGAAATCATGAGCTCATCAAAGCTCTCCATGACACAGTAAGAAATGCTAAGCCTTTTTTTTTTAATCTGCGTTACACGTACCTGTATATTTGCGTCACTACTTGTCTCCCCAACGTTAACGCCTGGGGTCAAAGGTTTCTCTCAAAGGAATCTTTCATAAAATACTTTGTTCAAGCCTAAGCTTGTTTTCACCGCTAAATGTTTTGATTCGACAAAATTAACCCAGTGTATACTCTAGTGTTTTTTGTTCCCTTTTTATATGACGTAGATTTCAAGTTCGTGAATTGAATCAATAGGCTGAACTTTATCGCACACTTGTTGCTTTTCATATCCAAATAATTTTATTATCGTGCGTGTAATTTACTCCGGGGATTTACTTTCTTGTTTTATCCAGAAAAGGCTTTGAAAAGCCTCAGGAAGTCCAAGGCCTGTAATATATGCCTCATTTTTCAGTTGCCGACGTTCCGATAAGTCTTCTCTTTGAGGAAAAAGCTATGTTGTAACATGAAATTTTGATCGACTTGCAAACTCTTTTTAGCGTCCCCTAAAATCTCCAAATATAACGGGAGGATGTATTCAAATAACCCAGCCCTGTTGTTACCGTATATTTTGGGTTCATTTTGGGATTTAGTTATTTTAGATATATTTGAGTGCTGGGAAAATGTGACCAAAAATTAGATATGTATATTATTGTAAAAACGAGCGTCCTAAACTATAATTAAGACGATTTCCACTCAACGTTCGAGCAGTAAGTGCAAAAATTAAGTTACCAAAAAAATACTTGCAGCACAGTCACATTTTGAGAACAGATAAGAAGAAGTTATCGACACTTTTGCTCCCAAGTTGACCCCGCGAGAGAAAATTGGATTTGAAGTTATCCATATTTCAATTAAAAAGACACTTCATCTCAGTTCAAAACAAAATGGCGGCCATTTTTATCATATTGTTACAAGATTTGACATGAATTTTGGCGAGAATGCTTACAAATTTCATCGCGGGGTCGCTTGGAAAAGTGAATTAGAGTGAGATGTTTCAAATAGCACTGAAAATGTTACCGTGCTAGGAGTAGTTTTTTAGTAAATATTTTTTGCACTTATTGCTTGAACGTTGAGCGGGATCCGTCTTAAGCTTTCTTTGATATTTCAAAACAAAATTAACTTCATTTATCTAGGAATACACTGTACAAATTAAGTTGTCTTTTGTAATATTGGAAAACGATTTCAGCTGCTCAGCTGCTTAGTTCTACAAATAGGCAATTTTCTCTTAACGAAGAGTTTAACTCGCTCTTTCTCACACCTTTTAGGGTCTTTGTTGTTATTTCAGTTACTTTTGAGTACAATTCTAGCTCCAAACTAGAATCCTTTACAACAGAAACTCAGCTTTACTCTCTATCTTTCATCGTAGTGAAATACCTCTTGGTATCGGAATTCAACCCTTGAGAATTCAATCTAAGATTTGCAAATTTTGCACGAGTAAATAAACTAAGCTGAATCTAAAATCCTTTTGTTCACTAAGCGATAAGCAGCTGGAATCACTCTTTCCCTGCATGGCAATAATGTTTGCAGTAGAATAACATTTGTGAAATGTAATTACTCTAGCGAATTTCGCACAAATACGAGCAGTTTTTGTACACTGCGATTGAAGATACTCTGAGACCTAAGCTTGCTCTGGAAGAATAAACTACTCTGACGCTTAAACAGTGGTTCTGCTCTTGGCTGTTAAATCTGTTCCATTACACTCTCCTTAAGAAAACGAACGTCAAAACATGAGCCTTCTTCTGTCCTCACTCCCATAGGATATCATTAAGCAACCAATCAATCATCGTGCTTTGAACAACCTTAACTACGACCAGAACATTGAAGGACTATGAGACGGTGCCCTATAGGCCCAAAACAGCCCATGCACTCAATAAAAACTTAAAAAATAAAGATGAAAGTAAAAGTGGCCTTTTGATTGATTGATTTAACCGATTTGATTTGTTTCTATTTTATTTTATGTTATGTTAGCAGAGTCCGCGCGCGTAGCGCGCCAGCAGAGCACCATTGCTAAGCAAATTTGGTAACCTATCAAGCCAAGGAATTTTGGTAGTGACGTAGAGTCACGTGACCGTCAGTACGTACGTCCGTCCGTCCGTCCGCACCACAGGATCACCAAGATAAGGTGGCACACACTTGAGATAACCCTGTGCTGTATCCCGCGTTTTTGGCCCGAAATCGTATGGTGACCTGCGTTTTAGCAAAGATCACAAAAGTCCAAAACAATTTTATTAATGGAAAGAAAAAGTTCAAAAGAATTCCCAGTTGTCTTTTTGTAGAAGGCGAAAAGTTCAAGTTACGAATTTGCCTTCGAGGACTCATCTAAAGTTGTCGGTTCAGCTCAGCTGGTTCTGCTGCGAAGTCGGACGGCACAACGCTTGAGTTCACCGCATTTAGCAGCGGTCCTGAGGCCAATCCTAACAGAGCTAGTGCCTTCTGGTTTTTTCTGCCCACAACCATTGTTTTTGCGGCGGTCGGAACACATTTTTCCAAGAAAAACACCCGTTTTCGTCGTAACACAGTAACTTGCGTAACTCGCGTAACATCATTCGAATCGAGTCGAAGTTCATCTCTTGAATTCGCAGCATTTGGCAATTGTTCGGACGTCAAACATAGAGCTAGTGCCTTCCGGTATTTTCTGTCTATAGCCATTGTTTTTGCAGCGGTCCGAACACGTTTCGCTAAGAAAAACACCCGTGTTAATGTCAATCCAGCTGCGATCCAGATAGCTTAGCAGACGTTCTGTGGTGGATTTCTCTTTTTATTCCGGCGGTTTGGTGGTTCGGTGGTTCGACCCTCAAGGGGAGCAAATTTTTTTCCCATCTTTTCCTTTTTCTTTTGTTTTTGTTTTTTTTTTTGGTAATTACTTTAAAAAAATTAATAAACTTCAAGCAATTAAAAAAAAGGGGGGCTCCGCTTTTAGGCTTGGCTAAATCTATATATTATTTGTACAGTAGCAGTCCAAATGCAACTGGTGTAGCTCGCTCTTTATGTAGATCAGGAAAGTAATAAACTCAGTAAAGGCCAACTTAAAAAACAATGCAAGGCCGATCAAACAGCGCTTTCCATTTTCACTCAGCCTCTGTGGCCCCGGACGAAGGTTAGTTCTGTCGGGCGACTGGTTAGGATGCGTCACTGTCATTTCTTTCAACGTCTCATAGGTGTTCGCGGAAACGGTCCCCTAATCTCCTCCCTGTTTCACCAATGTATATCTTTTTGCATAGAGTGCATGTTATGCAATGGATAACATTCGCAGAGGTACATGTAAAACGATCAGTGATTTTAATCGATCGCTTGGGTCCTGTTATTTTGTCCGCATTGTGAATGAAAGGACAAGTGTTGCATCGTTTGCGCGTGCATTTAAAAGTACCTGGTTGATCGTCAGATTTAAGTACACTTCTAACTAGAAAGTTCCCTATGTTTTTGTCGCGTTTGAATGAAACCAATGGGGGTTGTGAAAAGATTCTTCCTGTTTCGTTGTCATTTTGGAGTAACTTAAGGTTATTTAGAATGATGTTTTTGGCTGTAAGGTTATGTGTATGATAAGTGAGTGTAAATGGAGTTCTCTCATTCTTTTCCTTCTGTGACGTTTGCAGGGCTGACTGTCGATCAATCTGTTGAGCACGGTGTTGAGCTGTGGTTGACAACAGAATCAGGATAGCCACGATTCTTGAAGAAATGACACATTTCCTCTGATTTGTTGGAAAAATCGGAGTCCTCACTACATAAACGCCGAAGTCTAAGAAATTGAGAGAGCGGGATGGAGTTTTTGACATGGGAAGGATGAGAGGATGAGTGCAACAAATAACTGAGGGAATCTGTAGGTTTGTAAGCGATCGATTAAAATCACTGATCGTTTTACATGCACCTCTGCGAATGTTATCTATTGCATAACATGCACTTTATGCAAAAAGATATACATTGGTGAAACAGGGAGGAGATTAGGGGACCGTTTCTGCGAACACCTACGAGACGTTGAAAGAAATGACAAGGACGCATCCAAACCAGTCGCCCGACATTTTAATCTCCCTAATCATTCTCGTCAACATATGACGATCTGTGGCCTTTCCCTACACCAGGGTAACACGGAAAGCCGTAAAATCTAGAACAAAAATTCATTTTTCAAATCGGCACACTTAATCCCCACGGTATCAACGAACGCTTTTCATTCAATTAATTTAATCTTGTTTTCCACGTTGCCATGTTCCCACCAATAACGTAGCTCCGCTACTCCCTATATAAACCAAGTGCAACCCACAATTCCTTGATTTGCTCTGACGAAGGGCTAACGCTCGAAACGTCAGCTTTCAATCTCTTTACGGTGGCCAATTTACCTTATCAACTCAGTTGATAAATCCAAAATTTTGTGGTGGCACTGAATGACGTTCCGACAACCTGTCTATAAACATCATAAATTGAGCACACAGAAAGGTAAATTCAGGTTGAACAAATGTGTATTATATTGAAATTGCTTCAAGCGGAAGACTAATGAGGTACTGAAATGCATGTGGGCAGCTTTCGAGGATATTTTATGATTTTAGGACAACAGTTTAAAACTGTTGTCAGATCGTACAAGCAAGTCGAGCTAAACAGTAACAGTGTAATGGAACTTCGAACAACAGTATTCAAACATCATTCGTTAATAATAAAAAGTGAAAAAGCAGTTCACATTGTCAAGAACAGCACTTAACAGCTCTTTGTGGCCAAACTGGCAGACAGATGCTTGGCTATTTTGAGGGGATAGTCACCTCTTCTACTCCCCGTTGATAATGAAGGAAGTTATTTTAAAAAAGCTCTGACGGACCTTGTAATGGCTGCCCGCGTCCTCTTACGAGGAATAGCTAAAATAAGGGTATTGACATGATCGTTTCCTCTATAGGTTCTGCGTTTGAGCAATACTACCTACAGCAACACTTTTAGAGGTGTCGTTTCATTTGGGAAAGGAGAAAAAAATGTGTCCTCGACAAGAAATCAGCCTGGTTCATATGGGCGTGGATGAATGGATGCAATGAGTTTTTTTCCTTTTCAGGTAATGAAGTTTATTAAGAACCAAAGTTTGCATGGCAAGTAGGGCAACAAACAAAGTACTATACAGCGGCAGAACCTCCGCTTACGGACAAGTACCTGAAGATCAAGTTGAAGTCCGCGCCATGTTTGAAAACTTAAATACCTTCCAAACTAGTTTTTTCTCACATCAAATGGAAAGAACAGAACCTTGGAACATCGAAATACTAAATTGAAAGAAAGCTTCTGAAGACTGTAGATTAGGTCTAATTGGACCTACAATAGATTAACTTGCTTAGGCATGATTTCGATGGTCGCTTTGTTCTAGCCAGGCGTAAACGGGGAAAGGGAAGGGGAGCGAGAACGCGGGAGAAAAATGGGGTTCTGGGAGGTAGGGACGAGGGAACGCCTGATACAAAGACCCCCGTTTTTCCATCTCCGCCCACCGATTTTCAGGTAATGCATTTAAGTTAACCGTCAATGCAACCACCAATCAGAAACAGGCGCGCGCTTTTCTGCATGACTGACTTTACGCAGGAATTCAATGAAGCGTCTAAAAGTAAAGTTAGGATGAGAATTTTTTCGAATCAAATCAAAATAACCTTGAACAACACTCAATTGCGCTTATTTTCGAAATACGAGACACGAAGCTTTTCAGACTAAAAAGATTTATTAAGATAGACCCCTCTTTGCTTCTGAAAACCAAACGCGTTCAATTTTCGCTTCTAGGAAAAGTAAGCTTAACACGCAAGCGAAGAACCGCGATACATTTTGAACAGCATTTATTGACCGAACTACACGTTTTTTAAAATTTACGCGAAAGCCATAATGTGAAGAATCGGACAATTAAAATAAATATTTCAATACAAATTTACAATCAAAAATGTAATTTACTTTACCATGGATTCCCTACAAAGTCAACGGCTTGAGTGGTGTCTTGCAACGGCAGATTTCTCTTGAAAACAACCGTCTGTTCTCAAAGAATAAATTCTTCGCTTTTAGTTCTCCGAATTACACTGTTTAAGATGTCGAGCGTTTCTTAGCGCTTCTTCTTCCGATTTATAGTTCTCAAAAGGCGAGTCTTCATTCCGATAACGGGATATTTACACTGCCTTGAAATTCACGCGTGAAACGGTGCAATGCTTTTTTGAAATCTTCTCTGACAATGACAAAATCTCTTCTTTCTAGGACCGTATCCCGTCGGCAAAACCGCTAAAACATCTCTTCCCTTGAGAAGAGCTCTAACTGCCGTTTCTCGCACTGGTTCCAAGACAATTTTGTTATCTGGCCAACAAGTTCAAATCTGCTAACAGCACGTCCTCGTCTCGTCGTCAAATTACATCATTCTCGTGGGACTTACTGTCAAAAATTAACCAATCAGAATTTTGCGGCCGCTGGCGGCCGCAGAAATGAAAAAAATGGTGGTCTTTGTAGCAGGCGTTCCCTTGTCCCTAGGCCCCAGTCCTCCATTTTTCTCCCGCGTTCTTGCTCCCCTTCCCCTTCCCCGTTTACGCCTGCTACGCAGGCTACTTTGTTCTGGTTGTCCAATCTTCCGTGGTTGTTTGCTCTCCCTATAGCTTTAGCACATACCTTAAAAACGAGGTGATCGTATCACAGTGGTCGTGGCATTAAGTCATTTTTTTCCTTTTTTGTAAGGGAATGAACAGTTTCACCCAACAAAGTGAGAAAGATCAGGTGGGCTCAGACATGATCAGAAGAAGAAAGGATCAGAAGAAAGGATCAGAAATTCATGCATTAAAAAATGGTTCGTAACTCAACGAATATTTGTGAATTTGCAGATTTAGTTAAAATGAAGTGAACCAGTGGATCGACATACCTCCTTGTTACCTCTAACCCGCTATTTGCTTACATACAAAACCAAGTATTAGGGCGCACAATCATTTTTTTTTTGACCCACAAATTGCACACTGATGACGTAACGATAGTAAAACCTGGTTATCGCCTTTGGTCAGAGTTCTTGTCCAGTTTTTTGAGTTAAACGAACTAGAAGAGCGTCATCAGGCTTCGCAATTCATTTTCTTGGGAAAACTCGTGTCGTCACAAAACGTGACAAACTTCGTCTTTTGAAGTCCGGTGAGGGTAAAAGGCGGCATGAGTTTGCGGAATGGCATGTGGCATGAGTTGCGGAATGGCATAATTATGCAAAATGTAATATATGTGGAACGTCTCAAAAAATAAACTAAACTGAAAAGCGCGCCCCTTTTTTCCCGCCAATTTGCAAGAGTAGCCGCTTTTTGTGACTCGCCGAGTTGCACGCTTTTTCGTTTACGGAATGCAAATTATCCTCTTCTTCGTTCTTTACAGCTTCTACGAAAAGATTTCGGCT
The DNA here is from genome assembly GCA_964030785.1 of Siderastrea siderea. NCBI lineage: Eukaryota > Metazoa > Cnidaria > Anthozoa > Scleractinia > Rhizangiidae > Siderastrea > Siderastrea siderea. Next base: position 41,881,702 of record OZ034975.1, read on the forward strand.
AGTTTCTCCAAAGCAATGGAGTTTTATATTATACCATAGGCGGTTTAAGTATTCGTCGAGAGAGTCTTCCCCAAGTATTAAAACAGCGAGTGCACAGCATCCAACCGTAGGTCGCACGGTCCAAAACTGTAGGCTTGGATAAATTCTGCTCGTAAAATGGCTTATTCTGCATGCCGGCAGTGCTCGTAAGAATCACTTATTCTGCTCGAAATTCTGCTCGGACACCCTTATTCTGCTCGAATTCTGCTCGGTGGCTGAAAAATTTTCCGTCCCATTTTCGCAAATATGGAAGGGAGCCTAGGCCTAACCTTCAAATACTAATTAGATATTCATTTTGTTATACATAGACAAGTAAAAACGAACGATATAATTTCCCGACGTTTCGGCGACTTCATGACGCCATTTTCAAGGGTCAACTGAGAATTAACTAAATGCGAGTTCAAGAGTTATAACTCAAATTTACATAGCGGAGGTGGCTACACAAATACTTTGGCACGGATAGAATCCGTTTGCACGTTCAGACTCGGTGTTAATTGCTTGATGTAAAGCATCTCGTTGACAAGACAATCGAATTTGGTCCTGCATTTCTTGATAACTTTGAAACAGCTGAGGAGGTCCTCAGGGACAGCACCCGCGTGGTCGTTGTCATAGTGCTTGCGTACTGAAGATGACGTGCTTTTATGGCCATCCACGCGGGCATGTAAATGCCCGCGCGTGTAGCCAACATAGCTCCCTGTATCACACAGGTTACATTTAAACTGGTACACTACGCACTGTTGAAAACAAACCGCAGCTGGTAAATCAACAGTGCGTAGTGTACCAGTTTAAATGTAACCTGTGTGATACAGGGAGCTATGTTGGCTACACGCGCGGGCATTTACATGCCCGCGTGGATGGCCATAAAAGCACGTCATCTTCAGTACGCAAGCACTATGACAACGACCACGCGGGTGCTGTCCCTGAGGACCTCCTCAGCTGTTTCAAAGTTATCAAGAAATGCAGGACCAAATTCGATTGTCTTGTCAACGAGATGCTTTACATCAAGCAATTAACACCGAGTCTGAACGTGCAAACGGATTCTATCCGTGCCAAAGTATTTGTGTAGCCACCTCCGCTATGTAAATTTGAGTTATAACTCTTGAACTCGCATTTAGTTAATTCTCATTTGACCCTTGAAAATGGCGTCATGAAGTCGCCGAAACGTCGGGAAATTATATCGTTCGTTTTTACTTGTCTATGTATAACTAAATCATTGTTAATATTCATTTTGCATAGCAAAATTGCAATTCATCTTACTTTACATCACTGATATTAGACGAAACAGTGAATCATGTGAGTGCGTTTTAGCTAATAATCACATTAATTACAAGCTATTTTCCATTTGTTTTGTATTTAGTTTTCAATTTTTCTTACAACTATGTTATGCATATCATTAGTGTCGCTGATTTTCCGTTGTTCAGCTCAAATTCTATTCAAAAATGCCTTATTCTGTCGGCAGAATGCTCGCCTCAAAAATCGCTTATTCTGCTCGAAATTCTGCCGGCAGAATTTATCCAAGCCTACCCGAAATAAACAAAAACACCTTAGTCCACTTCGTGATTTGGAAGATGTTTGAAGTATCCTCTGATAACGTGAATCCACTTCGGGGACTCAAGAAAGTAAGCAGCTCGTCTTAAGGGGCCAACCATTTAACTTCTGAGGGGGGGGTTGGGTGATTTTGGAAAAAAATATCCTGCAAGTGCATGTGCGTAAGAAAAAATTTCCTGCACAAGACTATTGTCCAAAAAAAAATTCACGCACGTACAGTGGGCTGGAAAAAAAATTCTGGCAAGATGTTTCCTGGGTTGACACATCGAACTTTATCAGCAGACTGTTCATCTGGACTTGGGTAAGAGGGATTCTTTGCACAATGATGTTTTCCCCTCAGATGGCCTTTTCTTCACATTTATAGCACCTGTGGTTACCAATCTTGATACATGTTTTCTGAACTTCAAGATCACGGCTGGTGTTGTGATTTGAAGACCAATGTATTCAGTGCACTCTAAATCAAGAATGCCAGAATAGCTGTTGGAACATGAAGTAAACTTTATTAACTATCTATTTGACACAAAACTGGAATGAGCTCTCCTGTAACATTTGCCTGAACGCTTGTCAAGTAAACGTGTAGGGATAGGAGGTGTGTCTTTTAATACAGAAAGTGTCGTATGCCTTGCATACTGTATGTATTCCCTCTCTTGGGGAATATTAGTATACAATGCTCGTTACGTCCATAGATGCAAGGATTGTGTTCTCTGGAACTTTAGTCCTGTCAATGAAATTAATCAATCAATCAATCAATCAATAAACTTTATTTACCCTCGAATTTACAGTGTAACACTCAAGTGCTAATATCTTCGAGCCAACTACATTAATAAATAATTATAATAAAAAGTTAATTCTATATCTAGTAACAAATAAGATAACTAACTACCTAGACAACTAACTTGCAAATTATCATGATGTAGAAAGGTTTGCAGTTCCTGCCCTTTTAAGTAAATTAAGTAAATTAAGTAAATTAATGGAGTCAGTTGACTGTATCAGTCTTTGAGATGCGACTTCTGTTGTTGTGCTAACGGCTGGAGTAGTATGGCAACAAATGCTGATAACTTCTCTGTTAGACCTGAAACTCCCAAGGTCTCCCAAGTCGGTTTGTGGATTTTCGTAAGGGTATAAAATACTGGAATTCGAGGCATGTTTGGTGTTTGACAAAGCCATTTTTCAGTCATTTCGTTAATGTGGTGTTCATTGTGAAGCACTGTAATCAATTGTTGTACTTTACGGGATGTATCTTCAGCCATAGGTACTGCAAGAGGCCTCAGTAGTTTTCCATGTTCGTGCATGTTGTCTAATTGAATTTGCCCCTCGTTTTTGTCCCAAGAAAGTCTGGGATGAAGCCCAAATTAGTAAAGTTTGCAAGTGAGGAAAATGATGAGAAATCATCCAGTTTTGGCATGGATGTGATCTGGGGATATCTGTCATCATTAAAGCTAGGGAATGGTACCCATAAATTTGGTAAGATAAATGACGTATCCAAAACAGTTCTTATTCTACCACATTCAAATGCCGGTGAAGAGAGAGTTGTGCCTCTTATAAGGAAAAACAAAACAGCTATCGGCAGCATCTCTCCAGGTGGACGGTACGTTGGCCTTTTTGCTTACTATCAAAATGGCCTACAAAGAGTCATCTTTTGAACCACCTGCAGATTTGTTGGCTACTGTAAAGAAAGCTACTTGGAACTACAACAAAGAGCATCATCAACGCTGTTTTTAAGCGTTATGGCATGTTAATTTGACTTCTGGATAAGTCAGAATGTCAAGATCGAGTTGATATTAGTCCAATTTAAAGGAAAATCTGGTCTCTAAATAGTTACTTTCGAAGGGTCCCATTTCTTCTCAGAATAAAGGAAAACACGTCTTGGCTACTTTAATTTTTCAAAATTTTCTGGGGGAGCATGCCCCCAGACCCCCCTACAAAGATGACGCCGTCAAAAATCTCACTCTTCGGCAACAAAGCAACTTAAGAGCTCTGTGCAGATTATTTTCAATTTGGGGCTTTGTAATGTGTACTTCAGCTGCGAGTTGGATTTAACCCTTTCTAGATAGCTCTCTAAAGCAACTTTTTGCTGCCAGTTTGATTTAACAAGGAAAGGATGTGGCTCATTATCTTTCCGTAAAATATGTACTGAAGACGCATTCGCGCTATGCACTGTACTGTTCTGTAGCTCTATGCACGCACTATGTACTGTACTGTAGGCGCATTCACCTTGCAAAATGATCAAAGTCCAGGAACAGGTCTGACTCCTTTTATCAGTGGGAAGGGGTCACCTCAATGTTTTACATTTGGTGTTAAAGGTATTGTACTGTATTATAAAAGTCACTCAAAAACTCTTAGATAAAAATTAATATATTTGTTCAAAGTTTCTTTCACAGATCCTTAACCTTTTATAATTTGATTTATAATGAAGGCCTACTTTAAACCCCATCCACACACCAAAAAAAAATCATGCAGAACGTTGGAGGGAGAAAAAAATATCTTGCAAGCACATACCCCGAGAAAAAAAATACACGGGGAATTAAGGGGTTGAAAAAAAAATTCATGCCTATACCAAATCACCCAACCCCCCCCCTCAGAAGTTAAATGGTTGGCCCCTAACTTTATCCTTTAACATTGACCGATCGATGAAGGCGAAAAGTAAAGGCTTCAAGTTTTTGTTTTCATTCTGCCCGAACTAAACGCAAGAATGAAAGGTATAACTGAACACTCAATTGATCATACATTTATGCTTTCACGGCGCTTCTCTGGAAAAAGCAAGACGTGGGTTGAGTAGCTTTTACAAATGAGCATCCTATCTTTATATGGAGGTGCAAGTGATTCGAAACTATCGTGGTTTTGCTGGGTATCCGTGACTGATGTCCGGCTATGGTGGCGTGACAACTCGTGAACAACCCGGCGATTGTATGGTATATGCTTTAGCTTGGAAAATTCGATTGCTAACTACAAAACAAAATTTGGTTTTTTGAATCGCTCTGTAATTCCAAATAAACATCAAATACTACTGGGAGATTTCAATGAGAATTTCCTTGCAAAACTCACTGCTGGTGGCTCAAACCACAACTTTTCCCCAAGTTCAACTAGGTGTCGATACCATAGCGATTTTATACTTTGCACAAGTTCGAAAAATGCGTCAACTACAAAAGTGGAATATTTTTTTCTGAATGGATTTACAATTCTAAACAAAGATCGAATATTTCCGGCGGGACGTTTGAATAAGCCTTTCGTTGAAATTCTTCTAAATTTTCAAACAAGGCGTAATTTATTGTCACGCTGCATAAATTACATTCTGCAGTCATAATTATGCCATTCCGCAACTCATGCCACATGCCATTCCGCAAACTCATGCCGCCTTTTACCCTCACCGTTTGAAGTCACCATTAATGAATACGATTTACAATTGCACATTATGTTTTTATGTTATGCAACCTTTTACAAGGCTGCGGGTCATATTTTTTAGATGAGTATTCAAATATGAATGATCTCAATTTCTGATGAGTCTAAAACATGACGGAAGGAGTCGTTTCTGTGGCCAAAGTTGTTCTTTTGCTTCTAATTTTTGTTCCCAAGACAGGTAAGAGCAGCCTGAAATTTAGTACTCATCTCAGTTACTTTATTGGTAGTAAAATGGGAAAATTACTCTACACAGTAGGCGTATCAGCTCGATTAAGGAAGCATTGTAGCATAAACATTATTATTGCAAAATCTTTACGTTTCAGTGAGTGCGTGAAGATCAGTATATTTAATATTAACTCTATTGTAGTGGCATTTATACCAACTAGGTTACTTAATGGTGAGGTTATTATTGAAAGTGATCATTTTTTGATCACTTTCTATCACAGTCATAGCAATTAATATCAGTAGTTAGCTACCCCGCAGGATTAGGAATAATTAATTTAACTACGGTTCAGATCTTGGGCGGACTTTGGCACTGAAGGTAGCTGTGAGGCATAATTTATCTTAGCTTGTAGACGATACATGATCATCTCTTCTCACTTGAATTGTTTGCCATGATCAGGTAGGCTTGAACAGAGTTTTTATCACTTTACGACTCACTAAAGTTTTGCTTATTCGTTTCCTGGTTATATTGTTTTACCTCCATCCCAATTTCAACACAAAAATAACGGGTAACAGCAGTATCGGCAACGTAGACATGCAGGCACAAACGTGACAAGATACGACTTTATTGTATTTGCAAGGTAAAGAGATTTGATGTTTGCCACATTGCATAAGATTTTAGAGGAAGTATAAGGCTGTAAATTAGCAAATCGAATTGCTCAGCCATGGCGAGAGAATTAAAATTCATTAATTGTTTAGTCTTTAACCTCATCCAGACCGGGGGTGCACCGCGTAAAGAATCTGCAGGGAATGGACGTTCACAATGTGAAATGCTCGAAAAAAATCATTTACTTTGCAATTTCTCCGGAAATTTAAATTAGCGGGGAACAAACGCACAAAACACCCCCCACACACAAACGAAGCTATACTATGTCTTGATAGTAAGTAAGCTGACATGAGCTGTTTTGTTCTGCAGAATCGCAGAATCCCATAATTACAGATTCACCGCGGGACCCTTTTCCTGTTGTGGAAGGAGAAAATGCAACTCTTGAATGGACGTATAACCTTAACGACGATCTTGCAGATTTGTTTTTACTTTTTAGTCCGGAGGGCGAATCACTTATTGTACGCCAATTTCCAGGAGAAGACCCAACAATCACTGATGATCGAGTAACTGTGATTATAAGGGATAACTTTACGTCGATCACTTTCGTTGGAGTGAACAGAAGTACTGATGACAAAACCTACGATTTTGAAGTCCACAACAATGTTGGAAGGGCTGAGAGTACAGTGACGATAAAAGTGCTATGTAAGTAGGGATAATACGTCTCTCTGATAGTGGTAAAGCACGCTCTTGGACAGGATTTGAGATTGATTAGAAAGTATTTAAAATGTAGCTGTGAAATGAATTTGTGGTTTGAATGTTTGCATGTTTATTAGCCTGTATGCGTATTATGCTTTGTCATTTAAAAAATAACTACTGGGCTCATGTGCACAATCAAAAAATACAATGTTGACAATTTCTTCAAAGAGAGGATACCCTAATCCAATATGTCCACTGAGTAAAACTGCTGTCTGCAGAATAAGCAGGTATTTACTGCACTATGGTCACGTTTTCTCATGCTTATGCAGGATTCCAGGACATAAAAATACTTTATATTTAGTGCGACACATTTGAAAATCGCCTCCGAAAGAGCCTTCGACTCTCGCCTCTTGATGATGATGATCGCGATCAACGGCAGACAACACGTAAATTCTTTCAATTTCTCTTACCAAGCCAACAATAAAATCGATCGATCGAGGTTTTTTTTCGAATTTTCCCAATTTACATGATCACTGTCTGTTTTGAAATATTTTTTCGCGGTGGACAAAAGTTATACGACTTATCTTCACATTCGTTTTAACCGGTTTATAGCTATTTATGTGCTGGACTGACAAGCGTTATCTGCTCTTGCCCAAACAGGGCCTGGACTTTTTAGCTTGGAACCTCTGTCATGCGAGAAAACCTCTTTTGTTCAACTTGAAAATGCTCACTGAGGACTGATAGAAGTTAAAATCATGGGAAAACGTGCGTTTTATCCACAATTCATGTACCACTACCACAGAATAGGTGTGCTGTCTAGTAGCTTTCATTTTAGTGGTCACACATGCACCCTTCAGGATCAAGGTATTACTTATGTTGTGGATTTCGTAAACACAGGCCAAAGTTACAAGGTGACAAAAAAGAGAAAATGGCCCTTTTTACGTCGCTGTCAACTGACATGGCCAACTGGTTGGTGGTTTTGGCACCAGTTACCTGCCCGGTATGGACAGTTTTGCAACCTGGGAGTCTTAGTAATTTTTTACTAAATTTAATTGCGGGGCAAAACTTTCATTCCTAGGATAAAATGATTGTACGCGTGTATGATGATGAAAACTCACAACCCAGAGTTTTTTCAACAACTTTATTATTTGTAGCAACAATGTCAGCACACCGAAAAACAATTGTACCCTCAGGGTAGATGTTTTTTCAGTCTGCGAAAGTGATATTAATGTAATTACTGGACCAGTTTGGGCAAAATATGCGTTTTGTTGGTAGGAAAAAGGTCAGTTATGTGCTGATGCTATAATATCGAGGTATGCATGCATGCATGTAGATGCAGATGTAATTGAACTGTGAGACAAAAATTTCGATACTCTTTGAGATTTAAAAATTTATGTCACTTTAAATTGCTTTTTACCTCTTCTACAGACCCACCATCACTGGTTACTATTTCTGGTGACCTAGTTGTCGTTGAAGGAGGTGGTAATATCGTGCTAACATGTACTGCTGATGGCGTCCCACCACCAAACTTCATCTGGACAAAAGTGTTTAATAACGGCAGCGACAGGAATGTTCTGTTTAATGGGTCACGATATGAATTCCCCAGCAACAGAGACAACGCTGGGACATATCGCTGTACTGCTGACAACGGAATAGGAGGTGGTGTAAACAGCACAGCTAATGTGTCTGTAAACTGTGAGTATAAATAGTTAGTGACAGTTGCTTCTTGAGGAATGTAACAACTGAAAACACGATACTTGTGGGAATTGCATTGTATCACCGTAACTCTGTATTGCATTGGAACACTGTTCATAGTATAGAAGTGCTCTTTTCACCTAACAATGATCAAGCAAACTTTGACTTGTAGTAGAAAACACTTTGAAAATTGGACCATTTGCAGACCTTTAATGATGACCCTCACCTGGATGGATCGCATCGGACATCAATTAACTGAAGTGTTTAACTTTGTATGTCAAATTTTAGGGAAGCAGTGTAAACGTCAGTAAATGAATTACGATGATACTGTGAGTTCACAGTTAATATAACGCTGCAGTAATGCTCTTTTGCTCTTGTCTTGTTTTAGTCAAACCAGAGCAGCTTATGTTTGTGGCAAATAAAAGAACGGTCTGTCAGGATGAAGTGTTTAACTTCAACTGCTCAGCTTTTGGCAAACCTCCAATACATACTTATCAGTTCTATGAGAATGATACCCTGATGAGGAGCAGCAGTTCAGGAGTTTGGAACAGAACAATGTCATCTGGAGGGGTATTCATTTATAAATGCGTGGCTAACAACACAGCAGGAACAGCAAACATCACAGAAACAGTCACTGTGAATGGTAAATTAAAACCTAGTTATACCAATTAGTTGACTAAAGTGCCTCTGAGAAAGCATAGAACAAAATTGCCCACAGTAAAACCTGCAATACTTTTTTTACTTTTAAAAGTACAACTTGGCAGAATCCTTTCATTCTGTGCTGCTTTCATTTACTTGCAGTGCCCTCATCCATCCAGCCAATACAAAATCAGACAGTGATTGAAGATGACAATGTGACTCTGACCTGTACTGCTTCTGGGATCCCTTCACCAACTGTGTCTTGGATTAAAGTCGGCAGTGGTGCGCGCTTCAATGGAAGCGAGTTGGTGTTTACAAATATTAAAAGGAGCGAAGCTGGAGAATACAGATGTGAAGCCAGCAATGAATGTGGCAATGCTTCAGAGTCTGCAAGCATTGATGTGCAATGTAAGTTCGTCATGTTTTTTGTTTTTTTTGTTTGTTTTTCTTTTACTGAATGAACAGAATATAAGATTTAATTTTAGTGTAGTGAACTTTAGACTTGAATGTCTTTGTCCTGGTTTGAATCCAGGTCTCCGTTATGAGTTTCGTTTATAGAGGAGACTATGCTCTCCACCCAGGTGTTTGAGGTGCTGGTAAATGATGTTGGGGTGACCGTGGAAAGACTAGCTTATCCTGTTTATAGGAGAGTACTGATGTACATGTAGCAGTACATCCTCTTCTGCTGTTGTATGTGAACTTTTGGGAAGATGTTAAAAAGCGCTTTCCCAAAGAGAACAACATTGTAGAAGAGGTTGAACCCTTAAACCATGGTCTAAGTTGAACTTAATTTTTAAAACTAGGTAATAATTGGCCCAAAATGGAAAATTGGCCCTCTCAATAATATTTTCAAGCTGTACTTAGGTTGAAACATTTCATTTGTACACTTGTATTGAATTTTACTGGGTGATAAGGGCATTTTGCAGACCTTACACTACAATGCTGATGTGCACCAATATTAGTTTTAGTCCCTATGGTTATTGCCATCTTGTTTTCTATTGGTTTTAGACAAACCAGGTAATTTAACAGGCTGAAAAAAACAGTTTGGTGGTACTGTTTTCAAATATAGGTGCTGTGTGACCAAGTTCACAATTTATTTCTTTTATTTAGGAGTCCATTTTCAATCATTTAAAATTCTTTGCAAGAATGTGTTTTGCAATACAAACTGAGTTGTTAGTGCCAGAAACCATGTTTCATGTTTCATCTTATGTTTCACATAAGACACCGCAAGTCATTTGTTTTAGAGCTTGTCAGTTAGCTGTGGTTAGGAGTTATTTCACTGTGGTAAACATAACCTTGGCAGAGAATAGCCTTTCACTTATTCCCTTACATTTTCGGTGCATGTTAAATTCCGTTTGTTGTACAAAACGACAAACAATTTTGGGCACCGAAGGTCTTTAATCTGTAACTCGTCCCCACGTCAGTACAGCACAGCTGAAATTACAAAATACAAAGCTTGCGAATAAAACTGAAGAAACACCGAATTACAAAAGAAAGCAATACAAACAAGCGATTAAAACGAAGACTTGCATATTTCGGGCCTCATGTTCAACATCGAGAGGAACGAAACGAAAGAAAAGCAAACAAACAAATAAACACCCAAGATCGCCTCACACAACGCACAAACTGCAGGCACATGGCATCAAGATCACGTGACCCACACAACGGGGGTACGAAGGGGCGCCGGACAATAAACTGTCCCTAACACGTGCACAGTTCTTCACAAGCTTTGGTGATCTGTAACATGAACCAGGTTTTGAATTAAAGGATATGACTTCAATAGAATATTGAGAAATAAGTAGTCACAAACTAGTTTTGTTCAGTTGCACTCCGTAGATCTCAAAGTAGCTATTGTAGTTCTCCTGTAACCAAGCAAGTAAACTTTGTTACCTTCTCCTTTTTTGTTGCTTTTGTTTAGCTTAGCTTTTGGCTTAATAAATTCTTATTTGGCTGGAGTCATTTGTTTGCCACTCAAATAATAACAAGAAAAGAACCCGTTCACAGCTGCTCAGCCATTCCTAGAATAATACAATATGGTGATAAGTACCGTATAAACTCATGTATAAGCCGCACCTTTTTGCTTTAATTTTGGGCTCAAAATCGTGGGTGTGGCTTATCTACAAGACAATTTTTTCTGGTTCGTGTAAATTGCTTAGCAATCTAAACCGAACTACAGACTTCAAATCGATTTTACAAGATCCGGAAAAACACTGCAGTACGGTAAATTTAGTTTTCAAGTGTTAGTTTGCTTTTTAAAAATTGTTTAACTTATCGTTAGATCCAGACAAATCAGAGGCTTTCCAGTTTGTGGCAAACACCAGTGCTCTCTGTCAGGATGATGTCGTCAGCTTCAATAAGACCATGATGAATGGTTAATAACAATTGATGCGTGTTTTACCAATTGTATTGTAGTAAAACCGGAGCATTTGCAGTTAGTGGCAAATGAAACAAGAGTCTGTCAGAATGCCGCCGTCAGCTTCACCTGCTCAGCTGATGGTAACCCTGTGGAACGTACATATCAGTTGTATGAGAATGACACCTTGGTAAGTGACGGCAGTAGTTCAGGTGTTTGGAGCAGAGGATTGTCAACTGGGGGAATGTTCGTCTACAAATGTGTGGCTAACAACAGTTTAGGAACAGCTGAGAGCATGAGTGTTTTCGTCACGGTCAATGGTAAAGAGATGTTGCATTATTGAAATACATATTGAGAAGTGTTCAATTGAGAAATGTAGCAAAGCAAGTGACCTGTCAATTTAATACACTCCGTATTAAAAGCTTTTGATCATTCAGCTTCTTGAGTAAATTGGCTATTTCAGATCACTTGATGTTCTCTGGAGCAATGTTCCCTCTAAAAAATAGAGCAATCGTGTGAATATAACTAAATGACAATGCAAAAACTAACCAGAGTAACGTCACATGAATTAAAATGGAGCCTAATCCACCAGATAGCTGCTGAACTCCAACAAAGATATTGTTAATACTGGGTTGAACAACTATGTGCCTCGTACGTGTAATTTCTTACCCAACTGTTTGACAACGCATCCGTAGGTCAATATGTCAGTCTCACATGCATTTTCATCAGTATACTACAAGCAGTCTTTCTTTCCGTGGGTGAGTGCGAAATTGCATGCTATGTGGAAACGTAACATGTGTGTGTAATAGATTGTAGCTCACTAAAGTGGCTCATCATACCTGCATCGCATGTTCGTTTTATTCAGGTATCCTTGAGTGACAAGTGAGGCTTTTCGTAGTCTACTTCACAAGTTTCAAATGCATGAACATGTGCTAAGGATAACAGTATTTATAGCATTGGTTTAAACAAATGTCTGGCCAAATTGCAAATCAGTGTTTAATCTTAACATTTGGTTTTTACAATGCAACCACATTTGATCGTGAGAGAGACTGTAATAGTCAGTGAAATATCACAAATGTAAAATTACTTGACAGGCCTCGTTACATTTTCCCGCCCTTTTTTCATATACGTCGTATAATAGTCACGATTTATTGGTGCGGTTACCAAGCTGAACATGAGAAACAATCCGCCATATTGTCATTTTTAACAACAGCCTGAAGAAGATCAGTGAAACTGATCGAAACGTCGATTTTAAATATTCTTAACCTCGGAAAAGATCCCGGAAAACAGTGAAAAAATTTTAATTTCACATTTGGTAAGTTGTGTACATCCAAAAAAAAAGGTAAATCACAGAGTGTCATCTTCACTTTCACCATTGAAAGCAAATCCGTTTATTATATTATTATTGCAGTGCCTTCATCCATCCAAGCAGTAAAAAACGAGACAGTAACTGAAGGTGATAATGTGACTCTGATCTGTACTGCTTCTGGAATCCCTTCACCAACTGTGTCTTGGATGAAGGTCAGCGCTAATCAGCGTACCTATGGTGATGTGTGGGTGTTTAAAAATATTAGCAGGAGTGAAGCTGGAGAATACAGATGTGAAGCCAGCAATGAGTGTGGCGATGCTTCGGAGTCTGCAAGCATTGATGTGCAATGTAAGTTTATCATGAATTAATTTACTTGCACCTGTAATAAACATAAGAAGACAACTGAATTTGGACCTGAGTATCTGCAGGTTCAATCCAGGTTCTAGTTACTGTGTTGTGTTCATCGAGAAGACAAGGCCTCACATCAAGTGACTTTATCTCCACCCAGGTGTTTTAACCCTATGCAGACCGGGGAGGGGGGGCTTTTGAGGCCAGCCTTAACTTTGAAGGTGTGTAATTTCGTAACCGTTTATGTTATTACCACTAAATTTTGTGAATTTTCCTAAAATTTAACTGGCATGAGTGTCTTGTGTCCAACAAACTTGACGTTGCCATGCCAACCATTTGTTGACAGGCATGTTTTTTTTTTTAAATCATGATTCTCGCTTTAGTCGCTCCTATTTCAATGTTTGCTAATCGAATTTTTATTTTTACAGTAATTATAGCAACAATTTATCATTTAGGAATAACCGCTCACTAAAAAAATGGAATTTAGTACTAATTTGAGGAAAACGTGAAATTTAAAATGTGAAAATCCAAGATGGCCGACTTAACTGGTAAAAAAAGGTGACTTCTCACCATTCGCCATAAATTTCAAGGTTATGACATTGTTAATTAATTAAATAAACTTTTCACAATCAACTGGTTTCATTGCTTATTAAATGAAGCAGATGAATTAAAAGAAATTCAAAATGGCGGATCCAAGATGCGAACACCAAAATGGCCATTTTATCTCTAATATGAAATGTATCTCCATGATTTCATGTCTTCCAAACATATACATTCAGAAAATATATTATAGATGCCCTTTATACCCAACAAAAGTATTTCTACTCCTTCAGGTACAGTATTCAGTAAATTTATTGCTTTAGAGCTTCTTAGTGAAACTTTGAGAAACAAATGGTGTCATAATGACGTCATACACGTCACAGTGACATCACGGTATTTCTAGTGATTAGAATTAGCAAATCTGGTGACCATATCGTAAGCGGCTTAAAGTAACATGTGTGTGTGGGGGGGGGAGGGGGGGGGAGTTTCTGAAGCCCCCCGGGTCCCAGAAGTTCGAAAAAAGCCCGGTCTGAATAGGTTCAAGGCCCAATATTGACTTGCACACTCTTCTGTCTGGCTGCTATTATACACTACATGTACATACACATTTCATCTTTTTTGATCATATTCTCCATTCTCATTACCTGTATGCTTCATTATGTAATGATATTGCAAGGAAAATTTAGATACTGGTCACTAGTGGTATTTAAAGGGTTCTTATTGAAATCTTGTGACTCGGCTGCTGCAGGTTAAATTAGAGTTTATGGATAGTGAATTTCACTGGCTGACGGGGCTTCCTTTGTAAAGACTGACATTGCCTAATGATCAGTTTTTAATGGGTAATTCCTCCGTTGTTTCAGGAACCTAAAGAGGGTCCTTTCGAGCCCTGGAGCCCCAAAGTTTTTGCCATGAAGCCCATAGCCCAAAGCCATTTCCCACTTGGAGCCCCGACAAAAATGCCGATTCGGGCTAAATTGAGCCCTAGAGTAAAGCAACGGAGCCCTTGAACCTCAATTTTTCCAGAAATCAAAATTTACTTTGCGTTGGGCAATCAAGATGTTTTCAACTTGACCTTTGTACTTTTTACCATAATCGTTGCCAGATTAGTTGTGTAAACGTTAACAAAAGTTTTGTGAAATCAAATGAAAATAGAAATAAGAGGTGAAAATACTTCTGTTGATCTTTCATGTAAGAAAACCTTTTTTTGTGGCTTTTATCCAGTTCCTGCATCAATTGAGCCTTTGGAGAACGTAATCGTCAAAAAAGGTGAAACTATCACCTTATCCTGTAAGGTATCTGGAAAGCCACCACCCTCGATCTCTTGGACTCATGTTAGCACTGTGTTAAAGCATTACAATGAGACATGGGTTATAAGTGATATTGATGTCAGTGATCTTGGAGAGTACCGGTGTGATGCAAGCAACATTTATGGATACGACACTGAATCCATGACCATTTTGTATGAGGGTAAGTGCATGTAAGTGACCTTCGACAATATTTAATAAAATGACGATGATCATCGTAGTGAAGATATCAACTAAGCGGTTGAAAAAGAAGAACATGGAGTGCGATTCGAGCCCAAGACTGTGACTTCTATATTTTCATAGTTTTGTCTCATTTCTGGCGGCCAGATATTGAATGAAGTGGACCAAGTGGCCCTAATTGTGCAGCTGATGATTGTCTAGCACCACGCATCCCCTGGTGAAGACGTTCCGATAACAGTTCTGTCACCTTCCCTTTATTCACAGCTATGGTAAGGGAAAAATAAAAGAGAGCGCTATCCTTAGTACACCAGATGGCAATCCAACATGAAAAACCCTGGGCCAAATTTTATGATGACAGAGTTGTCAACTTTCATTTGATCATCACTGGATGAACAGGATAAAAAAACCTACACGTGCACTTCTGAAATGGTATTGGAAGTCCTTTTATCAGTGATGCATCCATTTCTGCAAACTGTACCTGTTTAAATAACGCATAATTTATAATCAACACCATTGCTGTTTAGTGGCAAAGGAGATATAAAGTATATTTCACTCAAAGAGTCTCAGTTTGAGTAAAAGGAAATGGACGTGATCTTCTGCAATTGCTTTGGACATAAGTTTTTTTCCTCAACAGGTGGCAGATGTGAAGTGAATTGTACTGGTGGAAAAATGTGTCGTGAGTTTGGAAGATTCCTCTGTCTATGTGAGAAGGGAAAGAAAGGATTTAACTGCGAAGGGAATGGTATGCTTATTATTATAGAGTATTTCCACAAAAAATAACAATCATTTTAAAAGAAATATTAGCAATGAAAGCGATGCAAAACTCGTTTCGACGACTCCATTACATCACTTTTAAATGTTTGATTTTTTGACATTTTGAAACAGAAATTGAAACTACTGTATTTTCTTGTTAACAGAGGCTTTAAGGAACGTCATTACAATTCGCCTAAAGATCACCAATAAAGAGTGGTTGCGGGAGTTTGACGACAAGGCCAGCTTAGCAACGAGAACATTTGTTGGACAAATTGAAAATTCGGTAAGTTCCGTAATTCTTGTGAAGCAACAACAACTTAATAAAACAAGCCATACTGGGTTTTTGGAATCATTTTTGGAGTCTGAGATAATAGGTAGCAGTTTGGACTATCATTTCAGACATCTAGTGTAAACAGGAGGTCAGTGAGTGTGTAATAGGTATAAGCTATGTTGTCTTAGAAGAGATCACTTATCTTGGGTTTGCGATTTGTAATCTCTAGTTCTGGTCTTTAGACTTTATGCAACGTTTATTAAACAACAGAAGCAAGTGTTTCATGTTCATTGATTGTTTAAATTTGTTTCGTTGCTTTTCCAGATCAATGAAGAATTTTATGGTTCTGGCATCTCTCAAGTAAAAGTGACCAGTTTAAGGTAAAATATTCTGTTTTGGCAGAGGAAAATTGCGTTATCGAAAATGTGTGCATGCAAAAAGACAAAATTCAATTGCAAGTAGGGTCTCCTAAAAGCAATACGTTATAATTACTATACAGAATAAAAAACCCGAGTAAGAAAGTGTTACACAAAAAAGAGACTTCAAACGATATGTTTCAAGCATGCAGTGAAGAATGGATCTGGGCACACTCAGCGGAAAAGCCTCAAAACAAACTTATCACACGTTTTGGGGCTGCAGGATTTAACCTACAACCTTAACCAATTTTGTTGGGAAGGTTGTCACATTTTACCATGCTTTTGTTTCCCTCCCCTCCCCCCTTTTCAATGTTGGGTTTCAACGGACTGTTCTTCTGCAGTATTCTCTGGCAGACATTCAACATTGTAACGGGGGGGGGGGGGGTGGGGGGACCGGCGAATAGAGACAGAGACTAATTTATGACGGCATATTTAGACGCGATCAATCAAATCTTACTAAAATTCTGTTCATGGTCAAACCTTCCCAACAACTGCTGACGAAAGCTGTAGGCTCCGTCTCCAGCAAGAGAATAACGGACGCATCGAAACACTCACGGCTGGAGACTGAACCTAGATTTGACATGGCAAGGCTATTTAATGATTGTAAGTTTTATAAAGGGGAAACAATGTTAACTTTATATTTCTTAACTGGAAGCACCTGTTCCTTTACAGGAAAGGAAGTGTGATTGTCGATTTGGAGCTGACCTTCAGTCAGCCTGTCGGGGAAAGTGAGGTAGCTGCATTGCTATCAGAGGTAGTTAAAGATCGAAAGCTTGGCCAGTTTGAGGTCGATGAAGCACCAAAAGGCTAGTATTAATCTTTTGATGCGTTTAAGAATACTGAACGTATTTTCTACAGTTGTTTTGCCACAATTACGGAAAAACGAAACAGTTAGTGCGTCCCGGTTGACGTCAGCCTCCTTTTGCAGTTTATTTACCCACGCAATAAAGCTTAGTACTGTCGAGAGGACCAGGACTCTGTAATGGCTCACTAACTTTTTTATTGGCTTAAACGCGAATAACTGCAACTAAATTCAACTAAATTTTGGGCTAAAATGAAGCTACTTTTGTGCTGTGCTATATACATGTTTGCGACCTAAGGAAGACCACATGAAGCGTTAAGAAGATAACGTTGAAGGAATTGAAAAGCAGAACAGCTGAGACCAAGGAATCATTTGGCGAAGGACAGAAGATAAAGTGTGGTCAATTCAGGTCAAGAAAACTTACGTGTTTGTGCAGAAATTGTCCTTAAACTCAGTGTTCGAGGAGGTCTTGGCCAACGCTCTCAGAAAATTGCAAAACTGCTTACCCCTCTAGACGCCTGAGACTAAATAGCTCGTCTGAACGCCCATACTTACCTTTAAAACTATTGTTGAACCTTTTTACAACAGCCACCCTGAGGCAAGACTTAATCGTCACTGCAAATGTACAGAAGTTGCAATTAAAGAGAACTTTAAATAAGGGTGACTGTAAACAAATAATTGAATGTTGTTGAGTGGTATAAGGTTTATGTATTTATTCGCACTCAGACTCTCCAACAGCTGTTCCATCTGAAGCAGACGTTCTCAACAAAGACGCTATACTTGGAACCGTCATTGAAGTTCTGGCCGCTCTATTTTTTGCATTTATAATATACTTAATATACTTGGTGATAAAACGCAAGAGACGTAAGTAATTAGACAATTGTTTCTTGTAACACATAATAAAAACGCTTACCCATCGAATGTTACCTTCGTGATTTCTTTGCGAGCTGTGGTGACAGGTTTATAAGGTGGCGTAGTAATCTACTGCCTGTTGGACGTTTAACCTGCAGCTGACGATTATTTTTTTGAGTTCTGATTTCATTCACCATTTTTCTTCCTCAACCAAAAAACAAATGCTCGGGGTACGGCTCTGGCATCGCATCGATGGGGAGAAGTAATGCTCCTTGAGACTTCATGTGCATAAAGCGATTTTAGTAGTCTCAGCCATTGCTGATTCTTAGGGAGAAAAAAAATCTTTCCGCTACCTTAGTAAGCACTATTTTGCTGTTATTCTTCATTTGACGATAAAATATTTATTTTGCAAGATGACTATCGCATTGTTAAAATGGTTTGTCAAATCAGTTCACCAACGTATTAGAAAGTAGTTTTCAGGCATTCTGTCAGCAAAGGGGTACTGTTACAGTAATACGGTGAACTGATTTTTCTTTGCTTTCCTCGAATTCTTTAGGTCAAAGGCATGATCGGTAAGTTGCTGTGAATTATGGTTAGAATAAATAACAAAGGACCCATCTGGCTTCAATGAGCGTTTTGTATGGTAGATAAAACAAACATTGCGTCTAGCAACTTGTATACTTTTCCTTTTTAGCCAAGAGCCAATCCCTGCAGAGATAAATGGGTCTCATTTTGTAAGTATGAAACTGATCCATAATCCACGCTTAATTTGAAAATCTTTGCTTGTAAACAGTTGCTGCAATGCTGGTCAGCAGGCAGGGTGGATATTTCCACAATAGTCTCTAGTAGCCATCTCTTCAACTTGATTGTACGGGAACAAACTTTGAAAATGATTCGCATAAAACTCGGACAGACCATAACAGGAGAAAAAAGGCGTCGAAATTAATGAATACTCCATCCGCTAGGAAGCTGCGAGACCTTTAGATCTAAAATAATTTAATTTTAAACAGGGCTTCACTAACTCCATTTCTTCACACGGCAGAACGAGGGAAGTGAAAATGAAAGGGAGAATAACGTTTACGCTTCAAACCCGGGACATTTTGAATTAAGAAACCTCACTCAGTCCCAGGAAAGATTAGAAGGATCTACAGAAACTCCGCTTTACTTAGAAATCAGTGAGTATGCTCCTCTGCATCCGGCAACACGATCCTGGGAAGTTTCGAAAGAAAACGTGATAATTAAAAAGATGATTGGCCAAGGGGTGTTTGGACAAGTTGCTCAAGGAAGAGCCTCACAACTGCGAGGAAGAGAGGGAACGACCACGGTGGCTATAAAAATGTTGAAAGGTAAAGCCATATAATACATGATATCTTAATTCACAGGTGACAAATGTTTAACGAGATCTTAAAAACATTTTGGCAAAACTTGCAAGATAAAATGGGTTGTTTAGAGTGTGTGCAGTTCTTGTAACAAGATATGAAGTTTTTGACCACCATATTACTGTTTTCACGTTCTCTTTTTTTGTTTTGTTTTGTTACCACTTCTAATTTGCAGACAACGCTCCTGAGTCAGACAAGAAAGACTTGTTATCAGAACTTGAAGTGATGAAGACGCTTAAACCTCATCCACACGTCATTGAACTTCTGGGATGTGTCACAGAATCTGGTAGTTATTTTCAGTGATCTGTTTGTAAACAAAAAGAGGTTTGAATGGCCTCTTTTTCAGAGATTGCCACGTACCGCTCCATACAATGGCTATGTTGTTTGTTTTATTCCCGGTAAAGATTTGAAGGCGAGCCAGTGCTACACAGCAGCAACGACAATGGACACCTTTTCTTTAAAATCACCAATCCATGACAACCACAGAAACCTAAAGTTTATTGGTACGCTTTGTGATAAGAGCAAGCGTTCGCTGAAGGTGGAGTGAAAACAACTTCATATTGTGTGTTTTCTCCAATCACAAAGTTTACTTCAGCTACTACACTAACACATGAACTTTACAATATACTTTCCCTACATGGTTATCATTAGGTTCCCATAATGCTTGTGAAAGATGTAAGACCTGCCTACCCATCTGCAGCTAGTGTATTCCCGCGTTTGCAGTCGTTTAAGAGGTTCGACGGTATTCTGGTGACTTTAATTGAATGCATACTCTTTTTATTTTAAAACCTTCCTTTGACACCATAGAACCAATTCTTGTAATCATTGAGTATGTCCCGTATGGTGATCTCCTGGGTTACCTGAGAAAGAGCCGTGGATTGAATGACACTTACTACAAAGACCCGGATGTTAAGCCGCAAACAAGTCTGACGTCACAGCAGTTAATGAAGTTCTCTTGGCAAGTAGCGGATGGGATGAGTTATTTGTCTTCAAGGAATGTAAGCTGATTTATAAACCGTTGATCTTGTAATCATAAGAGACAGTGCGCATGCCTTAATTTTGAGAAAATGCTCTTTTTTTATAAGAGAAAGTGCCTTATGGGCTTCTTTACAGGTGTCACCAGATTTTGTTCCTTTTCCTAAAATTTATCTTCAGACATAATGGTGTGTCTAGCTATTGTTCAGTAACTAGCACGTTTAGACAGGCCTGGGTCTTTTTAAATTAGGTTTTTTTTCTTCCGTTTCCCAGTACTTCAACTGTGTAGATCTCAATTTTGTATGTTCTTTTAATACCGTCCAATACCCGACAATTCAGTCTCGGGTTTAATGAACTGTGTTCAATAATTGTTCATGATTCTTGAAATCATGAACAAATGGACATACCATATATAAGAACTGCAAAATAAATATCTAAATGTATAGTAAATTATCGCAATCACATACGGAATGTTGCGAAAAGGAAGCCTGAAAAAAAAAATCAGGCTTGTACAAGATTCGAACCCATGACCTGCAATTGTTTGCTTTTGATCCAGGAACTAAGGTGATTCCCCAACGTTACGAATCCAAGATTTTCCAGGTGGCAGATTTGAGATTTAATGTTTGGGCATTATTGTTTTTGACAGATCATTCACCGAGACCTCGCCGCTCGTAATGTGTTGGTTGGAGAAAGAGAAACATGTAAAGTGACAGACTTTGGAATGGCCAGAGATGTGCAACAGGAAAAGATATATGAAAAAAGGACCGAGGTTTTATGCTACATTTTTTTTATCGTAGCTTTCATTTTTAATAATTATAGATATATATATGCAGGATAATCTGGTTACAGTTTTTTCTTTTATGTTCAAATTTCTGTTTAAGTGAAGAGAACTTCTTTACTTTATCAATGCTCTAGATGACGGTTGTTGCAAGCTCCAAGCGATTTGTAGCACACAAGTATTCTATTTTTTCGGCCGCTTATGCAGATTATGCTTGATAAAGCCGTGTCTAATAACCCTAAGTTTATAAAAACGAAAATCCATTCTGCTGCTACATTTGTAGTTCCTTGTCAACCACTTTCACTTCGGCTAGTGGGTTAACCATATAGAGGAAATTTTGCATATATATGGTAAATAAAAACATCACCTTACTTGATAGATTGTTCTTCATGTTAGATTACCCTCCCACTCTATAGTTACACCTAAGGATGCTTGATCTAGTAATCACTTCAACGCACGTTTGTATTCACGCGTTGTTTTGTGATTTTTTCGATTATGTTCAGGGTCGAATCCCAGTGAAGTGGACAGCTTATGAAGCACTCGTGTTTGGACGCTATACTACAAAGAGTGATGTGTGAGTAGACTTCAATCAGCTGCTTCGCTAAGAAGGGGCTACGTCTCTGAGATATCCAAAGGCTTCCAATGTTGGCAGCCAGTCCCTAGACTAATTACCACTCCCATAACCGGTAATTCCCCAGCGGCCCAGCCACGACACCCCTGTCAGGACAATCGTCAACACTGCCTACACAACACTAGAATAGTATGGAGGGAAAAAGGGGCTGGGAGCTGGGGAGGAGGATAAAACGCTGAATGTGATATATTCTCGGAAAAAAAAAACTTCTCAAGTGAGCCTGCCAAGTGCTTGAGATCGCTGACCACACTAGGGGCACACCTCGGGTCGTTAGGTACCCCAAACTGTTGTTAACTTGATTAAATTAATATATAGATTTGGCCAAGCCTAAAATTTATTTATTATTATTTATTTTATTTATTATTAATTTATTTATTTATTATTATTATTATTATTATTATTATTATTATTATTATCTCAAGTGGTACCTGACAGCAATATTATAGTTTAGGTAATTATTAGTAAATACACCTCTCATCAAATTAGAATCTGCATACCTGCCAACCTTATAAAATCAGAAATAGGGACCAACCCCCCACATGCTCACCCCAGTACTGGGGTAGTGCCCTGCCCCCCTCCCCCCCCCACTGCCCCCCAACACTGAGCAGGGTCTAGGATGCTCTAGGGTTTTTACATTAATTTTTAAAAATATTGCCTGTACTGTACTGTCTTAGCATTAGAATTCTCAGGTGTTGTTTAATGGTCTCAAGCACCACATGTATTGCACAAAACAAAAGAAAAGTCAAAAAAAGACCAATTGAAGACCAATCTTTAATAATCCAGTTCCAAATTGTCTTTTTTTCCTGGAAAATCGGAATGTCCCGATTTTTTTAGGTTTTGAAACTCCAAAATCGGGACAATTAATTCCCATTAAATGGGGACAGATGGCAGGTATGAACCTGTTTTACAAAATTCTAAATAAGCCCCAGTTTTAGGTTGTAAACTTAAATATTGGGCACAATAATTATTTTTGTTCACCTTACCTCGGCCTTTTCTCTGCCACAAGTCTACGGTTTAATTTATTTACATTTTTGCAGAGTTGTCAAATTGCTTAGACAAGGTACTAATTGAAAAATACCTCCACCTTATTCAGTGGTTTGACAGATAAGTTGTGTGGTATAGAGCGAGGAAAAATGCGAGCAATGAGTACCGGTAAAATGTCCTTGACCATTATCTGTAAAACCACTGAATGATATTTATTATTCCACTATAATATTTGCCTATCATTTTAAATGATTTATTCAATGAGTGATTTGAAACCGGGACACTACAGTGCAATACACTCATACTCTCATGTACATGTATGTGTTTCCCCCTTATATGATAAACTGATGCTATAGTGGAATAACAATGTACCTTGTTTACTCTTATTGATGCCCAGGGACTATTATATTAAAATCAATCTCTTTAAGTACCCATCAGTCATGAATCAACCACTCAACCACTTAGTTGATAAATCGGTCAATCAGTCAATTAAAAATTTGTGACTAACAGTGTTGCCAACGCGAATAACAAATGGTCCAGTAACCACTAGTGACTTTATTTGATGCACAGATTATGACTCACTATGTTACTACCCCTGACTGTGATGGTAGTAAATCTTGTGGTTTAATTTGTTTTTGGTTTGATCATTAGCCTTTACACTGCATCTAATGTCACCAATGAGCAATGTTACTGATTGTTATAATCTGGTAGCAAAGAGAAACAAAAAGAAAAGCCTCTTCATAAATCATTTCAGGATAGTCAGAAACCTGTCATGTACATGTAATGAACTGACAAGAGGGGATCAGACTGTGGTGAATCCATCATTTGAAATAGTTTTCCCTGTCAAGTGAATTCAAGTAAATAAGTCTGAATCATTATTCCTGGGAAGTTAGTTGTGTGTGTGCTTGTGTGTGTGTGCTTGTGTGTGTGTGTGTGGGGGGGGGGGGGGGGAAGGGGGGGAGTAGGGTTACTCCCAAATAACTGAAATGCTACTGGTGTATGGATGTGTTACTGAGGGAACATGAAGTGTATGTGGATACAGTCAAACTAATCACCAACATCAAAATTTACAAAAAAAAAAACAAAAATATATAACCTTATTTCAAAACGGCTCTTAAAATTTTTATTTCAATTGATAATGTCTGCCTGGGAACATACATGTGCTGTAGCTAAGAGTACAAATTTATTAACCAAAGCCTTACAATAAACTGCCATATTTTTTCTGACATCAGGTTGATGGAATAAAAGCCTGTATGGGAAACAAAGCAGAGTTTAATTATCTCAGTTGCCAAAAGTAAGCCCATGGCTTTAGGGAGGTTGTAAGGATATTTGCGCAATTTTTTTCTGCGCATCCATACTGCGCACACACGTCACAAAATTGGCATTATGTCATGCCGTGCCATGCACTGAGCATGCATGCTCGCATGAAAAACTACCCCAAATGTTTTAAGACACTGTAAACTGCCGCTTATAAGCCCTAGGCTGATACAACTTTGTAAGGGGTTTTGGGTGGGCTTATATCCAGGGGGGCTTATAAGCAGGATAAGAAAAACGTTACAAAATGAGCCACAGCAGTGTTGATCGAAATACGTTTTTAATGTACCAGTTTGTAATTAACCTTTGAAATGTCACAATAAATCGAATTCACTTCAATTTTAACAACAAAATCAAAACTGCAACAACGCAAACGTAACCGGAACATAACAAAACAGAAGCTCAGAGTTAATCTTTGCAGTTTTCTGTGAGAGTGCTTAATATTAAGGAAACAGGGAAAACTAGAGGAGGGCTTACATCCAAGGGGGGGGGGGGGGGTGGCATATTACCGGATGTATTTTTTGTTTACAGGTGGATGGGCCTATAGCCGGGGGGGGGGGGCTTGTAAGCAGGCGGGCTTATAAGCGGCAGTTTACGGTATTTGTTTTGAGTTTTGAGCATGTGCATTTAAATAAGTGGCATTGAAGCATTCCAAGTGGATGAAAGGTAAACTGTATTTTTCGAGATGGTTGGTCTCATGTAAATACTTATGCCAGTCTGAATTTCAGACTGGTCTCATGTAAACAAAATTGCACCAGTCTGAGTTTACACGGCTTTAATGAAATCAGGGTTTTACTGCCCCTGGGTATCTGAGGATGTTGTTAAACATTCTTGAGAGCTGCTCAACTTTAGTCTGAGGGGGTGTTTGCATGACTCCAGTTCATTGTATGCTTTTCATTCTGCTACAAGTTCACCCCAGTTCCCTCTTGCTTCTCTGTATTTGTTACATGATTACGGCACAAAATCTCATAACAGTGCAGGCCATACCTGGGTGAGTTCATACCGGTATCACGTAAACATGGTGTAACTATTTGATTCATTCTGCATTAAGTTACCCCCCTGTAATTAACCATATTGCCATCCAGATAAATCTCACATCACAGTGAAAAATTAGGATTTTGTAACTTGAGGAAGGGAGATTCTTAACTACAAATCTCGCATTGTTGCTAAGGGATTTTTGTGGATGGTATTCTGTCATACGCTGTTTTCAGCGTTTCCTGCCACTATATTGGTGAAATAATGAAGAAGAACATCTGAATTCCACAACTGAACATTGTGCGTGCATAGCTACTGCCAGTCCCAACTGCACATTAAAAAGAAAATCAGTAAAACTAAGAGGAAACTAGTAAAGTTCCGACCTTTTTACAAATCGCCCCACCCTTCTTTACAATCTGAAGCATGCAATTACTGTTTTTACAAAGAATAGAAGAACTATGTGCTTGTGCCATCATAACTTTTATATTCATAATAAAGCAAATTTCTAGCAACTGTTGCTTAAAATTTTGCATCCTGATAATCTTTAAATGTTCGCAATGCTTACAATAGCGAGAACTGTATGCTGTTTGAGTTTTAGCATTTTTTCTGTTCAGGTCAAGTGACATGCTGAATATGGTTGTGACTTGAAAATCTTGAAAACCTTTCCCATAAAACAAACGTGGCCAAGCAGCTTATCTGTGGAAGTAATAGGGTTTCCAAGATATGATAGTTCTGAGGAACTTCCCACAGCAATAATATGGTGATTAAGAGTCTCCTCCCTTAAGTCCAGATGTAAAGGCTCTCATTGCCACCCAAATGGAAGTCTTGATGGCACACTCATGTAAATGTTGTGGTTCAATTTTATCCTTGGTTCAATTTTTATTTTCCATTGTGAATAATAGGATTGCCAAATAAAAATTGGAGCTCCACTTTTAGGCTTGGCTAAATCTATATACTTGAATGATTTTAAAACTGTTTAATTATGTTTGACTGGGTTCAGAAATTGAATGGAATCAAACACAGCTGTATATATAGGCATATTTTTGGTTAATAATTATTGTGTTCAATTACCGAACCCAAATTAACCCAATCACTGCATTCAGTCCAGTTCAATTTACTGAACAGTTAGATACGTAAGCTGGGCTAATTATGTATTAACTGGTATCTTCCACGTACCTTAACTTCACTGTAAGAAAATGCTGCATCACTGATCACTGCTGGCATATATGCCTAGAACAGAAAAAAAGGATCAGAGAAAAAAAACAAACAAATTCAGGGCTAAAAATTGGCAGTCGCCCAGTCACCAGTGGCGATTTAAAACTGACCAGGGCCGCTAAAAGTCGAGGCTTAAATGCCTGATAGAGGACTGCAAATAAAAGTTACACTGTAGTTACAATTCAAACAAATTAGACTTTCATTGGAGCATCTTTGTTTTCTTTCCCCTCCTCAACTCTAAGTTCATCAATTGAAGAAAATTTTCAGTTCTTGGAGTGCAAAATTCATGAGAACGAGCGCCTGTCAAATTACTTTCATCCTTAAAATAATATTAACTTCATTGTTTTTCTTTTGACAACATCAAATAACTAATATTGTATGTAACATACATTATTAAAGCATTCACAACGCAATTTTTGACCAATGTGACATTAATGAACAGAAAGAATGGGTGAACAGAATAGTAATTATACTCAATGTCAATTATTAAGGGAGTCGTCATTCACTTTGCTAGCATTGTCACTACCCGCTTTGAAATGTTGTTGCCGAAGCTATACTTTGCTTTACTTTTGTGATCCACCTGATTCATGAGACGTTCAAGTGCCCATTGTTGGAAATTTTTGCATCCACCCATGAAAGTGTTCTTCTTTCCAGCTTTTGTGGAATCCTAACAAATAATAAATCATCGCCTGAACCCCTCATTTGCAGCTATCCAAACTCTTTTAGCCATTTGTCTAAAAAGTGGTTACATGTAATTGTCTTCCGCCCTTTGCACGGTTCATTGGGTAATACAGGTAAGGTAAAGCACTTGAATGTCAATCGATCGAATGAGCAACAAAATGGCAGGACCTCATTTAAGTTTACTGGATGTTCAATCATCTCCAGTCTCCTTTGCTTAACTCAGTAAAGAGCCAATTGCAATTAATCAAACATGTTCTAACTAATCCCAGCAGACAATTGTCAGTTAAAAGAGCCAGATTGCCTTTAGGAAGCAAAAACACATCAGTACAAATATGTCAATTGCATAAAAAAAATCCTTTGCTTACATCTGGATTCCCCCCCCCCCCTTGGGAATACAATGATTTTTGAGAAAACCCAAAAATGCATGCAGTAATTATTTGAACTTTCTAAAACATGAACATTCCATTATGAGTGACAAATAGTAAGAAGCACTTTCCACAATGCAGTGCTTTTATTTCATACATGTAGGTTAACTGAGATCGAAAGAAAATGGCAAATTGCAGTCGCCTTCTGAACTAATGCATGGTTCAATTTTACCTGTTACCATCCCCCCACCGGGCAACCCCGGGGACAAGTCCAGCCCTTCGAGCCTGGGGGTGGGGAATTGTTTGAAGTGGTCTTGTCCCGGGGGGTCGGGGAGGGGGGCAAATCAAAAATAACTTCTTGTTGTTCTTGTAAAGTACGTCACTTCTCAGTTGATATGATGGCCCCGGACCGCGTGGAGAAGATTGCCTATTTCCAGTGAAAATCTCTAGTATTTGTAGCAGACTGTTTAGAGAAGAGTAATCTCTCAAAATTAAAATCTGTGTTCGACGGTACGTTTATTATAAATTGTTGAAAGAATGTGCGTTTGATGCATACTCGAATGAATGGTGGTCGTCACAAACAAAGAAATATTTCTTCAGTGTGTTTATATATATAATAAGACCACTTAAATAGACTCTATATAAAAACGGATGCACAGCTTTATGTTAAACAGAGATCTCAGTCCAGTGTTCTTATGAAACAAGTTAAGAAAAACTCCTTTAAATTCTGCCATCAATTTGTTCATGGGCCTCTTGTGCGTATGCGCTATATTTGGAATAAAACATGTGGCGAAGAAAATTTCTTTACTTGCCAGCCGTACGCCAGTGCAGGTAGAGTTTTTTCTTCAGTTTTCTGTTCACGTTTTTATTATATTATACATGTAGTGTCCTTCGTTCAATAAACTCTAGAAAAGCGTTTAAGTTCTTGTCAAAACGTCTGGTTCTGCTATTGTACGGAAATCAGTATCGTCATTTAGGTTTTGTACACAAAACAACTTATTTGTGGTCGATGAGGAGTCCCGGGGGTGGGGAATCGTCTCTTTCTGTGTGCCCGAGGGTGGGGAATAGACTGCCAAGTGAGAAAAAAATTGCAAATCCCCGGGGGTAGGCCCGGGGAGGGGGAGGATGGTAACAGGTAGAATTGAACCATGCATAATATTGAGTGATAAACAAAAAAAATTCACACATACACATGTAAGCTTAACTTGAGCTTAAGTGAAGCCAAATAAAATTATTGAAATTCAAGCAAACAATTCATAAGTGATAAACAAAATTAATTCACACATAAGCTTAAGTCTTGAGCTTAAGTGAAGCCCAATAAAATTATTGAAATTCAAGCAAACAATTCATAAGTGATAAACAAAACTAATTCACACAGAAGCTTAAGTCTTGAGCTTAAGTGAAGCCAAATAAAATTATTGAAATTCAAGAAAACAATTCATAAGTGATAAACAAAATTAATTCACACATAAGCTTAAGTCTTGAGCTTAAGTGAAGCCAAATAAAATTATTGAAATTCAAGCAAACAATTCAGAAATTAGAATAGGGGTTAAAAAATATTTAAGACCTACTTCAGTAGATACATAAATGAGGATGTGCTTTTTCGTCGATTCGTTACTTGCATGGATTTTGGTAGGGGTTTTACCGAGGATATAATGTAAACAATGACTGGATTCAGAGTTTAAAAGAACGAGGCATATATCAATTATGTCCTGTTTTGTTATTCTTTTGTTAGTCAATGAGTTAACATCTTGACGATTCGCGTTGGTACTTGTTTTCGCCTTTTACTTCATTGCATGCTTTCATAAGCCGTTTCCTCCTTTGCCTGGCTACACTTTGCTCCGTGAAAACAAAAGACACTGGTATTCTTCAAAGTTGAGAAAAGCGGGTTATCGTCGTAAAAGTTAATAACTGGAAATATTATATTTATGACCAAAGCCAAGGCAAATTTCTCTTTGTTCGAGATAACGGGGAATTGGAAATAAGCGAGTTGAGATAGTGGGATCCTTCTAAATAAAAGCGAATTTCCCATACCGTAATATTCTGTGAAATGATTGAAAAATTCCGAGAAACTCACCCGGGAAACTCAGCAATCAGATCTTCACGCTGGTTCAATTAAAGCATCGGGCCAAAGCAATCCATATTTCTCCTCAATAAAGACATTCACATTCCACTTAACAGGCATTCGGGACCGGCAGTCGAGTTTCTTTAGCCTATCTTTTCATTTCTAACGCTGAAAAGGTATTGTGTTCTCGTTCTCAGTCACGTGCGCGGCCATATTGTGAAATCTTGTAATATGATACCATCACCTTTGCACTACCCCCTCAAATTGTGTTCCCTTTTTTCGTTTTGTTTTGTTTTGTTTCTTTTCCTCTTTTTTTCACTTTCTACGAGTAGTATTAAATGACATACCGTAAAAGGTGCGGTTTAGGTTTTGACGAAAAGTTCCCTTTTGTAACAGTACATTTTTTTTTTGTTAAACAAACTTTGCTAAAGCACGGAAATTGATTTTACCTGAACACCTTGTAACTTCATGCTGTCCTTGGCGTAAATTTCTTCTCCGTTCTCTCTCTATTACGACTTCTTTCCCCTTGATGATCTGTAGAATAAAAAACAAAAACGTAGACGTAAATTATTCGGTGGTACAAAATTATTTCCAATCACAAATAGATAAAAATCAAGAAAACTGTACCCGACATGTTTACAGTTCTCTGTCGGCGTCTCTCAGTTTTCCTCTGGCGTTGTTCTTCAGTACCGTTCCGTCTTATTTCTAGTTGCCTTTATCTCTCTGCTGTACTGTCCCTTCGTCTTTCTCGTTTTCGTTTCCGCTCTGCTTGACCGGGTGCTTGACGCTGTTCTTCAGTGGCGTTTCTCATCCTTTCCCGTTGTTGATCTCTATCTCCTTCTCTTTTCCTTCGTCTCTGCTCTTCCAGCGAAAATTGCCTCATGTAAGAATGTCATGAAATGCGATGTACGTATGTATGTACGGCGCACGCGCCCGCGAGCCATTCCGCTTGCCATGACCATAAAAAATTACCAGCATACCTCTTAGTATGAGTATGGGGCTCCACTTTTGCGGCCTTCGGCCGCAAAGGAGTTCCGCTATAATTCGTCTGTCTTAAAGGGACTATGTCACCCCAGGTGCATGCGCAGGTTGATAATAACTTTGAAATCGTTAGCCCAACTTTTTCAAATACCGTCAGAGAGTTCAGGAGGCTGTTATATCGCATTGGATGTAAATGTAAAGGTATATCGACTGATTTTGAAAAATTGTCTATATTCTACAGAAAGTGATTCTGTTTGTAGAAATCAAACAAATCTACGCAGGAATACTCCTCTTAGAAAGCGACCAACCGGACTCGAAAGCGCATGTGCCCCAGCTGACATAGTCCCTTTAAAAGGTTTAAATTAATTAAATTCTGAAGTTCCTCCAGTGGCACCCCTTGCTTTCTGTTGTAAAACGCTGGAAGTTTTTTTCCTGTGAACTTTCCTCCTGTCTCCAGTTATTTCATGTAAAAGCAGGCACAGATGCGAACTGGAAATTGTAGGCAGCTACTCTTCCCATTGGACGAAACGTCTGTACCATGCCATTCAAGAACGGTCACCCAATCGTTTCTTCCACTGAGTAAATTTTCGAATTCCCAACAATTGCCAGTGTTTGTTATGTTACAAACAAGAATACGTCTTGTTTGCGTATGCATATATCTTTATTCATTCAGGGCTTTTCCTTTTTTTACACAGCTGGAGCTTTGGAGTTGTACTTTATGAAATCTT
The DNA here is from genome assembly GCA_964030785.1 of Siderastrea siderea. NCBI lineage: Eukaryota > Metazoa > Cnidaria > Anthozoa > Scleractinia > Rhizangiidae > Siderastrea > Siderastrea siderea. The sequence goes on from OZ034975.1 coordinate 41,912,686, forward strand.
CACCATAGGTACGTCTGACGTATTTCCTCTGTGACTTTATTCAGTGTATCATATAATGTAAAACTTTCTGCAATTTCTAATTCTGTTTGTATGGCTTTGTATGCATTTTGTTACGTCAACATAAACGCACAAAAAATGTTCATAAAACTGAACCCATACGTGGTACCACAACTACTTTTCGTACCACTATTAAAAGGTATGACAAGCATTGTTCGCAGCATCCTAATAATGCCATTTGGGAAGTCTTCCTCGTTCTTCAAAGTTCACATTTAGTCTAACTAAGCTTCTTTAAAATGTTTTATTTTTGCCTTAAGGTGGCTCACCATATCCTCGAACGAAAGGTCAAAATATGGTCGAGTTACTCCTTCAGGGGTACAGGATGCCAAAACCAAGCCACGTGGATGATGCTCTGTAAGTTTTTTTTTTTCTTTTTTTTTTTTTTCCTTTTTTTTTTTTTTATTATATTTTGTCCAGGAAATTTTACACTGAGTATTTTACAGTATTTACAATATATTCTTACTTAAAGCTAAATAAGAAACCAAAAGGAGGATGCATGGTAGTTCGCATTTCGGCAATGTTCAGCAATTATTCTCAATACGGCATTTATTTTTGAGTTGAGTAGTAAACTCTTGGAGGGAGATGGCTTTGTTGTTTAACTTACTTGAATATAGATAGTGGCGCATAAAGAGGGTGGTATAGTTAAATTTGTTCGTTATTTCTCTGTCGTATAAATCAGAGATTACACCAAATAACATTTCTTCTGTTGTTGGGGTGATCTGACACGCGTTTGTTGCGTTAAACCATTGCAAAACGCCTTTTACAAATGCCTTCGTAAAAGAGCATTCAATAAATGTGTGGTCAATGGAGTCGTTCTGTCCGCAGTATATGCATTCATCATCCTCCTTGATACCAAATTTGAATAATTCTCTCTTCGTTACTATAATTCTATGTATGAACTTGAAGTGAAACTCTTTGAGTTTATTTTCCTTACAAACATTTTTAAGCGACTTAAAGATCCTACACCAAGAATCTTCGTTTAGAGAGAGACTTTTACTCCACCGTTTGGCACCAGTTTGATTGTCTGTATGGGTTTTGCCATTAAGTAATTTGTAAAAATCTTTTGATTTAGCTTTTCCCAGATTAATTTGTATAGTGTCATTCAAGTTGAAGATTTTATTATCGCTTGTGAAATATAGCTTGTTAAAGGTGGCAGTATCTTTTGCCTTTGTCAATAAACGGTTCGGTATTGCGCTAATTATTTGATAATACTGAAGAAAGTTAGTTTGGCATCCGTATTTATCAGAGAACTCCTTGAAAGTTAAGAAGTTTCCATCATTTTTAAGAAGGTCTTTAATAGAGACAACTCCTTTCTTGAACCATTCATTAATATAGACTGGCTTCCCGTCAACTAGTATGTCTTTTGAATAGTATGTTGTTGAATAGAACTATATCTTGTGATTGGTCATAGCCATAGAGAGCTTTCAATTCATTGAAAGAGTCGAGTATATTTTTATAAAAAACGGGTAGTTGGTTGAAATACTTCGCATTGTAGTTGCACCTCAGTATAAAATCTAGACCTCTCATTTTTCTGAAGAAATGGTTTGGAACTGTGCACCAACTCCTCTTGCCTGTGTCCAGTAATCGAGCGATCCAAACAAGATTGAGCGATTTGAACATTAGTCCTATATCAGTCATGCGTAATCCACCTTTACTGGTATCTTGATAGAGTCCTGATCTTTTTATTTTGTCTTTCTTGTTTTTCCAAAGAAATTTGAAACATTTTGTTTTAACAGTGTCTTCGATTCCTGCAGGAACGACAAGGTTTGATGCTGAATAAATAAGCTGAGATAAGCCCAGAGTTTTGATTATCATTACTTTTCCAAACAGAGTCAGATCCCGTGCACTCCACATATCGAGTTTTGTTTGTAATACTTTTAGTTTTTGATTAAAATTAAGCTCGTTGTTTCTTTTCTCGTCATACGAGAAGTGAACTCCAAGTATCTTAACGGGACTGCGCATCCACTTCATTCCAAGTGGGTTGCTCGTATTATTTGCCCATTTCCCTAACCAAATCGCCTTCGTTTTCTTCACATTTAAACACAGACCAGCTATCTTGCCAAACTCTTCTACCAATTTCAAGGCCCTTTCAACAGAAGCTAAGTCAGCACAAAAAATGTTGGTGTCATCCGCAAACAGAGACAATTTGACTTCATTTCCGAATATCTTGATTCCATTGTAACTTGGGTCCTGACGGATTTTATGAGCTAGAATTTCAGCTGAAAGAATAAACAGGTAGGGAGACAGGGGGCAACCCTGTCTCACACCTTTTGACGGTTTAAACCAGTTGGTTGCAAAGCCGTTATTAAGCACTGTACTCTCTACGTTCGTATAGAAAGTGCTAACCCATCCTTTTATGTCCGAACCAAAGTTGAAGTAATCTAGCGTCTTCATTATAAAGGGCCATTCAATAGAATCAAAAGCTTTGCGGAAATCTAATGACACTAATATCCCTGGTATCTTTTGCAATTTGGTGTATTCCATTATATCGGATATAAGCCTGATGTTTTCTCCCTTTCACGAAGCCCGTTTGGTCTGGATGGATTAGATTTGGGAGTATTGACTCGAGACGTTTAGCTATTGCTTTTGCTGCTATCTTAAAATCCACGTTTAATAATGTAATAGGCCGCCAATTTGATAATTCTAACAAAGAACCATCCTCTTTTGGGATTAACGTGATTACCCCCCTTCGTTGCGAAATGGTAAGCTCGTTAACCTCGTGAGCTTCATTAAAGCTTGCTATTAAATCGTTTCCTATTAAGTCAAAAAAAAATTTATAAAATTCAGCTGTAAACCCGTCTTCACCGGGTGCCTTGTCATTCTGAAAAGTTTCTAGAACCTTTTTACATTCGTGAAACGTCAAAGGGCCTTCTAGGCTATCCCGTTCGTCGTCTGAAAGCTTAGGGATCTCTAGATTTTGGATAAAATTGTCATACGCGTCATCGCTAAAAGTGTTTTGTGATGTAAGTAAGTCTTTGTAGTACGCTTCAATGTGGTTTAGGATTAATTTCTCGTTGTTTGTGATTGAATCATCTTGCAGTCGAAGTTCGCCTATAGTTTTTTTGTTATAATTTCGTTTTTCCAGATTAAAGAAATATTTTGTCGGACGTTCTCCATTCTCCACCCAGTGACACTTTGCCCTGAACATAGCTTGCTTTCCTTTGTCCTCGTAAATTGATCTAAGTTCCGTTTTAAGGTTTTCATATTCCTGTAACACTTGATCAATGTGACTGGAGAAAAAGTTATTGCAAATAAAAACATCCAAATGATCTAATTGTCGTTTGATTTCTTGTTCTCGATGATAGGTCGACTTAGCTTTACTTTTTGCATAAGAAATGCTTGCAGTTCTTATTTCCATATGCTCTGTAAGTTTGATACAGATGCTTTTAAAAACATTTCACTTTCAAAAGAGCCTATGATTAAGTTTTCTTAAATGTTGGAGGGAAACAGGGTCACAGGAAAGTGCAGCTCAATGACTTTCATTTGAATGGTCACAGAGTTAAAATTGAGAACCACTTTGAGTTCATCACAATAAACAACACCTGGAAGGTTATACAGCTCAGTAATTTTTATTTGAATGGTGTCACTTTAGGAATTCATGAACAGAATTAAAAAGTAGAACCTTAAGCTCATTTTTCAATTCATAATACCCGCATTATCCGAGTGACTGGAATATCTAACTCTTAATCTGATGGGCCATGAATGGTTTCCAGCCAGAATAACCTGGATGTCTCACAGCAAAATGTTACGGAATGTTACGAGTGGTCACTCAAACAATGATGAGAAGTCTGAATAACTACCGTAAAGTTCCGAAAGTAACGACCCCCCGAAAGTAGCGACCCTCCAAAAGAAGCGATAAAATTTCACAGGTGTTAGCAAATCCCGAAAGTAGCGACCCCCCAAATTTAACGACCCTCCGAAAGTAACGACCTCAAAAGTAATTTCCCTTTTTAGCAAGAAATAACGGAAATGACAGATGTAACAAGCTATACCAAACTGATCCGAGGTTTATTTTTAATGATTTTAAGAGCCAGTGTCTGTAAATATCGAATACCCGGCGCCAGTTGTGAAATTTTCAATTCCTTCATATTTTGCCTAAATAAACCCTTTAGTGAGTTATTTTCGACAATACAATTAAAAGTTCCTAAAGCGCTTTAGTTTTTTCAAAATCGAGGAAAGTCTGAAAATCGCCATATTGGCTTCCCGCCGCCATCAAAAAAAGGGTAAAATGGTGCATTTTCTTTTCGCTCGTATAGCTAAACGCGGTAATGTTTACCGATGTACTTTTAGCAAATCATAACACCATTCCTGCTCTTTCCAAAACTGTAGTTTATTTGGGAAAAGCTTTTAAATTTTATATCTTTCTAGCTGTTTTAACTACCCCGCTCTAAGCGCTTCAGCGGATAAGCAAATTTTAGCTAATTTCTAAACCATAGAAAGCCCACTGGTACATTGATTTTCAAGCCGAAACTACGATGGTCTTTAAGGTTATACTTCATATTATGCTGTGTGAAAATTTCTTCCGCGGTCCGACAAAAGTGTTCCCTTGAGAGACGGAAACGATCAGTCAATTTTGGCAACGCGACCAATTTGTACTACAAACAAACGTCACTATAAATAAACCCAACATCAATAAAAAAATCAGCTCAGAAAACCTTCTACAGTTCAATATCAGACATCATACACATTGTAACTTAAAATGCTTTTTATTTTGATGAAAAAACATCCTACCTTTAGGTATTCGTCGTAAAATAGATGCTAAAAGAAGAAGCTTTGATTCTAGCTTTCGTTATCCGACACCGAATAAATTATATCTCAACCACAGGTCGAAAAGTCAATGCAATCATCTGTTCGTCACACAAGGGTCGTATTTGAGTATTTCCCTCCTTGTACTGCAAAATAACATGTTTTATAACAAGGAAATTAACTTATTATCTTGAAAAGTTGACATTCCTGGTACTTAAAGCGTTCTTAAAAACAAACATCTGTTTCCACTCGCTTACATTTGCGTGACAAGAATTCGCTTGCTGCTAAAGCGGAAAACTGTATCGAAAAGATAAAATGTAGTTTTCAATAGATTAAAACTGCTCATCGTAGGGAATATATTGCAGAATTTGCGTTGACTAGTTACTGGCAGAGAGGAGGACTTAAAGTGCTAAAAATAAAACAGTGACAGACTAGTGAAAGCCAGTCATTTGAAATTAATTTCCAGGCAGTCTGTCCAACTGAAATACCCTTGTTCTGAGAAAACACAACAAAGTCTAACGTGGTTAAACTTACCAAAGGTGGTTGAAGGATGATCAACTTGACTGTTAGTATTCTGGTAAAATAATTGGAATGTGTTTCTTGCCTAGCTAGTACTAAAAGTTTTAAGACGGCCATGTCAAAGAGCCTGTCGTGACAAAATTTGTTTTAGCGTGATTGGGGATTGGGGCGAACGCCGGGGAGGGGGTGGGGCTAAGGGGAAGGTAGGGCTTTCGGAGAGAAAAATATGCAGGTGTTACACCAAAGGCTACATTACTGAAATGATATGAATAAAGAAAGTTACAATGCACATTGATATTTTTGTCTGTATTCCCGTTGTTATTTTTATAATAACGTTAATCGACAATGATCCCTTAACCAGTGATACAAACAAAATTTATATTTTAAAAAATCTATTTGTATACATATAGTCTGCCAGACTAATCGTTTTACTGTAACCTGAATCGAAAGTAAGAAATAATTTGTATAAAATCATTTGTCTTTCGTAAACCCTTCCTGTTACGGTAATATTTGTTTTTCGGCCCACGGCATGAGCTTTACAAATCAATCTTGCAGTGTTATTGTGTCTTTGTGTGGTCTTTTTAAATTTACTCCACAGAGCAACTACAACAATCTACTAATTCTGATAGAAGAGAAATGTAGGGTACATTCCTCCGTACTGGCGGGGTTGGTGCTTGAAGTTCCAAGGCAACCCCACCTTTAGCTTTTATATTTCCTCAAGAGAAAATAAGAAAACAGAGAGGGACACTGAGGGCGTTGGTTGGGATATGTCAATTCCACAAAAGTTATTTATAGACTGGCTTTTCAACGGGTCTGTTTTCCGAAACGTCCGCATAAATACCATTTCCCTTGTTTTTCGAAGTCGTTTTCATCGACAAAACGTACCACCACTTGGTCCGCCATTACAAGCAAAATTTTGAATGGATATTCAAACGCCAGATCGAGGCTACCTTTATGCAGACGTCCGGAAAACAGACTTCCGTTCCAAATGACCATCTAAAAATAACTTTACCGAACTTGACATATCCCAAAGCCTGGACTGACAGTGTCCCTCTCTGTCCCCTTATTTTCTCTTGATTTTCTGCTTTAAACTAAGGCACACAGATCGTACTGATCGACAACAATAGGGTGGGTGATATGAGGGGAGGAAAGCACGGTGTCTCTGACTGTAGAGAAGTTAACTTACTCTTCCACCGCGAGCACATCTCGCTCCGTCACCTGCACCTCTTGCTGACACGCTTCCGCTGCCAAACGAGAGAAGAAGGATGAAATTTGCTGGGCAAACAACCTCTCACCATTTGGGCCCTCTAGCTCGATGCATGCCTTTGGCGACAACATCGGGGTCTAGTTTCTTCCCGGTGCCTTGACCGATGTCAAACTTGGTTTTAAGGTAAGACGTAGGTAAAACGTTGCTTGACTTTGAATTTATGATTCCTTGGAATAATCAATTGCACAATTTCGAGTTTGGCGATGGGGAACTAAAAGTGGTATGGCTAGCGTATGGCATTGTTTCAGGAACGCGTTTTGTGGTGGACAAAACTACAGGTCAGTCGCTTTACGTTTGTTATTTTATGATTTTAGAAAGGTAGTACGTTGGTATTAAATAGTCTCCTTCGCAGCCGTTTTTAGGGTAGTCAAGGGTCACGCAACATGGGGAGGAGCTTTGCGTGACCCTTGACGACCCTAAAAACAGCTGCGAAGGAGACTAGGTATTAAAGGGCTCTTTAACTGTTTTATTTACGAGAAAACGAACTTTGAGATGAAATTACATACAAAAACGTCTTTATAAATTTAAAGTCAAGCAACGTTTTACCCTAGGGTGTACAAGGGAGGGGGCCTTGGATGGCACTCCCATGACATTTCAATTTTTCGCACTCTGTTATTTAAATCACTTATTCTTTACCATTGGTACAGTAATTCCATCCAAAGTTGTTATTTATCTCAGATGTAAACTAAAGTTGGTTCTCCGATCCGTTTTCAAACGGTCATTTTAAAAAGATATCCACGGTCAGGCAGCCCAGGCAATCCAGCGCAGAAACAACTGATGTTCCTCAAGTTCGTAGCACTCCTGCTTTGCCCAGTACTGGAGATTTGTTCTCGTGTCCACAAGAGGGCTGTGTACGTGTGTTCCAATGACTCTACTATTGAACGGCACCTTTCGCTGGAAGCCTGCAAGCTGTCCCCTGAAAAGTATTGCGTCTTAGATCTTGCAAAACAGGAGTACGCCTCTCACCTTCAGGAAGGTACAGGCCTTGTGCCTTCGTTACAAGTCCCAGCCTCATATGTGTCAGCCGACAACGACCAAGGCTACAAGGACGACTGGGCCTCAGGCTGAAAGATTTAGGGATGCGCAGAAGTCTTAACTGGCCCCGGGAAGAAAGTAGACCCCGATGTTGCGCCAAAGAAATGCGTCGAGCTCGCGGTCCAAATGGTGAAAAGCTGTTTGCTGTATCGGAAATTCTATCCGCCCAGCAAATTTCATCCTTCTTCTCTCGTTTGGCAGCGAAAGCTTGTCACCAAGAAGTGCAGGTGACGGAGCAAGATGTGCTCGCGGTTGAAGAGCAAGTTAACTTCTCTACAGCCGGGGACACCTTCCCTCGTATCACCCACCCTATTGTTGTTGATCAGTACGATCTGTGTGCCTTAGTTAAAAGCAAGGAAATATAAAAGCTAAAGGTGGGGTTGCCTTGGAACTTCAAGCACCAACCCCTCCCCCCCCCAGTACGGAGGAATGTACCCTACATTTCTCTTCTATCAGAATTAGTAGATTGTTGTAGTTGCTCTGTGGAGTAAATTTAAAAAGACCACACAATAACACTGCAAGATTGATTTGTAAAGCTCATGCCGTGGGCCGAAAAACAAATATTACCGCAACAGGAAGGGTTTTATGAAAGAGAAATGATTTTATACAAATTATTTCTCACTTTCGATTCAGGTTACAGTAAAACAATTAGTCTGGCAGACTATATGTATACAAATAGATTTTTTAAAATATAAATTTTGTTTATATCACTGGTTAAGGGATCATTGTCGATTAACGTTATTATAAAAATAACAACGGGAATACAGACAAAAATATCAATGTGCATTGTAACTTTCTTTATTCATATCATTTCAGTAATGTAGCCTTTAGTGTAACACCTGCATATTTTTCTCTCCTAAAGCCCGCCTACCTACCCCTTAGCCCCACCCCCTCCCCGGCGTTCGCCCCAATCCCCAATCACGCTAAAACAAATTTTGTCACGACAGGCTCTTTGACATGGCCGTCTTAAAACTTTTAGTACTAGCTAGGCAAGAAACACATTCCAATTATTTTACCAGAGTACCAACAGTCAAGTTGATCATCTTTAAGCCACCCTGGTAAGTTTTACCATGTTAGACTTTGTTGTGTTTTCTCAGAACAAAGGTATTTTGGGCAGACTGCCTGCAAATTAATTTCAAATGACTGGCTTTCACTAGTCTGTCACTGTTTTATTTTTAGCACTTTAAGTCCTCCTCGCTGCCAGTAACTAGTCAACGCAAATTCTGCAATATATTCCCTACGATGAGCAGTTTTAATCTATTGAAAACTGCATTTCATCTTTTCGATACAGTTTGCCGCTTTAGCAGCAAGCGAATTCTTGTCACGCAAATGTAAGCGAGTGGAAACAGATGTTTGTTTTTAAGAACGCTTTAAGTACCAGGAATGTCAACTTTTCAAGATAATAAGTTAATTTCCTTGCTATAAAACATGTTATTTTGCAGTACAAGGAGGGAAATACTCAAATACGACCCTTGTGTGACGAACAGATGATTGCATTGACTTTTCGACCTGTGGTTGAGATATAATTTATTCGGTGTCGGATAACGAAAGCTAGAATCAAAGCTTCTTCTTTTAGCATCTATTTTACGACGAATACCCAAAGGTAGGATGGTTTTTCATCAAAATAAAAAGTATTTTAAGTTACAATGTGTATGATGTCTGACATTGACCTGTAGAAGGTTTTCTGAGCTGATTTTTGATTGATGTTGGGTTTATTTATAGTGACATTTGTTTGTAGTACAAATTGGTCGCGTTGCCAAAATTGACTCATCGTTTCCATCTCTCAACGGGACAATTTTGTCGAGCCGCGGAAGAAATTTTCACACAGCATAATATGAAGTATAACCTTAAAGACCATCGTAGTTTCGGCTTGAAAATCAATGTACCGGTGGGCTTTCTATGGTTTAGAAATTAGCTAAAATTTGCTTATCCGCTGAAGCGCTTAGAGCGGGGTAGTTAAAACAGCTAGAGCAATTTTGTCGAGCCGCGGAAGAAATTTTCACACAGCATAATATGAAGTATAACCTTAAAGACCATCGTAGTTTCGGCTTGAAAATCAATGTACCAGTGGGCTTTCTATGGTTTAGAAATTAGCTAAAATTTGCTTATCCGCTGAAGCGCTTAGAGCGGGGTAGTTAAAACAGCTAGAAAGATATAAAATTTAAAAGCTTTTCCCAAATAAACTACAGTTTTGGAAAGAGCAGGAATGGTGTTATGATTTGCTAAAAGTACATCGGTAAACATTACCGCGTTTAGCTATACGAGCGAAAAGAAAATGCACCATTTTACCCGTTTTTTGATGGCGGCGGGAAGCCAATATGGCGATTTTCAGACTTTCCTCGATTTTGAAAAAACTTAAGCGCTTTAGGAACTTTTAATTGTATTTTCGAAAATAACTCACTAGAGGGTTTATTTAGGCAAAATATAAAGAAATTGAAAATTTCACAACTGGCGCCGGGTATTCGATATTTACAGACACTGGCTCTTAATGATCTTTGACATTCCTATTCAAAGGACAATACATAACTCTTAAAGTACATTACATTTGTTTTCAAAAAGTATTCCTTTCGTCTCTGAATACCTGTTACACACGTAATAGGGACAATCAAACCTTTTCCCCTGGTAACAAAACTACCATACACATTAATTTTGTCGCGATTTTATTAACTTCGAACGGCCCACGTACGGTACACGTCTTAGCTACCCGGAATTAGCGACCCGCCGAAAGTAGCGACCGTCCGAAAGTAGCGATAAGAAAAGGCTGCTAAATCCGAAAGTAACGAGGGTCGTTACTTTCGAAACTTTACGGTATTTTGAAAATATATTATAGCTTTACATACTTTTTGTTCTTTGTTGTTATACAAACTGGATGAACAAAACTCTTTTCACCTTTTTTTTTTTTCCGTGCACCAGCCTTGGATTTGCTGATTCCATGGAAAGGATGAACAAGATGTACTGCTGTTGTTATTTAATTGTTTTATATTTATTACTTTACTGGCTATTATTTGTTTTATTTCCAGGTACCAGATCATGCTAAATTGCTGGCAAGAGGATCCGGATAATCGGCCAACGTTTCAAATCCTTAGACGTGAAATAAAACGAATGGAAAACCAACACAAGGTAAAAAACAACAATAATCATTTATTCTTCTTTCTTGTCTTGGAAAAATTGCTTTAAAAAACTTATGATATTCGTTTTTCCTTTTGAGAAAACCACTTTCTATCTTCTTCTTGGTGTTCCAAGTATCATTTTGTGTTAGATAAAGGCACTTGATAAAGGGTAATTAGTTTTCATTTTCAGTACAGTTTGACCCAAAAGCGGTGAAATCCCCCATGAAGTATAGGTCGTGATCCTAAATTACTCTCAAACTTAGTTTAGTGTATTCACACACACAATTCACAAAAGATACATAAACTATTAAATACAAAAATTATAAAGTACTAAGAATTAATGAAGGTTCGGGTCCGCCCGCAAATAGCAGAGGCTAATCGACATATTGCTACTTTTTCTTACCTTTTTTCTGTTACTTTAAACTGACCCTTTGTGAGAAAAATGACGCTATGTGTTCTCTTGTTTCTGACAGAGGCTCATCAACATGAATGACTACGACAAGAAACTCTATGAGAATGTGGAAGATTTGATGTTTTAGAGGCGCCTTGCTCACTGCAGCAGACATTTTAGCTTAGCAAGTAGAGTTTAGACAATTATTCTTTCATGATAAGTGTAGTATTAAACAATCTCCTACTGAACAGCAAAGGGAGGTGGTCGATTACCGCAGTAGATCGTCTGTCATGTAAGACTCCACATACTTTGCTTGGGCAGTGCTTTCATGTAAAGATGATCGCTTAAGGAAGATTGTCCTGTAAGAGACATTTTAAATACCATTAAAACCTACCTCGGGGCCACCCAGTGAAACTGCCTTGTTCAGGCTAGGAGTTAAGGCCACATTATTTTGTAGCGCACAGTATGATATGTAGTAATTTTAGACACCTTGATCACCCCATTAGTCCTGTCAGATTTTCGTGGCACGTTTGTAGCCACTGTGTAGCATTCATGCCAGAAGTGTTTCAACGGTCGCGTACCAGAGTGGCCTTGTTCAAAAGTCAACCATTTCATACGATAGACCTAATAATTCATAAAAACAAATTCAGTTTTAGCTCATTTTCATCATTTTTGGCGTATGAAAAGATCACCATTTAAACTAGGCCCTAGACAGACGTAACTGTAGTTGTAATGGTACAAAGGTATAAATTTCTTCATCTGGTAATTTTAATCAGTAGAGTATTTCTTTAGAGATTACGTTCTCTAGCTGAGCTTTTTTCTTTCCGGCTTAACTTTGTTTTTTCTTGTGCATGGAGGGCTGGTAGGCAGGGACGGGAAAAAGAGATTTTTCAGGCTGAGCCAGGTTTCTCCAGGATTCATTAAGTAACCGAGATTCTTCTTTCCCTTATCCAAAGGCTTTTACTCTGAGATTAAATCACATTACAGATAAGTCAAAAGCAAAACGTAGGGCAAAAATGTACGTTAGTAGGATTTAGAAGTCAGCTATGAAGAGCCGTGAATTTAAAACCTGAACTAATCCCTGTGAACTTAACTTAATATTACCTTGAACCAAGAGGACCAGGTCACAGTCATATACTAGTACATCAGTGAAGCAAATACTTCTCATTTTCTTTGTGCGATTGTTGATTGTGAGGCTATTACCAATATGAGCCCAGTAGAGTTGTATGGAAGCTGGCAGTGGTGAATAGAGAAGTAACAGTCGGGGATTGGGATGTGAGGTGTGAAGCGTGTAAATAGTCTTCAGTTAGCAATTCGTAACCAGAAGCATATTACGATGTGATACGCTTTTGTTGTCGCATAATTGAAGATTTTGTTTAGGTTACACCAATCAGAAATAGTGCTGACTTCTACGAAAAAAGTAACAACTTCCCAATTATAACAAATATATAGACTGCCTCACTCCAAAGAGATAAATCTAAAGTCTATAATCTCCAGAGACCTGTTCTCCAAAACTACTCAGTAAATAGTCAATTTCGGACCCGAACCTACCTCAGGAGGGTAGAGAATCAGGCCTTGGACCCAGACACTTGCAGAAACCAAAGGTGACAGAAGCGCAGCTTTAATGCCGGTGAGCCCGGGTACCAGAGATTTTTCGCTCGGTTTTGTGGAACATTAATGAGTGTAAGAGACTCAACGGAATGCGAGAAATTCCTTCGACACGCAAGGAAGAGCTGCATAAAACGTCCAGTCATCTCACGGTTGTTTGTAAGCAACAGGATCCAGGTTCGCATTTAAACATCAAGTATTTAAGTAAGAATTTGTACGTAAACACCCCGGGGGATACTCCCTTACCTGGCCTTAACGGGGACGTGCCGCCCGATAGGGTATGGTTTTCATTAGGGGCATCGATTACATCAATTTTTGTCTTATTCGGGGGTAGCGGTATACCTAATCACCACAAACAGCGCAACCACTCTATAAGGCTGTAGATTAGTTTTAATTGTCAATGTATTAAAACAAGAAACAGTTTGTCCTTTCTTAATTCCCAGCCTGGGCAAACGATAAAAATCGATATCGGAAAAACGTTCGATAAATCGATAACTATTGATATCAATCACGTAAACGTTATCGATTGTATCGATCAATCGATAAAAATCGATACAACTCCTCCGGTAATTACTGTTATCAATGTCATCGATTTTATCGATTTTATCGATGGATGTCGATCGTAACGTTTAATCGCAGATGAAATGATTGCGGTGTCTTTATAGCGGAGCCTGCGGGCAAAGCCCCCCAGAGGAGCTCCATTGCTTAGCACACTTGGTAACCTATCGATCCGAAAAATTTTGGTTGTGACATCAGCGTACGTCCGTACAGACTCTGGGGGAGGGGGACGGGAATCCCAAGACAACCCGACCAGGGGTGGAGAATGCTATCTTTTCTTGGCTGGAAATCGAGCGGTGCTTGTAGGCAACCGCGTTTTTCTTGGCGGGAAACCGCATGACCATCGTCGCTTTTGAAAAAGAGGTTTCTCTAAAAAGCAATACTGTAGTTATAAACTTAAGAAAAAACATCTAATATCTATAAATGAAAGAAAAAGTTCAAAAGAATACTGGTAGAAGGCGAAAAAGTTCAAGTTACGAAAGCTGCCTTCAAAGGACTTCATCGCTTTGTTTTCTTCACTGCGGAGAGCTTGCCTTGTTCTGAAACACAACCGAGTAAGTGAAGTTTTTAAAGGGTTTTATAAGGTGCATGATTTTGAGTATTACGGTCAAAGAAATAACATTTTGAAATGGAAATTTAATTTATGTCATTAGAAATGTGTCATTTACTTTTGACTTTAAAAAATTATTAGAAAACGCGCTCAGATTTGTGACAGATGTAGTCTTGAATATTTTGCCTTGCTAAACCGATTTCACTTGCGTGGACGGACCCACCGCCGTGCTGGAAGTGTAACGAGAATTGCATTTAAGTATAAACTAACGAGTTTTCGAATAAACTTTTTCAAAGACGATTTCTCTGTTTATTATTTTGTGTTTGTTTATTCATAACAGTAGGTCAAAGCAAAGTCGCAAGGCAACTGCATAAGCATCACTTACGGCGAATGATTGCTTTCAATGTTTGTTTGTTTTCAATCTTGATGGTATAAATTTTTGACCAGACTAATAGTGGCAGTTCATGTTATTTGTTAACTGAACATCCGAACGCGATGAAGATAACCCATTTACTTCAGAATAAATTTTATTTTGTTGTTGTAAATGAGCGCCGTTTCAAGTTCATCGATCAAGTGAACAGCCAATTTAATCCAAGGAGATTTGACAAGCCTTGACAGTTCATGACAGGATATGGAAACATTGCAAAAACCAAGCAAGACGGCGCCTGAGTAAAATATGTGTTCAGTTTGATGCCCTCCCCCCCCCCCCAAAAAAAATTATAATCAAGCTGTGCTCAGCCTCTAGAATGACCATTCGAACTTGGATTTACAGAACAGATCCTCAAAATATTGGAGGACAATTTGGAACACTTTCGGGCTTTTTGAGAAACACTTTTCGAAAGCGAACGAGCCAGAGAAACATGAAGAAAGCCCCGAAGTATATTTCAGACCGAAAAGTTTCAGAACTATTTTTGAGAAACGAGCACCAGTTTATTCCTAAATTAGGAATGGCTAAATCTTTATATTATTTGTATTTCAGTAGATGTGGTTTATTAAGCTGGCAGGATAACTGTGCTGTATCGACCCGAGCATCTGCGAAAGTGACATCTCGGCTATCTACCTATCTAAGCAACCGCAAAGGAAAACGTTTTGAGTGGAAGCGCCGGTAATCTTTTGTTTAACTCAATTAAATATATAGATTTAGCCATGCCTAAAAGCGGAGCCTCCAAGGAATAAACTGGTGCTCGTTTCTCAAAAATAGTCCTGAAACTTTTCGCTCTGAAATATATTTCGGGGCTTTCTTTGGCTCGTTCCCTTTCGAAAAGTGTTTCTCAAAAAGCCCGAAAGTGTTCCGAATTGTCCTCCAATATTTTGAGGATCTGTTCTGTAAAACCAAGCTCGAAAGGTCATTCTAGAGGCTGAGCACAGCTTCATTTTTTTTTTTCGGGCATCAAACTGAACACATATTTTACTCAGGAGCAGTCTTGCTTGGTTTTTTAAATGTTTCCGTATCCTGTCATTAACTGTCAAGGCTTGTCAAATCTCCTTGGATTATTGGATGTTGGCTTGAGTGAACTTGAAACGGCGCTCATGTACAACAACAAAATAAAACTTACAATCAAAAATATTGTTTTCCTGCTCTGGAAACATGATTTTAAAATAATAAAATATTTCCTGACTCAGAGCGCAAAAGACAAAACTGAAAACCTAAAGAAGTGTGGCACAGTTTATCACATTCATTGTGATCAATGCAACAAACAACATATTGGCGAAACGTCTCTCGTGCTTGAAACCAGAATTAACGGAACATCTTTCAAGGGACTCATCAGCCGTTCGCGAAAATTGCCAGCTCACGGGACATTCGGTGGATTCCAGCAAAACAAAAGTTCTCGCCACGGAAAGCAACACGTTCAAACGCCGCATAAGGGAAGCAATTGAGATCCAGTTACGAAAGCCCTCTTTGAATAGAGACAATGGCTTCGAATTAGCCAACATCTATAACACTATTTTAGGCCCCTTGAGACCCTTATGAAGTGATATAACCCTTCTTAATATTCACATTTCTACCCTGGCTGATGAAGTTCGGTTGGTCCGGACGAAATATTCCACTTCAACAGTTTTTAATTTTTATTGCGCTCTGAGTCAGGAAATATTTTATTATTTTAAAATAAAACCTATTCTGAAGTAAATGGGTTATCTTCATCGCGTTAGGATGTTTAGTTAACAAATAACATGAACTGCCCCTATTAGTCTGGTCAAAATTTATACCATCAAGATTGAAAACGAGCAAACACCAAACACGCTTAAGTTTTGCGGATGCGAAGT
The DNA here is from genome assembly GCA_964030785.1 of Siderastrea siderea. Lineage (NCBI taxonomy): Eukaryota > Metazoa > Cnidaria > Anthozoa > Scleractinia > Rhizangiidae > Siderastrea > Siderastrea siderea. Next base: position 41,928,792 of record OZ034975.1, read on the forward strand.
AAGCCCATTTAAAGTTAGGCTCTTTGAGGAACGCAAAAAAACTTGTTTTTCGGAAGCTTTTCGGATAAAATAGTCTTAAACCGACAACTGCTTCGCTTACTATTGAAAACTTCTAGGACAAGAAAATCGACAATTGCACAAACCGATCCGACAGTTAAAATTGAAAGCAATTATTCGCCGTAAGTGATGCTTGTGCAGTTGCCTTGCGACTGTGCTTTGACTTACTGTTATGAATAAACAAACACAAAATAATAAACAGAGACATCATTTTTGAAAAAGTTTATTCGAAAATCCGTAAGTTTATACTTAAATGCAATTCGCATTACACTTCCAGCATGGCAAAATATTCTAAGACTACATCTGTCACAAATCTGAGCTCGTTTTCTAATAATTTTTTGAAGTCAAAAGTAAATGACACATTTCTAATGACATAAATTCAATTTCAAAATGTAATTTCTTTGACCGTAATAAATACTCAAAATCATGCACCTTAAACCGTTTAAAAACTTCACTTACTCGGTTGTGTTTCAGAACAAGGCAAGCTCTCCGCCGTGAAGAAAACAAAGCGATGAGGTCCTTTGAAGGCAGCTTTCGTAACTTGAAGTTTTCGCCTGCTACCAGTATTCTTTTGAACTTTTTCTTTCCATTTATAGGTATTAAATGTTTTTTTTCTCAAGTTTAAAACTACAGTACCGTCGAACAATCGTTTTGCTAAATAAACTTAAGCTTTTTAAAGAAACTTCTTTTTCAAAAGCGACGATGGTCATGCGATTTTCCGCCAAGAAAAACGCCGATTGCCCAAAAGCACCGCGCGATTTCCCGCCAAGAAAAGATGGCATTCTCCATTCCCAGTCGGGTTGCCTTGGGACTTCCCCCCTCCCCCTCCCCCAGAGTCTGTACGGACGGACGGACGTACGCTGACGTCACAACCAAAATTTTTTGCATCGATACATTACCAAAGCAATGGAGCTCCGCTGGCGGGCTTTGCCCGCAGGCTATGCTAAAACATGGACAAGAGTGCTACATGCTCAAAACCACAGTTTATTTCAATTGAAATCAGTTCGTGGGTCCTTCGTTTTTGTCTTCTGCCACAAACAACCTTTATTGATTTTCCTTGAAGATTCGAGTTTCATCCTCATTTGCTTATGGAAATATTACTTGGTAAACAGTGTGCATCAACCGCCATATTGTGAAAAAGGATCAAGAAAGGATTGGGGACGATACGGAAACGAGGGCTCTTTCTTGCCACTTACCTTTAGTTATCTTACCTCTTTTCAGCCAATGGAAATGTAGTAACTTACTTTCATGGGGAAACTAATGAACAGTCACAGATCCAGACAGTGTTCGCCAGTTTTCTATATGAGTCAAATGTTCGGCGGAGTGTACAGTTTTACGATGCCTCGCCTTGATTTTGTAAGGCCATACCACCTGACATTTGAACTATACGGATGCTTCTTTGTCAGATCTCGACTACTTTTCAAAAAGATTACACAAAACTTTGGATTTATCAACTGAGTTTATAAGGTAAATTGGTTACCGTATAGAAATTGAAAGCTGACCGTTCTCTGGCGTTAGCTCTATCTCAGAGTGAACGGGTTGTTTGGTTTATATTGTTAGGAAGTTGAAAATTGAAAATTTTCAGTTTTTAGTGTTATTATTTAATGTTTGCTAATCTCGGTTCGTGACACTTGGTTTATAATCGTGCTATGGTCTAATTGATTAGTTCAAGGTCATCTCACACGGAGGATTTGGTTGCCATGTAGTGTCATTTCCTACTTTTCTGTGAGTCCTAGATTAGCGATAGTTTTAGCTGTGAGCACGTTTGGGGAAATTCCTTGACCTTGGCCAAAGACCACCATGAATGACTGACATAAGGACGAATTCTGGATCTTACTGATTTATTCCCAAGTTCTAAGTTATAGCTAGTACTTTATCGTAAAGTTATCCCGTGTTTTCGGTTATGTCTAGATGTCATTTGTTTCCGTTTTTCCTTTGGTATATTTTGGTGTTCTTAGTATGTAGATTTAGCCAAGCCTGAAAGCAGAGCTCCACTTTTTTTATTGCTGGGATGGGAAAAATATTTATACTTCCCTCTCTCTGGGATTCGAGCCCGAGCCGCTGGCACGCAAAGGAATCGCGTTATCCTCTTGAGAACCCTATGTCTTCTTCATTTTAATACACGCAGCTCGATCGAGATAAACACGGTGTGTTTTTCTGGAACAAATGTGTTCGAACCACCGCAAAAAAAAACATGGCTGTGGACGGAAAAAAACAGAAGGCACTAGCACTGCTGTGTTTGACGTCGGGACGGTGGCCAAATGCTACGAATTCAAGCGATATGTATTTCAACTCGATTCGATGTTACGCGAGTTACGTGAGTTACTGATTTGCAATAAACACGGGCCTTTTTCCTGGGAAAGTGGTGACCGTCCGCCATGTTGGCCACGTGACTCCACGGTCCGTCGCAAAAAGCATGGTTGTGAACAGAAACGAAAAACAGAAGGCACTAGCTCTGCTATGTTTGGAGTAGGAACCGGAGCCAAATGCTACAGAACTGGCGAACTCAAGCGATGTGCCGACCGAGTCCGTAGTAGAACTCAAGAAACAGAAAGTCCTTAAAGACAAATTTCGGTTTGCAACTTGAACTTTTCCCCTTCCACTTTTACAGTATAGATATTAGCTATTGTTTCTTTAGCTTAAAGTGCCTTCCGGTTTTGGCTGTCCACAATGACCCCCTGAAGATGCTTATAGGCGCGCTTTGAGGCGTGGTGTACATTTTGCCCCTAAAAAGGCACACAAAGGCCATTTTTAGTTCCTAGGTCCCCTCAGATAAGGCCATAAACAACATGATTCAAAATGGCGGCGATTTAAAGCGGATTAGCGATATTTCCTCGGGGATTTTTTGGAGTTCTCCACGCCGAGTTTCAAATTTGTTTACGTCGGGATTTAAAGATGGCGAACCTTTGCACAGACATTGAAGAAATTCACCGTATTTGCGTCGAAAATCGTGAAGATATTGACTGATTACTTCATAACAGGGAATGACACGATCGAAGAAGACATGTTTCCCCCATCCGAAGACCGAAGTAGGCCCAGGATTAGGGTTTTCTGGCATTTCAGGTGAAAACCAGTCGAGAGACTTTCAACTTCTGAAAGTTGCGCCCTAGTGCAAAATTGGAATTGACGGCTACAACGACACAGAAAAGGTCGAGAAATCAACTTGTGAGAACGCAGGATAAAATCCTCTATCATTTTACTTTTGAAAATGTATGGTTATCTATATCCTTGCATTAGACACTGAACATCGGTGATTCTGTCAAATTTTGTCGCGGAAAATTCAAGGGTCAAGGGGTTAAACGAAGAAAGAAATGCACGAAACTCAATGAAAGATGTGATCGCCGCAGAACCGGAATTTCATCGCTGTAATTCGGAGAATTAGAGGCTCGTAAATAAACGTTTATTAAGGCCAGGAATAGAAGAAAAAAATCCAATTGCTAAACTAACCTTTGTTATCTGTTTACAAAATCATCCGCTAAAACACGGTTGAGCTTATTTTCATCGAGGGCACAAATTCCCGCTCACTGCCGATTTTCAGGTTTAAATCCTCAACAAACATCTTCATTTTTTCGCTCTAAAGTTGCAGTTTCACCCCATAAATCTTAAATAATTTTCTCATTGCATAATGCTGAATTTGTGGTACAATTCTCGCCACATAGAGAATGTAGCGCTGAAAAGGTTGACAAAACTTATGCTGATTGCGACAGCTTTAAGTGTTTCATCCGTCCGCACTCTTATTGACGCTTTAATTAGCCAATCAGCGTGCGAACATTCGCTCAGTTAATGTAAAATTACAGATAATAGATGATTTTTCTTAACTTTAAAACTCCAACTCTGTGAAATATCGTTTTCCTACTCTGGTTGCCCAAAAGCACCGTGCGATTTCCTGCCAAGAAAAGATGGCATTTTCCTTCCCCGGTCAGGATGCCTTGGGAGTTCCCTCACCCTCCCCATGAGTCTGTACGGAAGGACGGGCGGACGCACGTACTTACACTGTACAACCAAAATTTCTCGTATCGATAGGTTACCGAATTTGGTTACCAATGGTGATCCGCTGGCGCGCTGCCCGCGCGGGCCTCGCTAACGTTTGCGGAGGTGATGCAAAGCGATCAGTGAGGAGCAACGAGATTTTAGTGCAATGAAAGGTTGATCAGATTTAAGCACACTACTAACTAAAAAGTTCCCTGTTTTTTTTTGTATGTGTGTGTTTAAATGAAGTCACCAGGGGCTGTAAAAAAATATTCTAACTGTTCAGTTGTCATTTTGGAGTAATTTAAAGTTCTTTAATATGACGTTTTTGGCTGCACGGTTGTGTTGATGATAGTTATAAGTGAGCGTAAAACGGAATTCTCTCGTTCTTTTCCTTCTGTGACGTTTGCAATGTTGAGCACGATGCTGAGCCGCGTTGACAACCGAGTCAGGATAACCACTTTTCACTCAGGATAACCACTTTTCAGTCGAGAAGATTCACATGTCCTCTCTTAGTCCTCTCTTATATAGAATATTTCATTTTCCCGTTTTATTGTATCTTACCTTTTATCTCGCTATGTATGTAAATACTATCTCTTTATGTAAATATTAATATATTCATTCCTTTTTTCCTTCTCTTTATTCTTTTTGTACTTTCCTAGTATTTCCAAGTTGTTTGTTAAAAGGTAAATACCTTGAAACTTAAATATAGTCTACTACTACTACTACTACTACTACTACTACTACTACTACTACTACTACTACTACTACTACTACTATTACTACTACTACTTCTACTACTACTATTACTTCATGTGGCCTACTAGGGACATTAGGCCCTTTTCAAACTCTAGCTCTTGATGAAGATACGGAAATGCATGACATCATCACTTTGATGCTACGGTAACATCGATGCCAAACAAACTAACTTTTTGGGAAACTTGTTCCAACCGACATAATAATAATAATAATAATAATAATAATAATAATAATAATAATAATAATAATAACAATAATAACAATAATAATAATTTAGAACTTATATAGCGCATCTTCTATATGAATATAATCAAATGCGCTTTGCAAGCAGGTGGAATTGGAATTTGGAAATGTTGGTTTTGGAAATGTTCTGACAGTGAAGTCATAAGCCGTTCAAATGTTGGGTGGTGTGATCTTACAGAATCCAAGCGAGCTAACTTAAACTTTCCACGTCAAATGACAAAAGCTTTTTCCACCCAGGCGAATATGAAAGCAAGAAAAGATCGATCTCGAGTTGCAGTAACTACTGCGTTTACTAACTTTTCTGTAGATTAGTTTCCTGCTTACATTGTTCTTTCGAATTTTATAACTTGCAAATCCAGTTTAAAACGATAGAAGACAGCATAGATGCGCATTAAATGGTATTGATCACGGTCCAATCGTTACATGGGTTTTGCAAGTCAAACAAGACAGTGATACCGTGTGGCACTAAATTTTTGCGGGAGTTTAATTTTGCGGATTGGCGACTTTTTGTGTTTTGCGGGAACTAATTTTTGCGATTGGAAAAGACTGGTTTTTCTTGCTGGGAATTAATTTTTGCGAAGTCGCGTTCAAATAGAACTAATAACATTTTCGTTTTTTATTTGAGCATATACAAAAGAAAGACGAATAAAACAACATGCGAATGTAAAACATATTAATCAATGTCACTCCTATTACAATGGATCAACAATAACTAGAGCCGAGTACCACTAAATGTATTATCCGCCGAGTTATCTGTAGCAATTTCTCCTCCAAATCAGTATTTTTGTATATAATATCTACGGTGGAGTAAATTTTTGCGGAAAAAAAATTTGCGGTAATTTTATTTTACGAGAACATTTTTTTGCGGATCGCGAAAAAACCTGCAAAAATCGCAAAACTTAGAACCCCGCAAAAATTTCATGCCACACGGTAGTTTGCATACCTATAGATACTTTATTACATCAGGAGCCCATTAGAGGGAGCGTGAATCTGGTATCGACCGGTGTCACAGCGCGTTAGATTTTCCGGCTATTTTTAGATGACATTTTCCCGCGAAAAGTTGCTGTTTCCATGAAAGTCCGCAGCATCCAATATGGCAGCCGATCTCCTGCCCCCTTCTCACCATCCCTCCCGTCCTCTTTCTCCATAGACCAGTTTCATGAGCTCCTTCCAGTCCAGATTTTCCTCAACACTCTTAAGCATCCCAGACATCTTTGCAATACGCAGCTGAATTAAAAAGAAAATTATAAAGACAAAAACAAAATATTGGTGAACGCCGCAGCGACAGAATCTCTGGTATTACGAGACTGCGAGTGGTGAACCTTGCAATGACAAACCGTAGGAAGTTAAAATATTGAAATGTAACAGTATGGACAGTATGAGTTTGCCAAAAAGGTTTTTATCTGGCGACAACAACTACGAAACAAGGTTAAGTAGCGAGCGAAAGAGGCAAAAGAGTGGATGAGATGCGAACACAACAGTAGTGGATGTTTCCCGTGCTGAAGACGATAAACGTGCATCTATTCGAGAAAAACTTCAGTGTAAACTTCCAAAAAATAAAGCAAATCTGATCAAGACAACTCTGACCTTGAGGCACTGGATGTACGTCGAAGAAAACGTTTAGCAACGGTACATTGTTAAAAGACCCTGCAGAGAATCAAGAAAGAGAAAGTGATCAAGCGACTGCTGGATTCCTTAATTAAAGCTTGCCATAACTTATTTGAGGAAGGGTTTCTCAGTCATCAAAGAGTAAACAACTTGAACAGTCCTGTTATTCACAACATTCATAAATTAAAGTGATGGAAGTCTTTGAAGTGTGGTGTCGTAGACATCAGCAAACAGGTGATTTAGCTTTGTTAAATATGTTCATGTTCATGCACATGCACCAAACCGTAAAACCCTCTCGTTTATCAATAAATAAATGTTCCCAAACAATATCATGTTATTTCAATAATTATTATAATATTATGTTTTTTGTTACAGTATACAAACAACACGAAGAGAAGTCAGGCAAAAGACATTTCTTGCAATTTTGGCAGGTTGGTTTACAAAACTAATTAAAGTATAAATATCTTTTGCTGACAATTACAGCTTCTATTTCTGATACGGTTTTAAATGATATTAATTTTTAAAGGAAGAATTCGCTCATGTGGGGTAGTACAAAAAAAAAGTAAATTGATGATTTGGAAAAACCTTATTTGAGTGGTTTCTTGGCAATTCTTATATTTTCATCTTGTGAGACAAATATCAACTTCCTTTTTTTAATTCCTTTAACCTTGGAAAAATTCACCATAACAATAACAACAATAACAATAACAATAATAACAACAATACTTTTAAGTCATAATGGATGAAACCCAAACTTCAGAGAATTGAAATGAAAGCTATTGGGCAGCACTTTCCTCTGGTACTTTTTGACTTGTTTTACAGAGTACATGGTTCTTACCTTTAAATCAGTGTTGTGGATAAATCCACAGTTAACACACTATCTTAATACCTTTTAGGTGTTTCTTTCAAACCTCTGACAGGCACCTCCATCACTTTTACATGGGAGTCCCCCCCGGGATAAGCTATCATAACTTGTATAAATTTATTTCTTATTTATTTCACAGACATGGGGACCTTCTGAGATTATTGGTACATGGCTTTCAGTCATTTTGCAAAGGTTTTTTTTTTTGCAAACACTTCACCAAATGGAAGTTACTTCATCCGTCCCCTGAGAGTAAACCGAAATGCATTGGATCCATTTTCAGCATGCTAAAGCATACCTCTGGTGGAAATTTATCAGGTACAGACTATGGCCCAAGAAGAGTGGACAAGCTAATAAATACTCAGAGAAAGCCTACAGAGATGGGCCATTAAAAATATTCTTTAGTGGAGAGGAAAATGCACCTCATGAAACTGTAACTGTGCCTGGAAAGAAAGTTATAGGCTGAGAAAACAGCCGACGTTTGGCGAGGTCGCCACTTGAGCCCTCGCAAAACGATGTCTGAGTAACGAGCTCAGAAATCCCATACTGATGATGTGCTCAACCCAGATCTCGGTGGTGCTTCTGATTGGTTGAAAGAAAATTCCCTCGCTGCACAACCAATTAGTGCACATCATCAGTATGGAATTTCTGTGCTTGTTACTCAGATGTCAGACGGGCTCAAGTGGCGACCTCACGAAATGTCGGCTGTTTTCTCAGGCTAAAAAAGTTAATAGTGGATGTATATTGTTTGCATTTCCACCCTCAACTGCAAAATCTGAATGAGGTGGTCGTCAGGGAAGTAATGCCTGTACAATTATTTCAGTCAAATTTGGTACTTATTATTTCAACTACAAATTAGATGTATCTCTTTTGTGGAATGAATTGCCTCAGTTATGGACTGGAGCACTTGTCAATGGGTGATGGCAATGCCATATATATGAGGACCTCTTTAGTGACACTGCAGTATTTCTAGATGTGGAAGACGTAGCACAGTCAGTTGGTACAGAATGCCAGGTGCAGTCCTGTGACCACATCTTTGGTTTCAATAATGCCAATAATTTTGCTGACCTTGCAGCACAAATTGACAATGTCAAGCTGAATTCTGTATTAGACCATTGCGGAGTTTGCATTGCATGTGATAAATTAGTTGGCAATTTAGTAAAGGGCAATGGCCTCCCTCTGTGCCCTTGTGGACAGTCATGTGCATCCACCAATCAATGCAGGCGCAGTTAATTTAACTCCTAATAGCTCTCAGCATCTAATACAGGAGTATGCTAATATGTTGCTCGCAGAGGGCCACACACTTAACATTGTAACTCTGAATTGGGTAGAGCATATGCCTTCCAGAAATTAAATTTTAATTTCAAAGTATTCATTTTAAAAGAATTAACAAGGTGCCAAAGGGGTGCTTTCAACACCGTATATTATGAGCAAAATTAGTGATCCTCACAGCTATATATCAACTAAGCGGTTGAAAAAGTAATCACTCAGGTGCAACACTCTATCCACTGAGCTACCAAGCCACATGGATAGATAGTCAATTGTGAGTTTGTATTACATATCCACTGATGGCGAATGTATCATTATATTTTACAGTTTTCAGTGTAGTTATTTGCAGCAAGTGACATTTCAAACAAAAATATGTCTCATTGAGCTGTATGTTTATTATGTAAAAAATATACACTGTACATAACACATGTACATAAAATAGATAAAGTCCACCATGCTGGACTTTGCTATGAAAGGGCAAACTGTCATTGCCATGGACATCAAATAAAATGCATTTATACAATCAGCCCCATAAGTTAATCATTAGGGGGGGGGGGGGGGGGTCCCATATAAAGATGACTGGGATGCTCACAGATATTACAAAAGAAACCCATACAAGGAACCAAGATTTTGTTTTGTGGGCGTGGCTACCATTTTTTTATCCTTGAGAGGTACCAGAGTGAAACATAACCTGGTATTTTAATTGTCTGTATATGTGATAAGGTCAGTTCTTCTATTGCACACTTTTGTATTTTCCAAGGTTTTAAAAGCAAACTGTTATCTCTTTTCTTATACCCCAAATTAAAGCCAACATGAAAGCTGTGCACAGCTGTGTACTTTTAGAAACTGAACTCTCTAAGAGGTACAGAAACTATTTTTAACCCAGAAAAGATACGAAGAGCATCTCCCTCGCTTTTATATGGGCTAGTTTTCCCCGGGAGTTTAATACTGAATCTTGAAATATCTTGCTCTATAGGATATAAGAGCAGGTTTCACATGTATAGAAAATAATATTTTTGTTAAGTATTTACTTAAATATTTTTTCAATCACCCACAAATTTTTCAAAAAATAAAAGCAATATCGCAGCTTGGTTTGTGCTTGAATTTGGCTTGTTAATGTTGTTAGTTCCACTTCAGAGGAAGCCATGCAGACTTGTGACTTTTAGCCCAGTGGGGACAACCAAGATTATCATTCGTTCTTGAGTAGCTTTCCCGATCTAAAAACTTTTAGCTTGCCAAGGATTTCATCCAAGTTTTGATAGGACAGCTTTTTTATATCCTTTTAAACTGTTCTCATAGCAGTCTTTTACCAAAGGAGAAAACTTTCGACAAAACCCAGTCACAAGCAACTTCAAATTTAGTGATTGGGAAGCATTTAATAAATGCGTTGCGAACGTTTATCGCTCATCTTTACTCTTGATTTGCTTGTAGTGTAAGAGTGTTTTTCTCAGTTCTTGCTTAACCTTTTCGGCTTGTTCAGAGGAAATGTAAGTCCCGAGAGTCTCTCGATTTCTCCGTTATTGCATGTCTATCTTTGTCTCCTTTCTATATCTCTTTCTCTGCTTACCTGCAGCAGGACCACTGAAGGTTTTCTTATGTCGCACCGCCGCCCGATCGGAGGTGAGAGGCAAATACTCGCTTTCACGAATCCTGTGAACTGCTCGATTCTTCACCGTTGCTATTATAGTTCTCTTCCCTAGATTCTGAACTTTCTGCTGAGTCCCATAAGCTCTCATCACTGCCATTTTTGGACTTTCAGCTATTTTGTGCTGGTTCCGATAAGTTTAAGCTTTCTTCATTCAGACCATCCGCAACTGATGTTTCGACTTTCAGATACTTTCTGCTTAGCTATAAGCTTTCTTCACTTAGATCATCCGCCATGTTTCGACTTTCAGCTTCTTTCTGCTAAATCCGATAAGCTTTCTTCAGTCAGATCATCCGGCATGCATGTCTCGACTTTCATTTGAGCTAATTTCTGCTGAAGCCGATAAGCTCCGCCATGTTTACCTTGTCGCGCAGCTGATTTTTTTGGTTTCTGATTGGTCAATTGCATTCTTCTCTGATTGGTTAATAGTTTTCGCGCGAAAAATTGAATCTAAATTTATCCTGATAATCTAACGCGCTGTGACATATACCCTATATGGGAGATGGACGCTCCATAATGGGCTCCTGATTACATGAAATTTTGGCGACACATTTATTTCGCGATTTCGGAGGTCTTTTATTTCGCAACACTTTAATTTCGCGATTTTCCGAAAATGTCGTATGCAAAATCACTTTAATTTCGCGATTATACCATTGTTACAGGTTTGGTTATTTCCTTGAAGTTAGGTAAAGCGACTTTATTAAGAAACATCAACGCTAACAAAAACACAACGACCTTACTAAGTCAAGCTATGTTCTACCTGGTCTCGAGTCAATATTCATCATTATCCTTCTCCATTTAGTGTGAAACTTGCTAAAGAAAAATGATGTTATTTACCTTCTCGTACTATTCAAATCTGATGAGTCATTTGCATAAATGTGGATCAACAGGCTGCAACGCTTCGTCCCCAGTTACCGCGTCTTTTATCCCCGCTTTCTCCCATCGTTTGCAAAATATGAGCCTTTCCCTCGTTTGATGACTGTACAAAAGAAGTGTTGCTTGAAGTGGACGTTGAAGGCAGTAGTAATGAGGACCAATAAATTGCCTCAGTATAGTTTACAACGTACTTTGTAAACGTTTTATTGGTAATAAACTCATCTTTTCTTTAATGATCTGATGGACATAATGACAGTCACTTAATTTTTGCGTCATCTTATGTTCGCGACGCTTTAATTAAAGTGTCGCGAAAATTTCACGTAATAAGGTAAGGTGTTAATCTTTTGCACCAGCAAGAGAGAAAACTAGTTTATAACGAAATGACGCGTAAGAGTGACAACCAGTCAGCCATGACCATGGTCTCCGGGTTTTTAATTTATTCTGTACCGATATCAAAGAAAAGGAGTTATGCATCATTTTCTTTTTAGACGGGCCAGGTTTTGCCACAGACCCCCAAAGTTATAATTCAGAGGAATAGTCTGATATACTTAAATGATGTAGATTGGTTCAGTATGAAGTAGTTCGTAGTCAGAAGCCAGAATGGTCGATTAGCCGCAAGAAACAGATTTACTCCAAACTAAAGAGTTTCAACTGCACTTCTTATCATATTTTTCACAATCACACTTTTACAAAGGTCATCTTTGAAAATTTCCTTTGCATCGACAAATTAAACCAAAGGAATGGTATCCCTATTATACAATTAAATCAATCCACCTTCCACCAAAAATAACACTACAGTATAGAGTTCCCTCCACAACTTTGCAAAGAAAACACAGGCAAATATAGAAACTTGCACTTTAATTCTTTTTCTGTACGTTGAGTGAACTACAGTACCATGTCAAAATAGTTATAGCTTTTAAGAATGAGATGTACCCAGGAGCTAAATTGAGTTCCAAAGTGGACCGGTTATAAACACAATAAATACACAGGGGAAAACCGAACCTAAGGCACATCAGAGCTAATGCTGCAACTTTGGACTAAACCGAGTTCTTTTGAATCGGATTTACAGTGCAAATGGGTTTCTCTTTCAAAGACCACTTTAAGACACAACGATCTTAAAGCAACCTACTACTACACCCACCTTGCATGCTAGTTTGGACCGAACAAACTCTTACCCAGTGTGCACATCTTGTCTTCATGACCTCGTTAATTCCACCCCTGAATTTATACGAATGATATTGTCTACCCATGTTACACTTTACACTTTCCATGTCCAAACGGGCCTGAGCTAACTATTTTTTTTATTTGTTTTCTTCGGTACCTGGGCAGAATGTGTGACCGTCGTAGCCTTACTGAGCACGAGGCAAGACACATAACAGTCTTAACAAGAGATCTTGACACTTTCAAAATGACAAATCGTAGCTAGAAAAACTTTTTCTACGACTAACCGATAACGGTCTTCAATTTTCCGCCACCCCTAACGACTAAATTTTTGCCCGTTTTGCGGCTAAAGGTTAACCCCATTGAGACCCTCTATACAGTGTACTAGATTGATATCTCTGATAGAGTACAAAAAACGGTCAACAAGGAAGTAATTTTAAACTGACCAAATGCCAGGAAACACCTTCGGTTGTTTGCCGGGTCCATGTACGTTTCTATATTACTAAGCCTCCAGAAGTAAATTTATAAAAATCCAATCAGTGCCTTTAGGATTTGTGTACGTTTTTCTTCGGATAACTTTAATTGAAATAACTCCCTTTTGTTTTTTACTTCTTACGCCGACTTTCGGAAAAGCCACACAAAGTATTACCTTACGTTGTTGGGGCAGTCTATGTTCCCGCGAAAAGAACAAATTCGGGAATACAAATTTTTGCTGACTTTATTACCCTATTTCCAAGGTGGTTCAATTAGTTCTAGATGCTAGTTCAAGGTTGAGTATGCTAGCAAGTTTTGAGGTTTTAGAAGCTGTTATGAGTAGCATGACTCCCGGCTCTGAGAAACCAACGAATAAAACCTAAAGATTGTGAGGTCTGGTTGAACCAAGTCAATAAGCTAACATAATCTGCTTTGTTTTGTAGAGTCACAGGCACCGACAATTACAGCATCATTTCATGCAACAATATATGTTGTGGAAGGTCAACTGAAATATCACTCTGAGATGGGCCTACAATGTTGTATATATGTTTGTATTTTTCAGAATCCCAGGCACCCACTTTTACAGCATCACCTAACGCAACAGTGTATGTTGTGGAAGGTCAAAATATCACCCTGGAATGGTCGACCTACAATGTCTGGGGAAGTGCATTCCGTAAGCTCGAATTTGTACAGTCTACAGACACGATAAACATCTTAGACAAATCTGCCTCAGACGGCCTGTTCATATATCCTGACTTCCGTGGTCGAATTGCAGCTAACATAACATAAAAAAATGCCAAGATAACGTTCCTTAAAGTGAGCAGTACAGACAGGAAGACCTATCGCCTTGCAGTTGAAAACGAAGCCCGCCAGAAGGCTGAGGACTTTGTGCAAATGGAGGTACAGGGTAAATTGGAATTATTCTTGATGTGAGTTAAACTTAAAGGTTAGCATAACTTTAATGTTTGTTAGAAATTCGAAGTCTTTTCATCCGTTTCATACCAACCAGTCTACGTAGAATTGTTTTAAAATTTATCCATGATACGAACCCAGGTTGAACTCACTTGCTGAACTTGTAAACAGGTGTTAGAAGAATTGTTCTCCAGCTCCAGCAGCAGACTCAACGTCTTTTATCCCCTCATGTTCGTCTCCAGGATTCTCCTCTATCGCCTCGTATTCCTCTTTATCAGAATTCGCTTTTTCTGACCCTTCCTCACTGTCTTCACTAGAAACCTTATCATCTGCACATGAACTCGTCGATGCACCTTTATTTACTGCACTATTCTTCAAAAACTACAAGACAACAACAAGTATAAAACATCAAAGCCTACTCATTTGACTGAGTTTTTCCACGCGCAAAAACAAAAGCTTAGTACACTGCATAAATAAAACTCTAGAAACTCTAAAAATTGAACTAGACAAATCGAATCAGAACCTCACTGAAACGCAAAAAATATAATTGAAAGGCCACTTAACTGACATCCACACTTTACATGGCTACAAGATAAAGGTGTGAAAACCTTACCAAAATGAATTTCCTGTGCAGTCTTTCTTGATGCCTGATCAGATTCTTGTTTAGAAACGCTGGGCTAGTTAGCCGAGGAAATAAAACAACACTAATTTCGTCATGCTTAAGCCTAAAGCCTCTAAGAATAAATGCGGTAGAAATCGTGGGGTTTAAAATGAACAGAGCACACCTCAGGATATTTGCTTGATGTTCACTTCTTCCGCGAGGAACTCACAAGGGAGATTTTCTTCTTTCCTTCTCCTTTTTACCGCTTCAATCACTCAGTCTAACAAACACTTTAACCGTTTTAAATCAAATTTGGTATGATTTTTATCCTTTGCTGCCGTTGTCTACATGCACTTTCAGTGCCTTCATCCATCCACTGATTGGATCTTCATCTTTTTCTGTCAACTTTAATTTAGCTTAGCAAGTGGAGTGTAGACCAGTATTCTTTCATGAATATTGTAGTATTAAATAATGTCCTACTGAACGGCAAAATGAGGTCGTCGATTACCGCTGTGGATCGTCTATCACGTAAGACTCCAAATGAATTGTTTGGGCAGTGCTTTCATGTGAAGATGATCGCCTCAGGAAGTTTGTCCTGCCGAGACATTTTAAATACCGTTAAACGATAGGGCCACCCCATCAAACTGCTAACTTTTTCAGGATTACGACCACTTTATTTTGTAGCGCACAGTATATTATGTAGTCATTTTCTTATGTTAAAGACACCTTGATCACCCCATCAATCCCGTTGAACTTTCAACAGCATAAAATGCAGTTTATTTGAATCTTGAAAAGCGATGCAGGCAAGCCAACATAGCTTGCTGTGACTACTTATTTTTAGTCCTTTTTGAGCACCTTTTTTTGAGTACCTTGTTTTTACGAAAGCTTTGCTAAATAAACTTTACAGAGTATTGATCGTATTGTGCTGACGTCTACGAAAATGGCAACATTTTCCTAACAACAAATATATATATACTGCCTTACTCCAAGGAGATAAATCTGAGATCTATCATCTTCAGGGACCTGTTCTCCCAAATTATTGAACAGTCGATTTCCGGCCCGAACGTCGGAACCTTGGAACCAGCTGCATAATCCAAGCGTAACAGAAGTGTAGCTTTAATGCCAATGAGTCTGAGTACCGGAGGTGTTTTGCGCGGCTTTGTGGAGCATTAATGAATGTAAGAGACTCAACGGAATGCGAGAAATTCCCTCGAAACGCAAGGAAGGGTTGCAAAAACCCTCCAGTCATCTCACGGTTGTTTGTAAGCAACGGGACCCAGGTTCTCATGTAAACATCAAGTATTTGAAAAACAATTTGAAAGCGGACACACCCGGGGGAGGAGGTACTCCCTTATCTGACCTTCACAGGGACATGTGGCCCGATAGGGTATGGTAATCACAAGGTTTTGTCTTAAACGGGGTATCGATTTTATCAATTTTTGTCTTATTCGGGGTAGCGGTACACGTAATCACCGCAAACGTAACAGCTCAACCACTTTATAAAGCTGTAGATTATTTTTAACTGTGAATGTATTAAAACAAGAAACAGTTCGTCCTTTCTCGATTCCAGTCTAGAACAGGGTATGACTGTGGGTTAAATGTCTCAGAGAAGGTCTGAAAAAATCTACGTTCTGTCTTAAACAGGGTAGCAAAATCATCGATTTCTGTCTTAAACAGCTAGGGCCAGGGTTTGAGCGCCCGAGCCGCACCTTCCTACCCAAGCATCTGTTAAGTACCTCCCCCGGGGCAAACACAAACACTTAAGCTTCGCTAGCATAACGACTGAAAGCATAGTAACTAATGAAGCATTTTTCTGGTGTTGGGTCTTTCACTACCAGAATAGAGCCATGGAACGTTCGAGTCTGTTTATGAAGACGTCAAGTGTGACCATTCAAATGATAGCTAGTGAAACCTATATTTTTTATTGTTTATTCTGCTGTACAAGACGGTTCTAACTTTTGAGAGTGGCGACGGACTTCAAAACAGTGACAATTCAAATCAAAGTTGTTAGCAGCAACTGAAATTAGAAATAGTTTTCAACCTGAACTTTGCTACTCAGGAGTAAAATATATAAACGCCCTTGTATACATCACTGTTGACGTAAATCCATTATTCCTTGTTGACAGAATAGAAAACAAAGCACATCTATGGTTGATTGCACTCTGGTTATGTGTGATGGAAAACTAAAGTGTCTCTAAAGAAATTATTCCTAAATTTAAATAATAAGAAATTCCATCGATAATGCGCTAGCAAAATTTAAGCAATTGCAAATTCCAACACTGATGCTTAATTCCATGAGTAAAGTGCAACGTTGTTCTCACCATGACTAAGCCAGCCATCTCATTTCTGTTCATTGTTCTTTGGACTTCATTTTTTGTTCCCAAGGCAGGTAAGAACGTTTAGAAACTTGCTATAGATCTAATTAAGTTAATGTACTTTAATAATCGGGGCAAATTAGGTGTGCCGATTGCATGTTGATCACATTTTTTGCTTTACCTCTTTACCGCTTTCTCTCCACTTTGCCAAGAAAGACTGTGACTAAGCTGATTGAGCAATTCTCTGTCTTTTTCTTTCCGCTTATGTATTCTCATAATCACATAAATTCGTCATCTGCAGGAAAATATCGGTGATACTTATTAATAAAAGAAAAATAAGGAGACTCTTCGAGCAGGGCAAACTGATACGCCAGATCCATTGTGGACTCTTACTATATTCGTATATTTTATAAATACTGACTCTCCGTTTATGGATTCAATATGAAAGCAAGAAAAGATCGAGATTCAGTAACTACTACGTTTACTAACGCTTTGCCAGATACGCAAATTCAGTATAAAACAATAGAAGTCAACATATGCTGAGTTCAAAGATCACATGGGTTCTGCTTGTCAAATAAGACTAATAGTTTGCCCAGTAAGCTGTCCCTCCGAGAGGCAAACAACAAGAAAGAAAAACTAGTTAATAAAGAAATACTACGAAAAGGTGATAAACCAGTCAGCCATGGCCATTGTCTCCGGAGTTTTAATTTATTCTGTACCGGTATTAATGCATCACTTTCTTTAAAGACGGGTCCAATTGTGACACAGGACCACCAAGGTCATGAGTCACAGGATTAGTTTGAGATACTTAAATGATGTCAGGTTCAGAAAAAAGTAGTTCGTAGACAGAACGCAGAAGATTCAATAATAGCAAGAAGCAGATTTGTTCCAAACTAAAGAAGTTCAACTTCACTTCTTACTCAGTACACAGCTTGGTACACAGCCATTTCACTAGGTTCGGCACTTAAAAGCCATTTCAAAAAACTCGCATGAGGTTTCACTGTTTCTAAAAACTAATGGAATCGACTCAAAGCCCCTTGTCTGGTTTTAGTAACATTATTTCCTTGTTAACTATTGTAATGAAATTATGTATGTGTGCTTAGCACTGACGCATCTCAGATGTTCTAGAATGATAGCTAAGACGGGCTTGTAGTGCAACGTCTTATGGTTTACGAAAGAATGGAATTTCAGATTTTCCAAAAATTGTTCTCAGCTGATGGTTGAAAACTAGAGAAATTTAGGAAACTTTGTGTCAAGGATCAAAATGTTCAGCCAGTGGGGCATTTCACTTGTTGTTTTCACCAATACTCTTGTCAATTTTGAGGTCCAAAAGTCTTGGGAAGATCATGGAAAAGCCTTGGGATTTTCTTTCCCGGCTTATGTGTGAACCTTGTGCAAGGAACCTTGTACTTCTCTGTACGTCTGAAGTGCCGTTGAGTTTAATACATTTATTTACACAAATCCATATCGGCACCTTTTGAAGTCGTTGAAGTTTTTATCATATAACTTTAATGGAAATATCATATTTGTCGCTTTTAATTTTACACCGACTTTCGGCAAAGCCGCAGCTACCTTACCATTCAGTGTTAAAGAGTGCTTTGACTGTACATGTGACAGAATCACAATTCAAGTTTAGTTAAGAGCCACGATTTTCAAATTAACCCTATACTATTTTGATGTATGGAACACAGGAAGGAAGAAAGAAAGAAAGAAAGAAAGAAAGAAAGAAAGAAAGAAAGAAAAAAAGAAAAAAAGAAAGAAAGGAAAAGAAAGAAAGTCAAGTATCTATCATTGCTTTACGCTACTTTGTTTTTTAGAGTCACAGGAACCCACAATTACAGGATCACCCAACGCAACAGTGTATGTTGTGGAAGGTCAAAATATCACCTTGGAATGGACCTACGACATTGGGGGAAGTGCATTTCGTATGGTCGAATTTCGAGATACGGACGTACACGTCTTAGATAAAGTTCGCACAAATGCCACGTTCATTTATCCTGACTACCGTGGTCGAGTTACAGCGCAAATAAATGAAACAAATGCGAAGATCACGTTCCTAAACGTGAACAGAACAGACAGCAAGACCTATCGCCTTACAGTTGAAAACGAAGCCCTCCGGTTTGCTCAGAAACTTGTGAAAATAACAGTGCAATGTAAGTAGGAATTATTCATGATGCGATTTAAATCAATAGGTAGCTTCTATAACATCCTAACAATTGATTTCGTGGTTGAGTCGTTCAATTTTCTCCCCTGCGGCTCCAGAGGAGAAAATGTCATCAATTGTATCGCCACACACAGCGCAGGCTATTGAGTAAATGTAGCCTCCACGTATTACCACCTCCGCGTGCAACAAATGGCGAAAGAAACAATGATGAACGTCGCAGTAAGGATATCTTTAACTGCAAGGGTCACTATCATTCCTTACTTCATCCACAGTTCAGGTACACGATTATTTCATATATTCACTCTCAAATGGGGAAAGGTTGGACGATGAAAGAGCGGGTGCGAGCAAAAAGGTGGGATGAAGTGGACTAGCTGAATTTTAGTTTGACAACTGAAGGTTTTCGGAGACATCGGAGAGGCAAATCGAGTGAACAACTAGTGAAAGTAGTATGAAAAATTTCCAAGTTCCCTTCGAGACTGAAGTCAAACCGGCAGTATAATAGGAGCTAGGCAGTCAAATTTGCCTGACAGACCCATTTATGTGAATTAACCAGCACAGCGACGAAGAGAGTACTGATTTTCTTGGAACACAAATAGGTCTTTTACAAAGTGGTTTTTAAATGCCTCATAACATTGATACTTACATGTGTTATTAGAGCAGTTTTCAAACGAGTGTCGTAAAACTGACGCGAAATAAAGAAATAACTCTAACCAATCACAACAGGAACAAAAAATAAAATGATCCAATCACAGATCGAATAGATCGTGCCAGCGAGTTATGATTGGTTTTAATTTTACGTCTGATTGGTTAAGAAAATGGCGCGAGTTTTTGTGGCCAGTAAGAGAGCGTACTCAAGCAAAACCAAAGCAAACACAACATTAATTTCGACACTCAATTGAAAACTGCTCTATTTTACATTCTCAGCCTCTCTATGAAACTGATTTCCAGCTTTCCTATTGGCGCACGCCAGTGAGGAAGCTTGAAATTTCAGAAGATAGACCTTTCTGCCTTGCAGGGAAATTTGTGCCGCGGTCAGTCAGAAGTTTTTAAAAGGCGCGAAGCAACCTAAACAAAGTGCGGAATAAAATAGTACTGAATTTCAGTGAAATATTACTAGATGAATTTAAACATTGTACAGTTCCTGACAGCTCAACGTATGTATGTATCCATCTTTTAAATGCTATCGTCCGGTACATATGTTGTTGACGTTTGAATTTCACTGTCTGGGTTGGGTCTAGATATGCATACTGGAAATGCTGATGTAGACTTAGCCGAGCTTTCCAAACCATTTAAAAATGATTGATGTTTTCGTGTTTGTTTTTGCTAATTTTAATTAGATAAACCGTACATTGATCAGTTTGAGGAAAGTGAATATACAGTCTGTGTTGGTATCGTGCTCAGCTCCACCTGCTCAGGTGTTGGTAATCCTGCGGTACACACTTACGAGGTGTTTGAGAATGATAGCCTGGTGACTAGCAGCAACAGTCCCATACAGTGGAGTAGACCACTGTCAACAGCAGGAGTGTTTCTCTTCAAATGTGTGGTAAAGAACACTTTAGGAACGGCAATGAGCACGGCAACTGTCACTGTTACTGGTGAGACGTTTTTTTGTTCTAAAACAGAGCGTGCTGTAATTGCTGAGACCCCATTTATATGGTGTCGGGAACCCGAGATAAGCTCCCCGAGACAACTTTACGGAACGTTTGTATGATAAGAAGTTGGCCCTACTAACCGAACCAATGTTGACTCTACTTAATTATTCCGAAATCTTACTTTGGTATTTATTAGCCTGCGTAGCAGGCGTAAACGGGGAAGGGGAGAGAGAACGCGGCAGAAAAATGGGGTTCTGGGAGCTAGGGACGAGGGAACGCCTGCTACAAAGACCCCCATTTTTTCATCTCCGCCCACCGATTTTCAGGTAATCCAATTAAGTTAACTGTCAATGCAAACACCAATCAGAAACAGGCCCGCGCTTTTCTGCCTGCTTGACTTCACGCAGGAATTCAATGAAGCGTCTAAAAATAAAGTTGGGATGAGAATTTTTTTCGAGCCAAAGAACAACTTTATTGAACAACACTCAATTGCGCTTATTTTCGAAATAAGAGACACGAAGCTTTTCTAAATAAAAAGATTTATTAAGATAAACCCCTCTTTGCTTCTGAAAACCAAACGCGTTCAATTTTCGCTTCTAGGAAAGGTATTAGCTTATTTTAAAACACGCAAGCGAAGAACCGCGATACATTTTGAACGGCATTTATTGACCAAACTGCACATTTTTCAAATATTATGCGAAAGCCATAATATGAAGAATCGGATAATTAAAAAAAATATTTCAATACAAATTTACAATCAAAAATGTAATTTCCTTTACCATGGATTCCCTACAAAGTCAACAGCTTGAGTGATGTCTTGCAACGGCATATTTCTCTTTAAAACAACCGTCTGTTCTCAAAGAATAATTTCTTTGCTTTTAGTCCTCTGAATTCCACTGATTAAGGTGTCGTGCGTTTCTTAGGGCTTCGTCTTCCGATTTATTGTTCTCAAAAGTCCAGTCTTCATTCCGATAACGGGATATTTAAGCTTACATTGCCTTGAAATTCACGCGTAAAACGGTGCAATGCTTTTTTGAAATCTACTCTGACAATGACAAAATCTCTTCTTTCTAGGACTGTATCCCGCTGGCAAAACTGCTAAAACATCTCTTCCCGGCCCTTTAGAAGAGCTCTAACTGCCGTTTCTCGCTGTGGTTTCAAGACAATTTTGCTACCTTCCTCTGCTGCAACCAAGTTCAACCTCTTCGTCAAATTACGTCATTCCCGTGGGACTTACTGTCAAAAATTAACCAATCAGAATTTTGCGGCCGCCAGCGGCCGCAGAAATGAAAAAATGGAGGTCTTTGTAGCAGGCGTTCCCTCGTCCCTAGCCTCCAGTCCCCCATTTTTCCCCGCGTTCTTGCTCCCCCTTCCCTTTCCCGTTTACGCCTGCTACGCAGGCTAGGTATTTATGATCTCAGTACGCCCTTATTCTTAACCCTATTCTGCCTGGGCTTTTTTGGAGTTTCTGAGCCTGGGGGGGGGGCACAAAGTCCCCCCCCAATAAATCTTGAAAAGTATTAAAGCTCTTGCACGTTTGTAGCACGTCATTAGCTCAACAGATTGGGCTTATGACGTGTCAATTATGACGTGCCGTGACGTCACAATAACGTCACAAAGCCTCCATTTTGAATTTGAGGTCGCCATCTTGAATCCCAAACCTGCAGTCATACAGCTGACAATGACGTCACCCAAAAACATATGATTTTGTTCCAAGAAACATACTTAGTCAAAACAAGCACACAAAAGTAAAAAGTTATCTTCTTCTTACAAACGAAGGGGGAAAACCTGAAAAAAGACTGAAAAAAGACAGAAAATAGTCAAAATACACTTCTGAGAAGACGGTTGCTATGGAAACGTCAATCATCATAGACACGTCATTGACACAGGAAACTTTTCTCTGATAAATTTTAGCAAAAGTCACGAGCTTTGGCGATTATTCGTCTAGCCGTTTAGAAATTCGTGAAAGTCAGCGCGGGCACACTGTGCCCCCCTCCCCTCCCCCAGGCAGAATAGGATTAAGATTTTTGGTTGATTCGATCACTCTTATATACATTTTGCTGAATTAGTCAGACGTTACATGACATGCAGCATGCAAATTTCGTCCGGGTAAGCGGGTCAAAGTGTTTCATATGAAAAGCAAGTGTTCCCGACTGCCAGGGTTACCTTATCTGCCGAGGTGAGACAACTTCCTCCCCTCCCCACTGCGCCCCCTCCCCCGCGCCAAATTATCCTGCCTCGCCGAGACAAGTTGGTATCCTCATATAAATAGTTCGTTGTACCTCTCAAAGAAATAGGTGAAAAGTAAGCCTTCCAAGGATACGTTAATAACTCGGGAAGGGGGTGGGGGGGGTGGGGGAGAGGTGGGGGGAGGAGGGTTGGCTCGGGTACCAGAGACCATTCGCGCAATATCACGCGCTGGTGGACTTAGTGTTGAAAGCTGGCCTATTTGGCTAAATTGTTAATTTCTTCCTTAACATTTTTATTTACAAATTGTAAATTCATTTGCTACGTTGTGTGATCCCATGTAGAAACGAAAATTTCGCTCAGTCTCACATGCATTACACAATCAGTAAAAGCAATTTGGTATTTGTTTTCAATTCTTTACTGCTGTTATCTACTTGCAGCACCTTCATCCATCCAACCAATACAAAATAAGATAGTAACTGAAGGTGGCAATGTGACTCTGTACTGTATGGCATCTGGTACCCCTCCACCAACTGTTTCTTGGGTCAAGGTCAAAGATGGCCAGCGCCTCATCGGAAGTAAATTAGTGTTCACAAATATAAACAGGAGTGAAGCTGGAGAATACAGATGTGAAGCAAGCAATGAATGTGGCAATGCCTCAGAAACTGCGATCATTGATGTGCAATGTAAGTTATTTTACTGAATAAAGAAACTACGTATACGTGGTGGTGTTTCAGTTTTTCAAGTAAATAGAGCTTTAATCTTTCAAATTTAAGTATGAGTCCAGGTCACAGCCATTGAGTTACGTCATTATGGTCGGTTTTTTTGGACTTCCAGGCTGTAATTACTGAGGTCCCATTTATATGGCTTGGGTACCCGAGACAACTCTCTCTCAGAAACAGCTTTACTGAGCGTTTAACCCAGACGTTACATGACAAGCGACAACAAAAATAGTCCCGGAAAGTGAGCCAGAATGTTTCACATGAGAAAAATTTCTCCCAGGATTACCGGACCTACCGAGGTGAGACAACCCCTCTCCCCCGAGTTGTCCAGCCTCGCTGAGACGAGTTGGTATCCTCATGTAAAGAACTAGGTGAACAGTTAGTTCGCCCAGGGTAACTGGGGGGAGGGCTGTCTCGGGTACAAAAGCCCATATAAATGGGGCCTGACTACAACCGCTGACTATAACAGCAACTATAACCGCTCGCGCTTGTCGGATATGATGAGGTTATCAATTTGACGCTACGCAAGTCGTTGGTTATCTACCACGACATATCCAACACGGGCTGACGGACTAATTGCAAAGAGTTGGACTACTTGGCCAAATTGTTAATTTACAAATTGGAAATACATTTGTTACGTTGTGTAATCCCACGCAGAAAGGAAAATTTCGCTCAACTCACATGCCAGCCTGAGAAACAGCCGACGTTTCACGAGGTCGCCACTTGAGCCCTCGCAAAACGACGTCTGTGTAACGAGCGCAGAAATTCCATACTGATGACGTGCCTCTACCCAGATTTTGGTAGTGCTTCTGATTGGTTGGAATTTTCTTTCAATCAATCAGAAGCACTACCAAGCTCCTTTCAACTAATCAGAAGCACTACCAAGATATGGGTAGAGAAACGTTATCAGTATGGAATTTCTGCGCTCGTTACTCAGACGTCGTTTTGCGAGGGCTCAAGTGGCGACCTCGTGAGACGTCAGCTGTTTTCTCAAGCTACTCACATGCGTCACCAGTAAAAACGAACTTGTCTTTGCTGCTTTTGTCTACTTGTAGTGCCTGTAGTGCCTTCATCCATCCAACCAATACAAAATGAGGAAATAGCCGAGGGCGGGAATGTGACACTGTTCTGTAATGCATCTGGGATCCCTCAACCAACTGTATCTTGGGTCAAGGTCAAAGATGGCCAGCGCCTCATTGGAAGTAAATTGGTGTTCACAAATATTAACAGGCGTGAAACTGGAGAATACAGATGTGAAGCCCGCAATGACGGTGGCAGTGCTGCAGAAACTGTAGTCATTGACGTGCAGTGTGAGTTAATTTACTGATTAAAGTGGTGGTATTTCAGTGTTTCAGTTTTTCAAGTGAATAGAGCTTTAATCTTTCCAATTGAATTATGCGTTCAGGTTACAGCCAATGAATTGCGTTCTTAGAGAAGACATTGATACTTTCTTATATTTGACATTTGCATATATGTACAGTTTCGTCTCAATAACGTTGAGAGGACGAGGTTAAAATTTGTTGTGTTATAGTCTTGCACACCTTTTGCGGTTCTGTAGCTAGGCTTTGATATCTTAACCCCGAGGTAGAAACAAAACACATCTCACCAAAACATAAGCTTTGCTGGTGTATTGGTTATTCCACACCATACGTTTGGTTTCATAGTCGGTTTTTATTTTTTAGTGTCTGGCTTCACCAGACTAGTACCCAGGCCTTCTCTTCTTGCTCACTCGACTTGGGAGAAATTTCGTGACGTCACCGAATGGCATACCGCAAGTTCTCTGGGTGACTCATTCGGTGACGTCAGGACGTTTCGCGCCAAGCCGAGTGAGCAGGAGGAGAGTGCCTGGGTACTAGGCTGAGGTTCCACTTATTTGTGGTTCACTTTGCTCCACATCGGCCTTCTACACTTCGTTGTGTACTTAGGTGAATACTTGAAACGCAGACGAATGAACTTGAATGAACTAGAACGCCAGACGAATGAACTGTTAAGACAAGCTGATAAAATGATTAAAGGGACTGAACAATAAACCACGAAGAGAAGCTCGCTTAAAAAGTTTGTGGTTCTTAGGTGAACACAGAGTAATTTTTTTGTGAATTACTTAAAACCTCCACGGGAATCCCATGTTGCTTGTAACTCAAAGCTTGATGGAAAGTTCTGTCGTTGTTTTACACTCGCCGGTTATATAAGTATTAATTGCCTTCCTCACTTGGCAACTGGTAGTGAATTTCTATCCCTGTAATTTTCTCTATTTCCTTAGATGCCCCAGAAATTACACACATTTCTAACGACCAGATAGTGAATGAAGGGGACGAAGTGACTTTGAACTGTATAGCTGATGGTAATCCAGAACCACGTATCACCTGGACAAGAGTTTCTGATAAAAGTGTCATCACCTTTCCTTTGACCACCAAAGAACAGGATGAAGGGTACTACAGATGCACTGCTGACAATGGCATTGGGCGTCCTGTTACCAGTGATGTACTCATCGTTGTTGGTAGTAAGTGTTTTAATCAGCACGTAATTCATACGTTACCCTATCCAGACCGAGTAGGGGAGGGGGGCCAAATTCTGTTGCCACGTGTTAATTACATGGGCACTTGTTGAAAGTAAATGATTTAAAAAGAGCTTTACTTTTTAATTCAGCAATAACCTAGTACCGATATATTTTCTTTCAATTTATAAAAATAAATTTGCAACTTGGATTTCAGTGAACTGCAGAAATCTGATTTGCAAATATCTAATTTACAACTGGAATTTTCATTGCAAGAATTCGAGTTACAAATATCGTCAAAATTGCAACTCTGATTTCCAGTGCAAAAATCGGAGTGGTGTTAATTTAAAACTTGCAACGCGGATTTTCAATGCAGAAATCCGATTTGCAAATATCGTCGATTTTACAACTCGAATTTTTATTGCAAAAAATCCGAGTTGCAAATACCGGCAAAATTGCAACTCGGATTTTTAGCGCTAAAATCTGAGATGCAAATATCGTCCAATATGCACCTTGGATTTTTATTTAAATGCGAGGTGTGTAATTTGAAAATTTTCAACTTGGATTAATCCAAGTTGAAAATGTCATAGGATTTGTAGCTCAGAGTTTTTGTGCACTTCATAGACGTGAATAGGTTCAGGACGTTGACACCTGCTACTGGAAGGTGTGTGCCACAATTGATGTGAAAAGGTTAGCTATACTTTATTAACACGTACAGTATACATTAATTATAAAAACACAAATTCAGGTTTTAATATGCAATGAAAAAAACCAGGGCTGTGCTAATGTTTCTCTTACTTCTTCTTCTTCTTCTTCTTCTTCTTCTTCTTCTTCCTCTTCTTCTTCTTGTAGATCTTGTTGTTTCAAACGACTCTTGACTTTCTTAAGTAACGTTATCATCGCCGTAACCACCACTTGTTCAACTCAATCTTCCGTTTTTCACACCCTATCGATCGTTCTAGCGAGGTATATCTTCCTTGTTTTTCTCTTCCCATTGGTCTTCACACGAGTAGTTTGGAATTGTCACATACTTTGACGAGAGTTTGCATCAGGCTATGTAAACACGGGGGCTAACCCACTTCACTTGTTAGATGATTGATGATTTCTAGCGTATGTGTTGTGGTTCAATTTTATCCTTGGGTTAAATTTTATTTTCCTTTGTTTTTGGCTATGTTAATGTATGATAATGAGTTTGAAACAAAGGAAATTAAAATTTAAACCAAGGACAAAATTGAACCACAAAATATGCATTTGGGTATTGAGGCCGCGATAAAGCCACTCGCTCGCTCACATTTGCTTAAGAATTCTCGTTGTCGTACCATAATAAAAATATCATTATTTTACTGTGTCGTTCAACCAACTCTCCTCTCTCATAGCTATATGTTGCGTTGCGTAGACACGTTAACGTCGAAAAAGCCCAGACAGCGTGCTGTTTCTAGTGACACCATTCCATTTGCAGGGGGGGGGGGGGGATGGTTGTTTTGTTTTGTTTCTCATTAGAGTGAGATAAAAGGCTCTGGGAGCTACATACCGGGTACCAGCAGATGCACCAAAGGCTTAGGAATGACCACCACCTTGTTGTAGACAGGTGAGAGCCAGGTTCAGACGTTAAACTGATAGACCAATTACGTTTTCTGTTTGACCCTTTCCGTTAGGCAAAAGGTTAAAAAACCCATACCAAACCTTAGTCACACCTGCAAGAGGGTAGTTTCTAAAGAAACTGTGGTGTTGCGTCGGTGGGGACGTTAAATTGGCCACCGTAAAGAAATTGAAAGCTGAAGTTTCGAGCGTTAGCCCTTCGTCAGAGGGAATCAAGGAACTGTGGGTTGCACTTGGTTTATAGGGAGAGTGTTGGAGCTACGCTATTGCTAGGAACATGGTAACTTGAAAAACAGGAATAAATTAGTTGAATGAAAAGCGTTCGTTGATACCGTAGGGATTAATCTACAACAAAAATTCATTTTTCAAATCGGCACACTTAATCCCCACGGTATCCACGAACGCTTTTCATTCAACTAATTTATTCTTGTTTTTCACGTTACCATGTTCCACCCAATAGCGTAGCTCCACCACTCTCCATATAAACCAAGTACAACCCACAATTCCTTGATTCGCTTTAACGAAGAGCTAACGCTTGAAACGTCAGCTTTCCATCTCTTTACGGTTGCCAATTTACCTTATCGGCTCAGTTGATAAATCCAAAATTCTAAGTCACACCTGGCCTGAATCTAGAAGTGACACTTATTTTAGAAGTATATTTATATTGAATCTTATTTTTTGGCATTTGCGAATGTGTTCCTCTGACAACCTTTATAGGTGACGTTTGTATTCTTCTTGCCTTTGTCTTACAGCAATAAATCCTTTTTTAAGGGTCGTGTAGAGGTAAAGTTTAAGGCGAATAATGGCTGGAATACCTGCATTTCAATCATGTGGGAAGAAAACGCATTTGACAACAATCAATCCTTTGATTTCATCTAAGGGTACACGTAGGTGCATCACGAAAAGGATTGTCCTAATTTGGCATCAGTGATGGCATGTTTTTTCATGCAAATTTTTAAGTCTGAATCGGTGTTTACTAAATATAACTTTCGCACCCGTAATTATCCATCAGAAAGAAGGATTCGCGGTTGGAACATGTTTTTGTCACGTCACCACGCTTAGATGGAAATGGTGGTAATTGAAACGTCGTAAGGTCAATGAACTGTTCTTCAATTCTGTACAAAGTGCACTGTATGAGGCGTGTAAATAGTCTTGGGCACAAACTATTTGTAGCATACTTGAAGATTTTATTTAGATTGGAGTACAGAGATATAGCTGTGCTATTTTAACGCCAAGGAAATCTTTAGATTGTTCCCTTGGCCCTAACGGCTACGACAAAAGCAACGGCTTTTCAAATAAAAAAATGCCGCACCAACAATAAAAACAAAGTAGTTGTAGAGTGACATATTCTTGTTGTTAAAATAGAGATAAGATAAGAACCTTTATATAGAACGGTTGCATAAATCATGCACACATCTCACGGTTGTTTCATATTAAACAACGGGACCCAGGTCAAGATCATCAGGCGTTTGAATAAGAATTTGTAAGCAAACACAGGAAGTTTTAAGCTTCATTGGCATATAAACTGAACATAGTAGCTAATGAAGCATTTTTCCGGTGTCGGTTCTTTCACTACCGGAATAGGGTCAAGGAACGTTCCAATATGTTTATGAAATTATCAAGTGTGGCCAGTAAAATGAAAGCTAATTAAAAACTTCACCAATCTTTCCATGTTTCCCATGGTACTGAACATTTATTATGCTGAACAAAGTGGTTTTAACTTTTAAGACTGGTGATGAACTTCAAAAGAGTGACAATTCAATTGAAAGATGTTGAGCAGCAGCTTTTCTTAATTGAGATTTGGAATATTTTTAAACCTGAACTTTACTACTCCCAGGAGTAAAATTCAAAAGCGCCCTTATATACGTCACTGTTGACGTAAATCCATTATTGCGTGTTGACACAATAGAAAACAAACCACATCTATGATTGATTGCAATTTGGTTAAGTGCGATAGTAAACTGAAGTGTCTTTCAAGAAATTATTCGTAATTAGCGGATATGAAAGCAATATACGATCCCATTAAACAGGGCGCAGTCTTGGCCACTTGCGCATCGACCCGCATCTTGTAAACAGGAACCTGTAGACCCTGTCATTATTTAGACACTAATTCGGGTGGAAGGGAAAGCGTGTACTAGTGGCGAGCGGGAAGGGATTGTTAGTAGTCGGGGTGATAAAAGGAAATTAAAGGTGTTTGAAACCTGTTTCAGACTGAAATTTTAAAACAAGAGTTAAAACAAGAGACAATAAGGGGTGGCCTTTGTTTGTGTTTCTTGGCTATAGTCGCCACTTACTTAGAAAGTTTCCTTCAATTTCTTCATTGTAACTTGCAAATAATCACTATGTCAATCATACGTGGTTTAAGGTTTTCTTGTTATTTATCAGTCGTTTTTCGTTCCCTGACAAACCTATCAACTAATAGATCAATCTTTTGTCCAAAAAGTAACCATGTTGTGTGTTTCGCAGTAAATTGATCTTCAACCATGGAATTAGAAGGTGGTCTGAACAAGTGGTCTAAAGCACTCGACATGCAATCCGGAGATTCTGAGTTAAAGCCCTCCTCTCTGACTTCTGGCTGGACTTGTAACACAGAAGACCCCGGTTCAACTGTTAGGATACGATACTAACGTAACTGGTCAGACTCCTATATGTTAAATTTAATGCCAATGCTAGTACAAGTGGGGGCATGTTTCGTTATATCAAATGCTGTTTCTTTATGATCTTTTTTTGTTTTCATTAAGCCAATTCCTTTCTTGTTTTGATTCACAGAATGGACTTTACTGACAGCAGCAATAAGTGTTACAGTTGACCTGAATCTCGACAACACACACACACACACACACACACACACACACACACACACACACACACACACGACGAGCGCCAAACCAAAGTATATGCATAACCATAATGCCTCCCGCTCAGTGTAATAATTCCACCATACATTTTTTTCCCTTGTTGTCGATTCTGATGTTTGCGAAATATTTGTCTTTCAGACGTTACTCAGAAAAGGACAGTTAGCTCCGTTCATCGCAAATTCTGTCTGATATTGATTTTTCCAACGTAACAGCCCATCCAAGGTGAGGTAAAACAGACAGACAAAAGCATACGTATTCCACTTACTAAAGACAAAAAGACCCTTCAAAATGAAGATGAGAGACCTTATAGACATTTTAGTACTTCAGTTAACAAAAGAGAATGTTCGCCTTCATTTGGAAAAAGCTGTTAGCACCACTGCCTTACTCAGGAGAAGTACAGCATAACCCCCTGACAAAAACAATAAATATATAAGTTGCGGATACGTTGTTACAAACCGAGTGAAGTAAGGTCAAATAGATAGCAGTAAGAGGAACATTATCAGGGTACTTTTTGCACCAGACGGCTTTGGGAATTAATGAAGAAAGTAACTTGGAAGCGGTAGCAACTTAGCGGTAGTACTACCTGGTAGGAGCTGTTACTCGACAGTAAGGCCTCTTACATTTGCTCGTGGCTCTGATTGTTCAACTAATGGCTAAAGGTGCATTTCATCGACTAAAATCGAATAGCAACTTATCCAACATACAAAAATCTAATTATCCACTGTATGTTTGAATTGCAGGGGCCTTAACATAATACTGGCTGCAACTTCTAAAATTATACACCTGTTGCAAGTTTATATGTTGCTTAAAAGTTAATGTGGCAAACACGGACAAGGTGTGTGCATTTTTAGAATTCCTTGTGATGTTTGTATTTGACCGTGAATTGTTTCTAGACTAGTGTCGCTTATTACTACACAGGCTATTTACATAAAACACTTGTGCAAAATGCAGCCGACCATTCCATGTGTTTCATTTGCTACCGTGCAAAATGTCTGTTTTGTAAATGACCGGAAATCTGTTTTCCGTTTTTGCGCAGTGCTAGTCTTTAAACGGGAGGCTTACGGATCTCAGCGAGAGCGGGCGACGACACCGGAAGAAATAGAAGCTTTAAAACAGCGTTCAAAGGAAACATGCAAGGTAAAAAAATTGTTCAAAAGTTTTCAGTTATCGTTGAAATAACACCGATTGGGACATTTTCGAATGTATGGACTTAAAGCAAAAGGTGGATAATTCAAATGACATTTAGAAGTTGTTTACGGACAGGTGTGACTCGAGTGTGAACCAGATTTAAGACTTATCAATCCAAATGATGACTGATTTATACATGTTGAAGGCGCAGGACACAGACTATAAAGGAAACTATTAGCTAATTAGACTGACTTATGTAAAGTAGGTTTACATCTCCTTAAATGCTCTCCAACCAGGTATGACTTTTAAAAAGGTGACTTACCTATAGATAGTTTTTTTTTAAATGTATAATTGGTTCCGTAAACTTCCACGCCAATTCAATCGATTACGGCTTTCCTTAGCCCTTAAAGTTCTTTCTCCACTGAAGTCACAGATTTTAACTTTAAGTAGTGTTACGTTATGTTTTGTACTACATGTACTACAATGAGTAAAGAACTTAAACGGAATGCAGAAATCAAAGCGCTGGTAGTTCTTACTCGCGAGGCTTCACAAGTGTTTCGAAGTAAATTCCCTCTGCAAATAAAAGGGACGACTTCGTCTTTTTGTCTTATTTACAGGTAAAAGAAGCTGCAGTATGTTTGCGGCTTTGACTGCCTTTCTTTATTGCGTTGGAAACGTTAACGGTTCCCCTCTGATCACAGGTATGACATTTTCACCTTATATCTGTATTTTCCGTTACCGCAATTAATTTCCTGTACGTAAGAATACTACTATATGTCAGTTCCTATCAGAGACACCTACAGATGCGATGGGCAAGTAACTGGCTTGTTGTAATTTCTATCTTACGTCGGTTCCTGTCTCTGTCGTTGTGTTCCTACCTGAAAACGTCTTATACCAGAATCGTTTCACATTCATTAGTCTCCCTCTTCCAGGTGCATAATATACAATATACTGGCATGCCATGAAGAGAGAGAGATCGAGTTATGATAACCCTTAAGTTGTGATTTATGCAGTCTAGTAACAAACTGGGAAAACTCCGACTGTGTGGGCCACCTCAGTATGCCTTCAAGGGGAAAATGTGACAATCGATGGCAACCAAGAGGCTGCCAATCTTTTCATAGGTGCTCCAAACATTGAAGTGATCACAAAATGAAGTGAACTGAGGTTTCTATGCCACATTACAGAAACACAAGACTGAAGTGTTATAATGTGTCCTGTCGTGCGTTTCTCAAAAGTCCCGAAACTTTTCGGGTGGATTTCGGGAACAATGATTCCCACTGTATCTTGTAAAGAATGACGATTCTGAACATGACACTTCGATAATAGTTAAACATTTCTTATGTTAAAGACAAGCTAAAATAACAACTTTGTAGAAAGAGTAGTTTATATTTTTACGAATGACCTCTCAGGTTAAACACTAGAGTGTAGCTATACACACAAAAATCCTTATTTTTCAACAGATTATGCTCTAGAATTCCCAAAGAAGGATGTATCAGATATGGTCAACATCTGGGGTTTGCCGAGCATGAATGAGTTCACCGTGTGCTTCTGGATGAAGTCGAATGATTCCACTGATGGCACTCCTCTCAGCTACGCTGTACCTGCAGCTAACAACGAGATTCGTATAGCCAAACACAACAATTTTGACGTCTGGATCGGAAACGAGAAAGGGTAAGCTATCCCATGCGAAATAACTCTGAGAATTCCTAGGAATTCCTAAGAATATCCTAAGAATTCCTAGGAAAAAATTCTTAGGAATTCGTGAGAATTCCTAGGAATTCCTAAGAATCTGAGGTGTGAATTTTCACGGTAAATTTGGACTTGGAATTCCTAAGAATTCTTAGGAATTCCAAGTTTAAATGGTGCTGTCTTGAAATTCCTAGGAATTCCTAGGAATTCCAACTAAAAGAAAATTAAAGACAGAATTCCCAGTTACTTTCAGAAATTCCTAGGAATTCCAAGGAATGTTAAAGAACAACTGGGAATTTTTGGGAATATGTGGGAAAAAATAGGAATATGGTCAGGAATTTGTGGGAATAAATGGGAATTTCTTAAATAAGTGGGGGAAACATTAGAAACTTGACCCAAAATGGTAACAAAAAAACAGCTGTTGGACACGATGCAATATCCCTCAATTTAAAGGCCAGTTGCTGATATTTAAAGTAGACAAATCGAGGGTCTGGTTTTTTAACCAGGCTTGGACCGGGGCAAAACCCTAGTTTTCCCGGGCTCTTGGTACAAGGGCACATTCAGTTTACCTCAGAATGTCTGTTTTCAACACATCTTCAACAGGAGTTAAATGATAAAATTAGTTCAATTTCATTTTGGAAATACAATTCAACAATCATCGATTACCGCCTTCACTGATTTTACATATAAGGTCTTATCTGTTTTGGCTGCCTTAAGTTCACTTGCTGTAAGCAGTCTTCTGAGTTCGGTCCTCTGATGGCCTTATACATGTGGTCCTAGGAAAAAAAAATCGAAATTTTATATAAATTCTAGACCTGTCATACACTCAACATTATTACTAGGTTGCAGCGTTAATTTTCAATAAAATATAAGGTACATATGTACATGTACAGGTTGTGGTTCAAATTTTTCTTTGGTTTAAAAATTTTCAAACCAGTATAATTTCTATTTCCCTTTGTCTCAGATTCATTACCAAAATCTTAGGCAAAGGAAAATAAAAATTAATCTGGTTTGAAAAGTTTCAAACTAAAGAAAAATTTGAACCACAACATTTACAATTACAGTTCAAGTAGTAAACAAAATAAAGTAAACAATCAAGTAGTGTGTTCCAAAGATGTGGAGGCCTGAGTGGCACAATAAGAATGATATCTGAAGCTAAGCTCTCACTTGAGTGACATTCACATTGCTTTAGCATTACAGTGATAGACCATTTCAAATCCTTAAAACCACTAACCACAGAAGAATTTTCTGATACACCATAAAAGAACACTGTAAGTTGGTGAATACATGGTGATGGCTTTCACATGTTCATGTATGGTTTCTCAAAATTCTCAAACTAATAATTATGTTCTAATTGAATGAGTGGGAAGGTAAGACAAGAATTAATGTTTGGCTTAAGGCTTAATGTTTGGCATATCGACCGAATGCAGGAGGTCTGTGTGCCATGCCTGAGAGCCAAATACATGGTATTTTACCATCCACCTGGACCTATGAGTGTACATGTAGGTGTTGAAATGGAATGAGGCCCCCAGAAAAGCTGAATCTGAGGTGTTCCCGTTTACCAATCAGGAGCTCTAACCACTTTTATTGTACAGAATGAAGCTTACACGAGTCTAGAAGGAGCTATATTGTAGGTCATTGCTTACAAGGTCACCATACAGTCAGGATGCCCTCAACACTGCCCTTTCTAGCAAAATGCAGGACATGATGTAGTATGAACCTAGTAAGATTATCTACCTCACTACCAGTTTCCTTGCAGCTTAATTTATTTAGTAAAATGTATCATGTAGTTCAGCTGGAGAGCAGAAGGTCAGGGGTTTGATTTAAGTCAAGGGATTATTTACTATAAATGTTCTGCTTGCTATACGCAAAATGTTGAGCACATTTTAAAAATTTTTAATAATTATGTTTCATCCTGGTTACTCCACCATCTTAAAAAATATAATCATTTTTGGTTAATGCATGACCAATCTCTGTAGTTATTTACAATATTTAGCCAGGGTTTTCAATAAGAAACTGAGTAGGTGGCAAAACGTTAGGAGTAGGCGGAGAATGAAAGGCGGGGGTCCGGGGGTATTCTCCCCCGGAAAATTTCGAAAATTTGGGCCTCTTAGAATGCATTTCCTGCATTCTAGAGCAAGAATTAGGGTATTTGAACAGAACAGGAAACGCAAATCACCGCTGAAATTACTCAGAATTCAGGCAAGATTCTTCTGTTTTTCGTGAACAAATCTTGGCCGATCCAGGGCCCGTTTTTTGTGGCGAATGTTTCTCATGTTAGTCGTAAATTATGAGGTAATTTCTCAATCAAATAGGCGGTGAGTTAATGGAGAATAGCCGGCGAGTTTCGCCGGCTGCCGGCCCTTATTGAAAACCCTGTTAGCACATGGTGTTTGTTTCAGTGACTGTTCAATATTGTAGTCACAATGTACATGTTCATGTAGTCCACTATAATCTACAATGAAGTATTCATGTCTTAATAATTCAAGCAGTTATCACCAAGGAGATATTGCCTTGATATGACATGAATCCATGGAAAAGTTCAACAACTCCAAACTCTGTGTACGTAATTCTGTCATAATCCCTGAAGAAAAGCCTGCGACCCAAAGCCTAATTACATGTTACACGTACTACCGGTACGTTTAAAGAAAACAGATCTAAGCAATACAAATTGAAGTGTTACAATGAGGATTCTAATGTATGTGTTTGAGTAACTTACCTGATCAAGTGTGATGCATTTCTTTGCCATGTACAATGTGAATCAACAAACTGTTTTGCTGTAGAACTGGGAGTACATACAATGTGTACATATGTAGACCTTGAAGAAAAATATTCAGATTAATAACAATTTGGCTCATAAACAATAAATTTATTTACCATGCACTAATATTAAGCTAAGGTGAACGTAAACCATACTCTAATTCTATCTACACCACAGTACATGTAGTACAGTACTTTGCAGATCCTAGGAGATTGTTGAAGGAGCAATGTAGATGTATATGCATGCAGAGGTTCAGTTTTAACTGAAATTTAAGTTCTAGTATGTAACTAACAGTGTCAGCCATCTAGCCCAGTTGCTTGACGTGTTACAGACTTTTCAATAATTTTGCAATCAAAACAAGAATTAAGGTCATTCCCCGGAAATAAAATTTAACATATGATTTTTGTCAAACTTTCACTAGTTGTTATCTATCGTCCAATGTTTTGAAATATAAAATAAAAAGAATAGGTCCCCATGTCCGTTCACGAGATATCATCGTCTTAAGTTACCCCATAATTCCATGCAATTTTTCCTGACAAAACACATGTGTATTTGATCAGTTTATGCTACTTTCCATTGGAACAGGAAGCACATAATTAAAGCAAATCTTGAAACAATCTACTAGATGTGAAATACCGATAACAAGGAACAATTTACTAAATGTTTTATGGCAGATGCTCGAAGAATCAGAAGAAATTGACTTCAAACCTTCCTCATGTGCGTGTTCTCGAGGTTGTGATTTCATCTCCATGAGTAATGTGTTTCTAGCAATAACCTTTTTTCTGAACATGTGTTTTTTTCTAACTCTTTGAACAAAAAGAGGATGAATGGTAGGTCAAAAATAAGTGGAAAAAAAGATAGGTCACCATGCTTGTTTAAGAGTAAATGACCTTTCTTTTCCCTGGTGAGCTTAGCCTCATAGGAAATCCATTACTCCCTGGACATGCGCACGCTTTGAGCGCGCGCCAATGACGCCACAAATCGTGCGCATTTAAAGGATGCGCAATGCAATACAGGGCAATGACCTTAAAAAAATTAGTGTGATACAAAAGATGTTCAGTAAGTTTAATTAATATTTGGTTCATGCCAGTCATGCAAAGAACTTACTAGAATCTAGCCTGCGAGCAGGCTCACTTAGTGTGCTATTCGTGCAAGTATGTTGGCGGCGGAAGTTGGCAAGCAAAGCGGGCCAGCGAGAATGGTGCGAGGAAAAGTGAGCCTGCAGAAAAGCCACTGAATTTGGAATTCTCCGCATTCATCCATGAACGCAGCATTCTGATTGGTTTGAAATGACACATGATAACAGACTTTATTATTGTGACAAATAACAAGCAAAGTGGTGTTACTGGTTGTCACCTTTCTCGGTTTCTTAGACTGCGAGCAGTATCTTTCTTATTCTAATTTTAGCGGGAAGGAAAATAGGACAACTGTTCACAGTCTGTCAGTTTTTCAATCGATTCAATTTCTTAACGTAACTCAGCTGGTTGCGTCTGGTTAGCGATTGCAGTTTTGTGTAATTTTTTGGAATATCAGCCACACTGGTTTTAGTGCATGGTGGTTTTCAAGCCTATCTTCTTGGGATCTCAGTAATGATAGGAAATGTAACATCTTTTTTTGACCATGCAATGGGCATTATCTTGCAGTCATTGTTACACTGAGTTCGGTTATTTGTCATTGTGGGAAGATGGTATTGCTTGTTCCTGGTTACAGATGTTTGCAACGCATAATGTAAGGGTGATTAGTCTTCTGAGGTAGCAGCTCGATACTCTTTGTTATTGCAAGTTTCATATCCCTGGAGTTTGATATTTTTAACTTCTACAGTGTATATTGATTTTGAATAGAACACATTTTTAAAAGGTACACTTTCAAAAAAGTCCTTTGTCCCATTTTATTTGTTGTAGGACTTCGTCGCTCCACCGCTTCGCAGCCTAAAAAGCTTGCTCCACTCACTTTACGGCTTTTGTGCTCTGAAACTCGTGAGGTCGACTTGTGGCAAGTCTAATTTAAACGCAGCAAAAATTGTCAACTGTGTTTATAATTTTCTTTTACACTATTCTGGTACACTCATAAAGAACTCGATCCTCTCGAGTGTGAAAATCTGCTGTGGCATTTG
The DNA here is from genome assembly GCA_964030785.1 of Siderastrea siderea. NCBI lineage: Eukaryota > Metazoa > Cnidaria > Anthozoa > Scleractinia > Rhizangiidae > Siderastrea > Siderastrea siderea. The sequence goes on from OZ034975.1 coordinate 41,966,850, forward strand.
TTTAAATTTTGCTTCGCTTGCTGATTGGTTAGATAATTGATACCTTGACAGTTAAGACTTGTCACCTCACAGGGGCGGAATTCAAAATTCAACGGCTTTCGTGCAGGCTCACTTTTCCTCGCCCCATTCTTCTCGCTGGCTCGCTTTGCTCACCGACTTCTGCCGCCAAGATACTCGCGCGAATAGCACACTAAGTGTGCCTGCTCGCAGGCTAACTAGAGTCAGTTCAACACACTTTACACAGGGCACGAAATTGCGCCTAATAAAGTTGCCAATGTGCCTAAACTTTCTGCATTGTCAACCAAATCCTGAAAATTCGTTGCCAAATTGGTAACAAGAATTCTTCATCACACCCTACCCAAAGACCATGTGAATTTTTCAGTTATAAAATGGGGTTGGAAGGCCTGCACGACTCCTACACTGTACTTCACATCTTTGTCCACTGCACTTTATATACATGTGTGTATCTCAGTCTTTCAACCAATGCTGCTTCTTGCATTTTTGTAGTGGGTTTAGTTTGGAGGATTTTCAAATGGTGACTGAATTGAGCATTACAACTTAAAATAATGTCGCTTTCCAAGACTTTGATCTTGAGGTCACATCAATCTTTCTCAGATCACTATATGATGGAGTTCAGTTAAATACATGTATGACCTCGGATTGTCTGTTAAGCGACATACAAGGTATGTTGAATTTACCTCATTTAAGAACTCGATAGGTTTTTCAGCCTCTCATATTTCAATTTGTCACAGACAATTATTAAAGAATCTAAATTACTATAATCTGCAACATGACGAGTTTCTTTCCTGATGTTTGTAATGCCCGGTCCGGCTTAATATTGTGTTTAATTCTGTCGCAGGATGTTGTGTTTCGCATCACGGAGTGTGATCCAAAGACCCCTTTCGTCAAGAAATTGAAGTTTTAACATTTTTAAAGCTATGCAACATGTAATAGATGGCTGAACTCTGCTTCAAACAAACATGTGTCTTTAACCCTCTTGACAATGTGAGTTTCACGTTTTGGGGTTTTATATGCCCACATGATAAATTATTGCTCAGTACATGTATCTAGGCACACACTGGACATTCACAAATGCTTGGAACAAACCCATGAATCTGGTAACCACTTTAAAATTGTTGATTGGATTGGTTGATTGAAAGGAAACTTTTAGAAATGCACAAAATTCTACCTTAAGCCACTGGAGCATTGTCAAATGCAAATGGGAAAGACCTGAAGTTGCTATTATGTTGCTATTATTCTAGGTCTCATTCTAATTTTATGAAATCATGTTGTTACATATCAGTATCTTTGATTTAAAAAATCAATAATATATTTAAATCACACAAAACGTTTAAGAACTCACTCCTTCTAAATTGGCAAATGTATGTTCATTTCAAGTTCAATCGCCTTTGACTGGTCATTGAAGAACAATTTACAGATGTAGGCTTTTAATGCATTCAATTTAATGTGCTCACATATCTGAGAGAAACTGAATTGTTGCTTAGCGTGTAGGCAACATGAAATTACCTTCAAATAAACAGTATGAAAAGCGTTAGTCACTCTACTAACACATGGTTTTGAATTCGTTATTACTTTTAACCAGTGAGAATTAACACTGTCCACCCTAGGGGCAATTTTACTGAACAACGGCCCTTTTGATTTCTGTTCCTTGAAGAATTGCACGCTTTACACACTGTATTAAGGCTTGTTACACTCATTTGGCAGAATGTCGCAAAGAAGGGAACTAATTTGTTTAAGCCCTCGATAGAGAATAAAATGTAAGTTACTCACCTTGAAATCGGTTAGTCCGTTTACAACCATCTTGAATCGAACAATTATCCACCATCTTTACAATCAACTTCCACTGAAGCAATTTGGGTTGAGCCTCACTTATCGTAAGCGAAAGTAGTCCAAAAGGATAGTGTAATAAACCATTTTCGCGTATGATAAACTTGCAACTCTTTGCACATTGATCAACGTAATTTGAAAATGGCCGCCTCACCGGTAAGACAGCCATGCGACCGGGCCGCTTTCAAGAGGTCATGTGACTTACAACCGCACGCTTCAAAATTGCAGGCGCGCGTAACCAGTGACCAGTGATTCTTTGCTGGAGTGTTCGGATTGTTTGTATTTGGTGGCTATCGCCGTGTCGTTTATGTACGCCAGAAAGGAAAACATGGATAGTTTTTTTATTCCAGTGGTTGAAGAGTTGTAGTATTCGATGCAGAGCTACCTTCTCTTACATAAAGGTACAGTATTAATCTTTAATTTCTTGAACAGATTCTGTCTTATGCAGTTGGACGCCATTGGGCCATGCCATTTCATGTATGCACCCCCACTAAAAAAGGGAGATGTTTTTGAGAGATCAAAGGAACCGACATAGCTACTCCTTCATAAATGACTTTTGAAACCCCCTCCCTTCCCTTTTAGGATTTCCCTGTACCTCAATGGGAGTGGGGGGGGGGGGGGGGAGCTTCATTTGAAACATATTCAAATTTTAATAATGAGTTAGACTTTTAGAGGAATATAGAATATAATTCGGAGATATCGACTTTTCTTGCCATTGAATAGGTTGAATAAAAGAATTATTTGTATGCTTGAGTTTATACAGCTTTATATCATCAAGGAGCACTCTCGTTCTGCAACCAGTTCAGAAACGATCTTTACAACAGCTCCCTTTGTATACAGTGCAGCAGCACAAACATTACTATTAATCAAACTGTTACTCAGTCAAAAGATTGGATACAGCTGACCCTGTGGTCGACAAGCAAAAAATTAAGAATATCTGACCCCATTTGCATGTCATTGAATAAGAATGGTCTCTTTTGTTCATATTCAAAACATTGATGCACTTGTAAATAAGTGGCTGGGGGTTTTTAAATCCCTTCCTCGACATTACCTACTGTTGTATTCATTTTCTTTACTAACATGAAATCCACAAGAAAGTGAAGTTATTAGAGTGAAATAATCACAAGTCCTGTCATCAATTACGTGATACGCTCTTAAAAGTCGTTGTTGTGTAATTGTCTCCTAATAATAATATGTACTTATTGACTGAGTGGGAGGGCTGGATGGGAAAGTATTTGGCTCTAGCGCATAGAATACGGGCAGAGTAGTTCCATGCGCCATGACCGAGATCCAAATATTTTGCCGTCCGGCCTGACCTAACTTACAGCGTAGTCAAGAAGTATTTTATCATACCACCATTTTAAGGCTGAATTTGATTGGAAAGTTACGGAAAGGTCTTGATAAATACTAAATGAATGAAGACTTGCGTGCACACTATAGTAATCAGGTGACAATGTGTGCGGAGCTGGACAGCTCTTCTGGACCAGCTCACACCAACCTGCATGTATCTGCCCCTACACACATCATCTCCTGAGTATGTTTTCAATAAAATTGCATGAGTGAGGTCGTGTGCTGGTATGATAATAGTATTTATTTGAAGGCATCATTTCATGACTTCTCGTTTACTTTTATTTTATTCTTTATTTTTAGAGGTAAATTTCAACTGGCAAAGGAAGAGGACATTGTGGAAAAAAGTGTTCTTTCTCAAAGGGAACTCTGCAAATCCATGCCTAGTACACTGCCTAACTTCAATGGAGTGTGGTTGAAGCTGTGTCATGAACAATATTTTTTTAAAGATACTTTACAGTTACTTGTGTCATGGACAATTTTTAAGGATATACTTTTTTTGTGAACAGAAAATAGTAGCATAATAAGATGCTTTTGCTGCTTTGGTACATGTATGTATTCATCCTTTATTCAGTTGGTGTCCTCAATTCAACAAGCGAACTAACACATAATTTACACAAGGAATTTATTTATTTATTAATTTTTGAGTCATGTATGTACCTTTCAATTTTGTTTGCCTGACCTGTCCTCAAAGGTTCAGGAATACCTCAATGTTTAGAAAACAAGTTAAGACTTGTTTGACTGTGTGATACATTAAATGTCCTTTTTATAACTTCCTGGAAGTTCCAAAGACATTTTACTGAAATATCCTCAACTTGAAGTCTGTCAAGTATTTAAGTCAGGGACTTAAAGTTGCTATTCCAAGTAAATTGCCAATATTTCTCATATTTAATTTAGTCATTCGTATTTATTCTCATAAATTCCCAACCATTTTTATTAGCCCAAGCCATTTAATTTAGCCATTCCCATATATTCTCAGACATTCCCAAGCCCTTTCATTATCAGTTTTGGTATTATTGGGAATTCCTAGGAATTTCTAATAATTCCAAGTACAGTTTTAACACATTGCCATATATTCCCAGAAATTCCAAGCTTTTATGTTTTTCCTAATTTACATGTCTTGGAATCGTTTGGAGTTCCTAGGAATTCTTAAGAATTCCTAGGAATTCCATCTTTTCTGGGAATTCAGTTCGCAAGGGAATTTGTGTGCTCCTACCAATATCGACCATTTCAAGGGTAAATTTCTTTCTTGTAAAATGCTAAAACATAAACAGGTCCAGTGATAACTCCTGCTGAAAGGGTTTGATGCCCCTGGTCTAGTCCTTAGGGTTGTATCCAAGACTTAAATCAGTTAGAATTTTGTTACAAGACTCTAGGGCTGGTTGTTACGGTAAAAGTTTTCACAAATATCTTCTGCAGCTTAGCTTACTTCTAAAGTTGAAAGGAAATATCAATCTGACACGTATGTTGTCTCTTTTATGTGACAGGGCTCTAGGGGTGTCAGCTAATGACGGAGAATGGCATCACATCTGTGTTTCCTGGGAAAACACCGCTGGATCTTTGGACTTCTACATGGACAGCGTCTTATCCGCAAATAAGACGAACTTCAAGAGAGGACACGTGATAAGATCTGGTGGTTCTTTGGTGCTAGGCCAAGAGCAAGGTTCACTTGGTGGCGGCTTTAACAACGCGACATCATTTCGGGGGTTTCTGACTAACCTCAACGTGTGGAATTACTCTTTGTCACCAGATACAATCGCGCGAATCTCCAAAGGTTGCTTGTTCGAAGAGCCGGGGACCGTGTACAAGTGGTCATATTTCAAATATGGTGTTAGAGGGAGGCCCAGATTTCATGTTCCATCACCATGTAATGTAAAAGGTAAATGATTCTTGTTTCGGGTGGGGGAGCTATTCTTTGGTTTCTTTGGGCTTTTTGTTAGAGATGAGTAGCAATAGAACATAATATATACCCTATTTCAGAACAGTAGGAAAATCATACCCTTTAGTAGACTAAGACATTTGAAAGAATATCCTTTGGGGCTAGCCATAGTAAAAAGAGTGAGTGGTTATAAAACTTGGTCTTAAAAAGCTTCGTAAGTTTCTTTGTGCTCATTAACATTTCGGAATAAGGCATGCTCTACATGCAGCGTTAAAATATTAGCGTAACCGATAAGTTAACTTCGAGACTTCCAAGAAAAAAAAGTTCCAGCCAGCGGCTGCTCGACGCAGCCACACTGCCTCCTCCAAATGTTACAGTAGTTACAGTATCTATCTGGCTAATATAGCAAAGTATACCAGAGAGATTGTACACCTCTCTGGCTTAAGGCTTATTTTCATGTGCTTATCTTTACCCGTTAATGCTAACAGGTGATAATGAAGGAAGTGCAACGAAAACACCGTCAATCACTTCAACAGCAAGATGTGCGATGCAAAGCTCTACAGCAGTAGTTTCAACAACAACAACTCTGGGGACAAAGGACAGCTCAACAGCGAATCCGTCTACTTCTAGAGCACTGCAAACTACAAGCAGTGTTGTTAAGACAACTTTGGTAAGAGCGGAAAGTTCATTGAAACGTTCGCTAGCCACTTCCACACCGACAGTGGAGCTAACGACAACAAAAACAACTATTAACATAAAAGATAGATCAACAATAAGTAGCGCTTTCAGCCTTGTTGCTCCAACTACTATATTACGCTCGGAAAGTTCACCCCAAAGTTCTCAAGCTACTTCCACCGTAAAAGTGGTGCTTAGTCCATTAAAGACAAGTAATCCGATGGGAGATAGCTCAACCGTAAATCCTTCAAAAACCAAAGGCGCGCTAACATCATCGCAAAGTTCTCAAGGCACCTCCAGCTCGGAGGTGCGACCAGCCTCATCCACGAGAGGCGAAGTGATTGAAGATAGCTCGAAAGTGGGTCATTCAACTACTGCATCACCAAAAAGTACAACTGCAAGAAATGCTGTCGTTGAAACTTCTGGCTTAGTCTCTCGAAGTCCAGGCATACCTTTACAGCCTACTTCATCTTTGTCATCAGTGAGGTTCACAAGTACAAGTACTAAAACTGGAGAAAGCTCGTTTACTGTCAAACCTTTTACCACCAGAGCATTACAAAGTATAAGTAGTGTTGTTGGGCCTGACTCAGGTAAGGTCTATGGCAGCTTAAATTAATCGTTGTAGCCTATTGTTGGATTTCGTTTACACTGGAAATAGCCAGCGGCTAGGATAACATAATATATGGATTTAGCCAAGCCTAAAAGCGGAGCCGCGAAGGAATAAACTGGTGTTCGTTTCTCAAAAATAGTCCTGAAACTTTTCGGTCTGAAATATATTTCGTGGCTTTTTTTGTCTCGTTCGCTTTCGAAAAGTGTTTCTCAAAAAGCCTGAAAGTGTTCCCAATTGTCCTCCAATATTTTGGGGATCTGTTCTGTAAAACTAAGCTCGAAAGGTCATTCTAGAGGCTGAGCACAGCTTGATTATCCTGTCATTAACTGTCAAGGCTTGTCAAATCTCCTTGGATTATTGGTTGTTCGCTTGAATGAACTTGAAACGGCGCTCAATTACAAAAACAAAATAAAAATTATTCGAGTATTTAAATGGGTTATCTTCATCGCGTTCGGGTGTTAACAAATAACATGAACTGCTACTAAATAAAAATATTAGTCTGGTCAAAAATTTATACTGACATTTCACCGGCATTTTACTGGGATTACCCGAAAGACACGGTCTAGGGAGCTTCCAATCGAAGCACTTGTAATAAACTTATCGAAGAAATGTCGCGTAGGTTTTAGCAGCCGCGAAAAAATTCAAGCCCTTTGAGGAACACACATTACTTACCGGATAAAATAGCTTTAAACTCAAAACTGCTTCGCTTATAGTTAGTTAAGTAACCCTTATATTTCGTTCTTTAACTTGAGACCATCGAGATTGAAAACAAACAAACAAACACCGTCCAAACATTCTTAACTCTGTGACATAAGTTTTGCGGCTGCAAATTGTCTGAAATTCGAGCGCTTTTAAAAATGCACAGAACTGTTTTTGGAAGCTTTTCGGATATAATAGGTTTAAACCTACAAATGCTTCGCTTATAGTTTTTCAAATAACTGTTATATTTCGTTCTCTAACTAGAGACCATCAAGATTCAAAACAAAGAAACGCCAAACACGCTTTAATTAAATTATGCCGGCATCAGTTTTGCGGATGCGAAGTAAGCCTATATAAAGTAAGGCGCTTTGAGGAACGCACAAAACTGTTTTCGGAAGCTTTTGGGGTAAAATAGCTATAAACCGACAACTGCTTCGCTTAAAAGATTATTACTATTGAAAACTTCTAGGACAAGAAAATCGACAGTTGCGCAAAGAGATGGACCGGACAGTCAAAATTGAAAGCAAAGCTTGTGCAGATGTCTTGCGGCTGTGCTTAGACCTACTGTTATGAATAAACAAACACAAAATAATGGACAGAGAAATCATTTTTTAAAAAAGTTTATTCGAAAACCTGTACGTTTATACTTAAACGCAATTCGCGTTACACTTCCAAAATCGTAGGTCGGTCCACGCGAGTGAAATCGGGGGCAAAATATTCAAGAACCTGTCACAAATCTGAGCGCGTTTTCTAATAATTTTTTAAAGTCAAAAGTAAATGACCATTTCAAAACGTAATTTCTTTCATCGTAATACTCAAAATCATGTACCTTATACCCTTTAAAAACTTCACTTACTTAGTTGTGTTTCAGAACAGGGCAAAAACTCTCCGCCGTGAAGAAAACTTTGCGATGAAGTCCTTTCAATGCAGCTTTCGTAACTTTAAAAACTTTTTGCCTTCTACCAGTATTCTTTTGAACTTTTTCTTTCCATTTATAGATATTACATGTTTTTTTGTCAAGTATAAAACTTCAGTACTCTCGAGCAGTCGTTAAATGCTAAAGAAGCTGAAGCTTTTAAAGAAACCTCTTTTTCAAAAGCGACGATGGTCATGCGATTTCCCGCCAAGAAAAGATGGCATTCTCTACCCCCGTCGGGTTGTCTTGGGACTCCCCTCCCCCTCCCACAGAGCCTGTGCGGACGGACGGACGTGCGGACGTATGGACGGACGGTCACGTGACTATTACGTCAGAACCAAAATTTCTTGGATTGATAGTTTACCAAATTTCATTAGCAATGGAGTTCCGCTGGCGGGCTTTGCCCGCAGGCTCCGCTATGAAGATTTATGAAGTTGAAGTGCCAAAAATATGTTTCATGTCCAATTTCCCTTCATCAGTTGATTACGTCCACTGAAAAAGGGCAATGGGCAAAGCGTCTGGACTTAAACCATTATGGGGCATGTGGACTTTATCAGACTTTCCAGAAGAGACTTCATCCAAGTGCAACGGAAACAAAAAAACGTTTAATTTGTTCAAATATGTATTAAAAACAATACAAAACAAAAGCTTTTACAAAGAGTTGACAAAGAGCGTTCAAAGTTCAAAATGTTTTATCTGAAAAGCAACAGAAATACCTTCTTCTACGTTAAAACTGGGTTTCACAGGTAGCTAAGAGTGCCTTTGATTCTTGTATTCTGAAAAATACATATATTTGTCTTTCCCTCTACAGCTGGGAAGTGCAAGGTGCAATGTACCAATGGGAAGAAATGTAGACAGTTTGGAAAATTTCTTTGTCTCTGTGAGAGGGGAAAGAAAGGAACAAGATGCGAAGAAGAAGGTAAATACTTTTAAAGTAAAATTGTGACCTGTTTCATTGTGCGTCTATCCTCGTGCATTGTTCGTTTTTTAGTTCTTGTTAATAAAAAATAGCGTTTAGGGTTAAACATGCCCTTTGGTGTTTAAGATTAGGTATTTGTCTAACTCTAAGCACCAATTATAGATATACTTTAAAATTTAAACACCCACACTGATGTACTCAGCTCATAATTTCATCACTTATTGCACCCATGTACAGTGTTCCTTATTATATTAACCCTTTAAGCCCTAAAAGTGACGAAAATGAAATTTCTCTTCACATTATCACTACTTGTCCAAACATTCAATCGATGAGAATAAAGAAAGTGATCACAAAGGATAAGATGTATGGATGTTTCGACAAATCCTCCTTACTAGTTCCATGGAAAATGTATGGAGAACAGAATATCAGGGCTTAAAGGGTTAACAGGCAATTGAAATAAGTAAGCTCGAGCTCTCATTGGTTTCCTACTAATAGGCTAGCAGCTAATGTTGTACGAGAACAGGCAAAAAGCGACATAGGTGGCAATGAAAGAGCTCCTTTTAACAGAAAAAAATTATTTTGATAAGTTTCGAATATTTCTCGTGATCCGGGGTATCATAGGTAAATCGGCCAACCACCCTGCGCTTGCGCTTTGTTAGCTATAAGCTCATGTGCAACTCAATTTCATGGAACATTTGTTAACCCTTTCACTCCGCAAGTCAGCAATAGAGACATAAAGGTGATTCTAACTTCTGAGTCTGTGGATGAGGTCCTGTGGTGTGACCATTTCAGTGAAACCTCGTCAGCAGTACTTTCACATGGTCCTATGTATATTTAAGTTTTTTACAAAATGAAAGTTGGAATTCGTCATGAATGTTGATTTCAGGCACTCTTGGGAGAGAAAAGGTTAAATATTTATATGGTTTTGGTAACGTCAGCCGCTGATTAATTTTAGAGCTGGCTGAGTTTGGCAGCTAGGTTCAAGTTTAATTTTTTCATCTTTAGGTAGCTTATGTAGAGGAGTGTACGATTTAGACTACAGTACAACTAACTTCACATTTTAAAACGATTTTAGATTACTGAAGAAATTGGTAACTTGCTAGACATTTTGATCACAGACGTCACAATCAAGACGCTACGGTGAGTTCGTCATGATAATAACCCACAAGCGTGAGTGCAATCATCGTTTTGTCAGATTCTGAACCTCGGAAATCGTTGCTGAATTTTTTGCCATATGATGGTGAAAACCGTGGTGAAAACGTTCGAACATCGCGGCACTTGACTACTCATGCATTTCCTTATAACGCAAAAAGCAAGGTTATGCCTTGATAACCCATGTGTGCGAGACACTAAGAAAGCTAGAAGCTCAAAAACCTAGATCAACAAACCTAGATCAATTTCCCTGATAGAATTAAAACCAAGTCAAGTTTTCCTCCCTGCATACGTAAAAAAATTCAACATCAGCAAAACTGCTGAGGAAGAACTGCTCTGAGGATTCACAGCTAGCTATTGCCACTTTATTTTGTTGGGTAACTTGATTAAACTTCATTATTTTGACAGGAAGGGAAGTGTGATAGCGGAAGTACAACTGTCTTTTGGTGAATCTGTTGGACAGAATGAGGTAGCATCTTTACTGAATGACATGACCAAAGATGGACAGCTTGGCCAGTTTGACGTAAATGAACCTAGTGTAGCAATGGCTGCTATTTCAGGTAAATGGTAAAAGTTTAAGTTGGAGTGCTATTCTCCGCATCAATTTGAAAAGCTTCCTTTTAATGGGGACTGACTATTCAGTGACTTAATTGCCCGGTTATAGAAACATAAATGATCAGGAGCTCTATCTGTGCTGTTATCAGAGGTGTCCGTTTATTAAATTAGTGTGAGATTAATTGGATGTAATGGAATTAACTATTATTAACTAGAGTAGGGATCAACTTCAATGTATCCCCCTTGTAGAGGTGGAAACTTCCAGTAAAAGGTAAGATACAGTAAGGACCAACACTTTGTGTCTATTTTATACAGTGTTTGCCCGTTATAACTTAAAAGCATAACTTAAAAGAAAGCGATTTGGCTATACTCACTACGGTAACATACGGTGCAACAGCACACTTATATCGCGGTCGAGAATTTAGCATCATTCTTGGCATTGCTAACAAGCTTGTTTGTTTCTTTGTTTTTGTTTTCGTTTGTTTGTTTCTTTTTTCAACCATTGAACAGATTATAGGGGATCTATATTCTCAAATATAATTTTTTTTCTCTTGAACGCAGATTTCCCAACCACTGCACCAACTGAACCGGGGAAAATGAACATAGCATTCATATATGGACCTGTGGCTGGTGTCCTTGTCTTGATGTTAGTTGCGTTTGTCATTTACGGATTACTTAAGCGTCGCAACCGTAAGTATAACCCTACATACCCCAACCTATGAAACTATATACGTGTAATTCAATTTGTCAGAACTCTAAGAAAATTCAGAAAAGCCAAGTCGGATCACTCAGTGGTCCGATACTCTCACCAGCAACTCAGGTTACTATGTTGTTTGCAGAAATTATTGGCAAGTCCCGGCTTCCTGGCTTATACGTTTATGAAGACAGGCCAGAGGTTGATCGATACTAAAGAGGAAGCCAAGGGGTTAATTAAAACTTTCTTCTTGTACGGCCCTACTCCTATTTTTTCTTTTCATTCCAGCTGCTGCTAGCGTTTCGTCGTCATCATCGTCATCATTGTCACCATCATCATCACCATCGTAATCATCGTCATCATCATCATCATCATCATCATCATCATCATCAATTCATGTCTTCTTTTTCTTCTTTTTGTGTTAGGTTTTCTTATTCTTCTACGTCATTCTAAACCTTTTACTTTCAGAAAATCACTTAATATGTCCCCACTTAATGTTTTAGTCTGAGCGTAAGATCCGTGGAAGTCAAGTTCAAGGAATTTTTCTCTATTCAGGTTAAAGTTAGAACAGCGCTGGCAGGGACGCTCTCACGTTTAGCATGGAACGAATTTGCATTTTTCTGACCTTGTAGTTGCCAAACGCTGACTATTTGGGTAAATTCCTAATTGAATAATAGTCTAGTACCAGTATCAATTTTTTGAATGCCACAAAAACCGGGTAAATTTGAAATGAAATCATAAAAAAACCATACCAAAGAGGCCTTATATTTTCCTTATAGGTCAGAGAAATAAGAAAGATACTAGGTAAGCAATTATTACTAAAACAATTATATGACCCCCATATATTTATTCAGCATGACTTTTTCATGATCAAGCAAAATGGATTAGAAAACACTGCAATATTTCGCAATGACATTATTTTTCGATCGATCAACTTGAAATATACCAACTGAAATGAAAAATTGAACTTTTAAGGAAACACTCATGAGATTTATTATGAAGCAGCACTATGAAGATTTTACTGTAAGTCCTTACCGAGTATACTTGATCAATAATAGTTTCTAACATAAGACCAATAGCTTTTGCATTTCACTTGCTTTTTTTTCTTTTCACTGTAGAAGGGAAACAAAGCTGAGTGCCTATGAAACTTACGGGGCATACGAAGTAAGTAGGACGTTAAGTACAATAAAACTATAAAACAATGTATGGAAGCGATTTTCAATTGAGTGTCGAGATTAATTTACGTTTGCCGTAGTTTTGTTTATAAGCTCCGTAACTGATTTTTCAAAAAACTCATACCACTTTTCAAACCAATAAGAACTAGAACTGAAACCAGCTGTGACTTTGTTGCAAGCAATTTTTTTCCACTTGGCACCGGCCGGCTACATGCGTTGGCATCACAATTTTCGATATCAGGGGCATTGAGCAACTACAAACGCCAACGAGTGGACAGCACTTGAAAAACAAAGGATGCTTTCCATATTGCCAGACCAACCGGTCAGAACCCAATGGAACTAACCAAGGGAAAATGGAATGACATTGTGCGACATTGCGACAAAATGCGCAATACAAATGTTAAATATTATTATTATTATTATTATTATTATTATTATTATTATTATTATTATTATTTGATGGAAGCAACATTTCCAACCGAGCCGAAGCGTTCCATTTACGTTTCGACCGAGATTTCGATTACTTCTCAGTGAAGTGGGACTGGAAACGAGAATTTTTGAAAATGGAACGGCAAGTTTCGGACGGACTGGACCGAACCCGTCAAAGAGGACCATCTGGATCGAAGCGTTCCATTTATGTTTCGACCGAAATTTCCGGAAATTTTGGCAATAATGGAAAGCACCCGAATTCTCCTTCTTTAACCTACTTCGTGTCATCTACTAATTCTAGGTTTTTCCAAATCGTTCAGTTTGTGTCATAAGAAAATTGACCATCGAGTATTGGGGATTCGCAATTAATGGAGCTTTGAGATTGGTCATTTCACGTAATAATTGATTTCGGAGAATGTCAAATAAGTGTATATCAGAATGTTCAACGCACGTGCAGAACGATTGTGCCATGACGGTCTCCTCGTCGTAACTGGCGTGGCTGTTAGAATTGCGTGTGGTTGTCTGCCTACGTCTGTTATGATTGGTAGGAGTGATTATTTTGGCCTTGGTTTTACTGAACGCAGTTTAAAACGCTCCATATTCCTTTGATACTGTTCGTTTCTTTACTTTAGAAAATATAATAACCGTGACGATTATCTGTAACGGTTTGTATCCCTTTCCGCAGAATGCGGTGGATGAAATTGAAATGGCCACAGCGAATAACAACACCGTTGACAATGAGAGAACTGTACAGCTCATGACATTCAGTCAAACTACAAGGGTTCCACAAGGGGGAGATGAAACAGTAGCAGAGGACGGATCATCAGATTACATAGAAATAATAGAATATGCCCCACTTCGCCCAGCAACACAATCCTGGGAAGTTTCAAGAGAACACGTGACCATTCAAAAAATCATAGGAAAAGGTGCATTTGGACAAGTTGCTCAAGGAATAATTTTATCTCTTCAAGAGGGCGAAGAAGCAACTACAGTTGCCGTAAAAATGCTGAAAGGTAAAACAGCTTAATAAAAACAAATGCAATAATGCAAAAGGAAGTACAGAAAGGCGGGCAGTCAAACATGAACAACATTGAAAAGAATTGCGAAACTGTCACACACAAAATTTGGTAAAAGTTATATATAGGCGAGGTTATAAAATTTCCATCCAAGAATAACACTGTAGTGTCATTTTTAATATTTTTCAACTAACAGCCACTGAGGCCATGTCGAGTTACGAGGACCGAAGTCGGTGCCCCCCCCCCCCCCCCCAATTATTTATTTCTTTATTGTTTGCATTTCTGACTGTAGCAAAAGTGTAAACAAATCTGTGTTGTAGACGTTTTTCGCACAAACGTCCTTCAGGAGAAAAATAACACAGACGCTAAACAGCCGAAGTATTCAAGCCGCCTTGCAGGACCTTTTAACAGCCATGGTCTCGTAGATTCAACGAGCATTTCCTAAACTAATAATTCTCAAGTCTATTTAACTTTCCAAGGCACTAATGCTCCAAAGAAAAACCTTTTTCTTGCTCTTGTGGTTGGTGAGCCGTTAAATTTTTTAAGTCTAATTTTGCTACAATTGTCGGGAATTACATTAAACTGCAGAAAACGCCCCTGAAGCAGAGAGGAAGGACTTGTTATCAGAACTTGAACTGATGAAGCAGCTCCATCCGCATCCACACGTAATCAAACTACTGGGATGCGTCACGGAATCTGGTAAGAGCACTGAGGTCCCAAAGTCACAACACGACGGATTTGTATAGGGATTTGTATAGGGATTTGTATAGGGTTTTATCGAAATTTGAGATAAAGTATCAAAGAAAAACAACCATTTAAGGGAAGGTACGTTTTTTCTTGGGGGGGGAGGGCTGGGGCCTCAGAGGGGAGGGTCATCAGTGAAAATGAGCACCAAAAGGGGAGGGCCATACCTCATGTGAGCTATTCAAGGGAGGGTCACACATCTTTTCCAGAATTTTTTAATGAGAATTTTTGTGATGTTGCTTTCCATTTTTCTTACAGATTAAGTTTTTCTTTTCACCTACTTTGATTTAATTTGTTGTTTTATTATAGGTACATTATGGGTAAATATTCTACATGTCTATTATGCCATGGCACATAATTTATCTCCGAGGACTCGTATCCTTTTCCGTCCGTATCGAGAAGTACTTGACTCAGGTATCGTTTCTTCAGCTTTTTGCTGTTGGTTATCCGCTGCCTGATCTCCTGAGTCGTTTAGTTCTGAAGAGTTACTAGTATAGATCCAACAACGCGCTCCACGCTGTCGGAAATGTAGGAAATACTTGTTTTTGAGAGGCAGATTTCGCATGCTAAACAAATAAACCTTTCTGTTAAAATAACCAACAGTAATTCCGGCTAGTCGGAGACAGAAGCGCATGTATTTTCCCTTAGATATTTTATGTTCAAAACTTTTATAATACTCAAATACTTCCATATTCAAACTTCAGCTATAAAACGTAAATATCCCACATTGATTGTTCGCATTTTTCTTGTTTCAGCGCGCACACATTCAATATCGAGATAAATATATCCATATTCAAACACATCGGTTCACAAGCGAAACGTTCTGAGGTTTCTACAGCATGGAACATACCATGTAGTAGTGAGGGGAGGGTCACACTTTTGTGAGTCACCTAAAGGTGGGGGGGTCAGAAGTTTTTTTATTAAAACGCAAGGGAGGGCCAACATTTTTCTGGGAAAAAAATGCCAAAATTCCCCAGCCCTCCCCCCCCAAGAAAAAATGTACCTTCCCTAAGTGTACATGTACGTACCATATGAAACGATGTCTATGTGTCGTTTTTGGACTGTTTTGTGCCTTCTTGATGGCAATTTAGCGAGTTTTGGGATTTTGGTTTCTCTTCACCTTTTTCATTTAAGGTCAGAAGACAAACCAAAAACTAAACTCGCTGAAAAGGAAGTCTAGAGGGCACAAAACAGTAAAGAATAGACATCATTAAACAAGGTGCGAACACTTTATACACAATTTTGAGAGTTTATCAAACTCACGACTGGTAAAATCCCATTCAGTCTCTTTATTTTCCCTTAAGGAAGCCTGCTGAAAGTCTAGGTGCTCAGTGATAAAACAAGTTTCAGTTATACTTAATTTATACGCGACCAGGGAAGTGTTAAATAAATGGTCAACATCATGCACATATAGTTCATTTCAATTAACTAAGAACAATCGAACCAATGTTAGTCCATTTCCTAGAAATTCTTTTCTGAAGACTATGACCTGCAACCCATGTTGCATTTTGTTTCTCCATTTCAGGGGGGGCCTGGGCCCCTCCCCAACTCTAGAACTAGAACATTATGTTAAAACCTTTTTTTACACCGCAGATCCTTTGCTTGTCATCATTGAGTATGTCCCGTATGGTGATTTGCTGGGTTACTTAAGGAAAAGCCGAGGAATAAGTGACATGTACTTCAATGACCCGGATATCAAGCCGAAAACCAGCCTGTCGTCACAGCAGCTGATGAAGTTCGCTTGGCAGATCGCTGATGGAATGCGTTACTTATCTTCGAGAAACGTAAGCTGCGTCACACGTTCCTCTTCCATTGTTTTGCTTGTTAGAGATACGGGATTTAAGATGCGCTTCTTTTTTATTGAAGCGTTTGACCAGAAACTGCATTTAGATTATTTACACAAGGATGATTCAGTCTCACAGAATTTATTAGCCAAACTTCATTTAGACAAAACCACATGTCAACTCAAATCGGAACGTGTTTACAAGCCTGATTTCCTTTGTTTAACAGATTGCACAGTAGCAAGCGAAGTGGTCGCAAGTTGCATTTTACTCACTGAGTTACAATTGAATAAAGCAGAAGTTTCTGGCATGCAGCCACACAGGAAGATTAATTTTTGACACCATTTTGCGTTGTTGCCTCCTTCCTAGGGTAGGAAGAGGGCAGTTTGATGTTAGGTGTGGCAACTTTGTTGTATTATTTTTGTATTACTTTATTGTATTATTTTTATTAGATCATCCACCGTGACCTTGCTGCTCGTAACGTGTTGGTTGGAGAAGGAGAAACCTGTAAAGTGACAGACTTTGGAATGGCCAGAGACGTGCAACAGAAAAGTATCTACGAGAAGAAATCAAAGGTTTAAGTTATTACTATGTGCAGTTCACGAGCGAATTTTAATGTGTTTGAAGGCACTGTAGTCAATGGTCATTTTTGCATCGAAAATTCGAACTAATATTCAGTGGTTCAATCTAACCTGGTGTTTTTGTCCTGGGAAAGGACACCTTACTCCACTTTTTCTCCCGGCTGTTCACAAAAGGCCTGGTTGCTCGAAAGCCGGTTAATACTAACACTGGATTTAAAAAGTTTCTGTTTCTAGTTTCCACTGCTTCGTCAAGCCTTAAAACTGACTTAAAAATTCACGCTGATCATGGCTTAGCTTAACACTACTTTGAACACCAGCTACCAAATGAATAATTATAATAAAGTTTCGATATAACGCGCGCTCTGATTGATTGAAACAGCGTGCTTTATCAGAGTACAGACGCACGGAGTAGCCCGTAACGCCATTCTGCGCTCGTTAGCAAGCTGAAAACCTTTCTTGCAAGCTACGAATAAAACTTGTTTTCTTGCAATAAAAGCTCAAGAAGTAGGGAGAAACACTCGCCTCGCCACTCACCCTACACTTCTTTCGTGCTCTCGTCACTTCATTGCGTGCTTTATCACAGAACAAAGAACGGTCTTGGCTTTTTTATTTGTTAAATAAAGCACGGGTGGTGGCGAACAAAATGCTTAGTGCAACCGCTCGCAATGGACTAGCGTCCCAGCCGGAGGGTAAGTAGGGGAGCTAGGGATCAGCCCTAGATTTATACTCATGTTAAAACTGATCTTTTCTCCTCATATTCTTAGGGTCGGGTGCCTGTGAAATGGACAGCTCATGAAGCACTCTTTTATGGATTCTACACCACAAAGAGTGATGTGTAAGTAACGCACCAAAACTACAGTATAAACTACCATTACGCTAGTTCCATAAAGACCTTATGCCTGGCATGAAAACGTATGCAGTTGAACCTCTCCTACATAGACATCTTTCCATTACGGGCAGTTTACTTGGTTCCAAAGAGGCAAAATTCGTAGAAATTGTGCCTCTTTAATACCTAGCTTGACCTACCTGCCTATAAGGACACCCCTTTTTTGGGTTGTTTGGGGGGAAACCAGTTGATCTACAGTTTGTGCGAATGGCAAGCAAAACCTCTCAAATGGGAAATTAGCATGCAATTCACTCTAATTTACAGAGAGTCTGGACCTATAATCGTCGTCATTAATATTGGGACACCTTCACATCTCAGTAATTGCCAAGGACAATTCTGTGGAAACCTCCCCCCCCCCCCCCCACCCTGTACAATGTTGATTTTCCCATCCACAATCAATTTACCAGCAACACAACATTGTTTAAGGGTGGTGGGGGAGGGAGGTGTGGAGTCCGGTTAAAGCGTGATTGAGTTCAAAAATTGAAATTCATGTAAAATAGGCAGGATTTCTTTAGGTGTCCCAAAACTTTTTGTCGAAAATTGTATTTTGACTATTGGCGCAGGACATGGAATTAATAGAAAATAGCAAGTGGAACACAATTTTCCGTTTGAATATTTCGATTAGGAGTTTTGGACTACCTCTCAAGACGTTCCCTTTATTTTGGAAATTTTCCGGGTCAGGCAAACCAAAATAGCCTTACCATTTACAATCCAACCGAAATTTCCGAATTGTGTTTGTAAATGGTAAACACTCTTGGTGTCCGTCTAAAGAAGTTCCACTGTACAATTAAGAATATTTGACTAAAGGAACGGCACAGTTAAGAAATCCAGCTGAAATCTTACCTCACATAATTCTTTTTCTCATACTAAGACCTATTTAAAAACAATCACGCGTGCTTCCCAAACCGTTTCCCAAAAGCGTTTTACCACGTAAGTCTACTATAATGTCGTTGTCCAATAACGGTCTTCTAACACACGGTTCGACTCAATACGTTTTAATATCTTCTCTTTTTCATAGATGGAGTTTTGGAGTCGTGCTTTACGAGATATTCACCATAGGTATGTCACATGTGCCACGCTACTTTAAAACTCTTAACAACTTGTACACAATATAACACGCTTAAGTTCATGAATGGTACTCGCAGTAAAAAAAATTCCTCAATTGCCTTTACGTACTGTCTCATGGAACAATTGTGCCCCATTTCGAAGAATTTGAAAGTTCATAACTTCTTAACTTTAAATGGAATCTAACCGGGATTTCTGTTTTTGTTTGTTTGTTTGTTTTGTTTTGTTTTTCTCGTGGTAATTTTTTTAACTGCACCTGTTGGAAATGGTTCTTCAGTCACCTAAATTATCTAATATACCTTTTCCCTGTATTCAGGGGGCTCACCCTATCCACGAACACCCGCCAGAAGAATGCCGGAGTTACTCGTTCAGGGTTACCGAATGCCAAAACCGAACCACGTGGATGATGCTCTGTAAGTACGGGATTTTAACTACCGTTTTCAAGTTCAAACAACTGCTGTAGCATTTAATAGTTACTTTCCACTTTCCAGGACATTGAGACCTTCCTATTATTAGTCGAAGAGAAAATATAAACGCATGTTGCTTGGCAATTGATTACACTATCATGATTGATTGATTGACTGACTGACTGACTGACTGATTGATTGATTGATTGATTTGTTGATTGATTGATTGATTGATTGATTGATTGATTGATTGATTGATTGATTGATTGACAACTAAGATTGAGAATTGTCAGACCATCCCCCTCTTCTATCGCGTGTAATGCCTTGTTTTGACTCTTTTTAACAAGGCTAGCTATTCCTTTACAATTACCATAAGGAAGGGAGTCATATATGTCCAGGCCTCAAGAAGGAGAGCCTTATCAAAGAAGACGGCTAAAGTGAGATCTAGAGGAGAACTTATTTAAAACGTAAATCTGAGAAAAACCCAACTCAGCTTTTTACAGAAATTTCTATTTCACCACTACAATGCCTACAAATTGCAATAGACTGAAATGATGTTTCGACCATCTCCTCACCTAAAGTATCAGTTTTAGTGTATTCTTTCCCAAAATTTCAACCTGTATTTTAATTCTGACCTCTAAATGAGGATAGGGGGCCTATTAAGAGGGAAGAGCTTAATGGAGCTTTTACGTTCTTTGATTCTTATGACACCATTTTATTTTAATAAATTGTATTAGTTTGAGCCAAGTGGGAGACTGAGTCCCAAACGGGAGGTGTTTTCTTTCTGCTCCCATGCTCGTAAAAAATAAAATAAAATAAAGAAAAGCAACAAACAAAAGCTGAATAAATTTTGGTTATTTCTTACCCATCTCCTCATTTGCATTATTTCTCTTCATCATGCCATCTTCGTTTCCTTCTCAGTTACAGCATCATGATTCAGTGCTGGCAGGAAAATCCTGATGATCGTCCAACGTTTGAAACTCTTGGGGATGAATTGAAAGACACGGAAAACCAGCACAAGGTAAAAACAAGGCAACAGAAATGACAGCGATATAAAAAGATTATTAATCGTGCTCAATCGTTTCTTTTTTACTGTCTTTCATTCTTAAATGTTCTGATGAGAAAAGAGCCCTTTTACCTTTCACTCGTTTGATGAAAACCGCACCAGTTCGAAAATGAATTTATTTCTCTGTCTTTTAAAGATCTTCTGATAAACAGCAAAACCGGGAAGGTACCAAAGGAAAGGTTTTTTAAAGCTAAACTTTATTGAAAAAGGAAAACCAAGGAAACCCGAACAATAATGTACAGTAATTATCGAAACAGTATTTGTCAAATCTTAACGTTGGAATACAAAGGGAACAGCAATCCCAAAAACAGCGGCAAAAAAAAACAACAATGCACAATTTAAAGAAACATATGGTGCTTTCTCGGTCCAAAAAAGGGAGTAAAGGTCAAAAGGTTTACGGTTGTGAAGTTCCCCTCTGCTGGGTCTCTAACGAGCATTATGATTTGATGAAATGATTGGACAAAAGTGGTGGGAATATGAAAAAAAGAACATAAACATAAACATAGACACTAAGTAAGAAACTTATCATTGGAGAGAGATTCAATGTCTTTTTTATGCAGTCTTAGCCCAAGTAAAAACCTTTCTATAGTTGGAGTGCTCTATGTACCTCTGCAAAGGAAATTCAACATTTTTCTGTAGCTTTTGCTTCCTTGGTCACCTTGTAGAATTGTACCCACAGTGAAAACGTAGAACAAACCTATACAGCAAAATAAACAACACCACAGGGAAATAAAGCTCAGTAGCTTCTGTTTCACAGAATCAAAAGTTATAAACAGTCTATGACCCAATGTATCCTTATGAGTAGTGAAAGGATTTTAAAACTTTAAAAAACGCATTGATAAAGCGAAAGTAAAAGGCTCATGTCTTTGCAAAACAAAACCTTGGTTTCGCATATACCGCTTTAGCAGCTAATCATAATATCGCATTTTATTATCCAGCTCCACTAACTGTAGATCGATTAACGCGCAAAATGAGTACAAATATGCAGCCAGTTTCCTATTGTTAGTTATTTGTGTAGTAAAATACCGGCTTGGCAGTTACTTGTACAGTCAATAATTGGTTTCACTGTAAATGGTTTGAACCCAGGAACCGTATCATGAGTCGATAGGGTATGATCGTCCGGGTGAGTGCAGTCCTCTGCAGAAGGACTGTTAATGATGACATTGGCTAGTGTTTCGACCCTTGACTCTGATGATGACTTCCGCTCAGGTTGTCGAAACGTCAGTCAATGTCAGCACAAACAGGCCTTCTCAGGACTACACTCACTCTGGACAATCATACTTTACCAACTAATAATTCGTTTGTTAGCGGTGCTTTGTTACTCAGAATACTTGACGCGTTGTTTGTATTTTGGCTCGTCTTGAAGGTTCGTCACAATACAGCTCACCTCGTTAATATATACAGCAATCCTGTACATCAAAACATCTAATAAAATATATGAATTTTACTTACGTTCTCAAAAATATATATTTGATTCTTCTTAACTAATATTGTGTTTTACAGAAACTGATAAACATGTGCGAGTACGAAGGGGACCTGTACGACTACGTGGATGATTTCACAGTTTAAAGCCATATCATTTGAATTAGATCCAGCGTTAGATGGTGGAGATTACCTGAGTCGAGCTGTTCAGAAGGAAAAAAAAGTGGCCCATCTTACGCGTCCTTTTTCAGTAGAACAAAACATTGTTAAAGGGTGTTTTTGAACTTGTTAGAACTCAAGAATTTCTTCCAAGGGGGTGTGGGGTTGTATACTCTCTTGTATGAGTTATATATAGGTGTGTGGCGTCCCAAGGGTTGTGGTTTTCGAGCCATTTTGTTCTGAAATGGGTATGGATTTTCACCATTTTGGGCTAAATGTCTGATATGGGTATGGAATTCAAAGACCAGCCGTGCCTTTCTAGAATGACCCAAAACTTTTCAGGCACGATAATTCACGTTATATCTTGAAAATAAAGACGTTTTTAAGCATTAAACTTTGCTATAAGTTAAACTTTTCCTCCCTTAAGGGCGGGTTAAGAAAACAGCTTTGTTGGATAAGTGGCTTACATTAAATGAGTTTTTGGGTGGAAAAGTTATCGGGAGTTTCGAGAAACGGACCCCAGGTCTGAAAGTGGGTATCGATTTTAGAGGCGAGGTCTGAAAACGGGTATTAGAGAATTTCATATATTGATCTGAAATAAGGTCAGGGTTCAAGACCGGGTGGGAAACAACACCAAAGAAATTTGAAATATCCCGCCCCTTTTTTGTAAAGGGTTTTTATGCCATTTTTGTGCGGACGCAGTACGCAGTACGCATGCGTCCGCATCTATGTCATCGTCTTTCAGACTTTGTTTGTTTGTTTGAGTTTGGTACGGGTTCCTGAGTCAACAGTAAATTAGGGAAGCGGTTTCTTGGGCGGGGGAAGGGTTTATTCAGAGGTGACTTCAGAGGGAGGTGTAAGGAAGGGTGTGGTTTTCAGAAACTTCGGGCTCTTTGGTCAGCGGTATAGTGCCATGGTAACGAAACCGCTGATCAAAGAATTCTTGAAAAGCTGGAGGGTTTGTTTCTCTTGATTCCTGAAAATGTTGACACGATCTGCTGACACAAGCTAAAGAGCTTACGTAGTGTGTGTACGATATTGCGTTCGCCTGTTTCTGCTTCATGTTTACTATAAATGTTAATAATAAATAAATGAAATAATGGTTTTCTTATTTTATTTTTGTTTGCTCAGTATTCTGGTTTGATTTCTGACGTATTTTTGGTTGTTTGATTATAAAACTGCTGGTCAACTTGGCTGTGTGAGCGTAAGATTGCGTGCTCTTTGTTTAATCATACGAGTGTATGGTCTTAAGTTCTGATTACGACACATTTCGCTCGTTGTTGATGCGAGTGTATCGGTGCGTATTATTGTTTCAAAAACTTTGTATGACACGTTTCATGTTCTTCATTTATTGGAAAGGGGCTTAATTTCCGAAAGCACCAAATAAATCACCAACCAAGATGAAACAAAAGTAGCTTTGATTTTTGGTAAGAGCAATAAACTAGTTACTTCTTCATATCGGAAAATGAGAAAATTGAATTTAACGCGAACATGAATGTCAAGATTGGCATAATGCCATTATGTGGTGATGATTCGTGCACTTTGCGAGGGATTTCAGTTTTCCGCTTACGTTCAGTAATCCTAAAGGAGGGGGACATTGGGGAGAGGGGGACCCAAAACTGCAATACCGCGAAAAAAATCGGCAAAAACCGCAATACCGCATCGCAAATCACTACAATACCGAAACCGCATTTCGAAATGTCAGGTTATTGTTTACCACAAGCTGCATCTCGCCATATTGTTCTGAATTCCTTAACCTTCAAGTATTCGTTGGCGTTAGCATTGAATAAATTAAGGTAAATATTTTGTTTTGTTAGCAAAATTCCACGCAAAATAGCACACGAGTATCCTTTTGCATGTTCAAAAATAATAAAATCATTTTAGATTTACCTCGACCGTTTCACTTATATTCCAGTTATTCAACAGCGAAACAATTGCAATCACTGTGTGTGGACTTCGTTTGTTTGTAGCTAGCATACTTCGCGATGTCTAGCGAACGCTCGGTAATCGAACCCAATTGACAGCTGAATCGAACTCAATCGAGCTATTGAGTTCGATTGGGTTCGGTAACCGAACATAATCGAACTCACCGAAACATTGTGCCAATCGAACACAATCGAACGTTCGATAATCAAACTCTTCTTCAATCGAACATAATCGAACTCTCAAATGATCTAATTCCTAGGTCTGGTCTGCGCTAGTCGTGTCAATCTACGAGGTTATGAGAACACTCATAGCGCTAGTTATTCATTTTTATCAGTTTGCACATGCTGTACACTGTTGCCTACATGAATATCAAATTACTGAGGTCATTTTTACAGATCATAGTGCAGTTTTAACAGTAGTTTAGCTTGTCCGAGACTAGTGCGACAATCTTTAGCTTGAATTAAAATACTTAAAGGTCATTGCCTTCAACGCAGTCTTTTTTGCCGCCCTGTTTCATTTTTCCTAGGATCTTGTTATCGTATCGACTTTTTAGTTTCTTGCAATAAGGATTTGCGTTAATTAAAATGCGTTTATGCTCATTACACTCAGCTCACGTGGTTATAAGAGGGATGTCTCTCTATTTTATTACTCGAGTATGTTAAGAGTGCAGTGGTTAGCGATATATTTATCGTTTTTGTGTTTCACCGAACAAAATCGAACTAATCGCGCCGATTCAGTTCGATTGGTTCGAGTAAGTTCGGCAATCGAACTCACCGAAAAGTTCCAGTTCGATTATGTTCGATTACCGAACCAATCGCAAATCAATCGAGCTGACTGGGTTCGATTGAGTTCGATTGATTTTTAGTTCGTTTTCGTTCGATTGACTACGTCGGGTGTTCATCAGGAAACAGTGTCTTGATCTTATAGGCCTGCTGATGGATTGCTTTGCAGTTTACAGTCCTTCAAGTCCTTTTATCGGTGGCTCTATTGAACCTTTGACTTATAGGTTGGCGTTTACAATACTGATCTCGGCTGTTGTTTTATGTCACTAGAATAAGAAACTTTGCTTAATATCTTCTCCAAGTCTTTGGAAACAATGTCGTTTTCAATGATGGCCCTGCTATCAAGCCACTAACATCGCCTATGCGTACAAATGGACAACAGCAAAGTAAAGGGGATCTTGTAGAGAGAGTCGCCTCAGTACAATAACCGATTGTTGAAGCCAACAACGTTTCCGAACTGGGACCGTGCGCCAAGGAGAAATGTTGCAGAACTACCAATTTCCCCTTGGATCACTGATCCACTTCCATCAGCACCTTCCAGTTCGACTTCTTCGTCACTGCTAGCGTCATACTCATCCTCATGGTCCTCGGTCGTGTCTCACGTGTCGTGTCACAAAGGTGACTGGTCTGTCTAATACGATACACTGTCGATGGTACGTGTTCTCAGGTAGAGTGGCATGCTTCGCCATTGTCGTTTCTTGGCATACTGTAGGTTGTCTTACAGCAGCTCCATAGTGAGAGGCCCAGTCCCGTAGAAGATCACAGTTGGCTTGGGACATTTCAACGACCGGCAAAGGTTCAATGATGGGCATCTTTGAAAACGAAATTGTCTCCTCTGGCTTACCATGACCTTTTGATTGGATATTAGAACAATAACATCGTACATTTAACTGAAACTGTAACAATAACCATCACGAAACGCTTCATTACGCAAAAAGTTTCAAATCATAAACTGTTTCAGAAATGATCAGAAACCGGAATCCGGAAAAAAATACTTCTTTTTACCAAATACCGTCGTTCAAAAGGCTTAAAAACCGCAAACTGAGGATCTGGATAAAACCGCAATGCCGCAAGTTAAGATTGAAATTACCAAAATACCTTGCGAAAAATTGTCCAAAACCGCATCACCGTAAACCCCAATGTCCCCCTCCTAAAGTTAGTTAAGGACGTACTCTAACTATTTATGAGGAAACAACACTATGCTGTTCGGAAGATCAACATTTTAACTAGCGACGACAAAGCAAAAATGAATTACCTACAGCCTACCTAATAAAATCATGCAATCATTTTGACAGATTTAAAAGGCTGTCACCTTTCAGTACTTATATGACTCCAGCCAAGAGTCACACAAAGTATTAATTGACTCAATGCAGTGGTTTTCTTTCCGTTTAGCGTAGTCAGAATTTATTTTCATTTCAAATTTGCTTCATTAATTGTTTACATGGGTAACTCATTTCGAACTTTATCTTTTATTAGGAAATGCCTTTTTTTAACTAACCTGAATTGAATAACAGGCACACTTTTAAACTCATTTTAAAAACGCGTTTCACTTTCCATTGCTAGATCACTGAGTCGAATTATAATAAGCAAATCGCGTTTTAAAAACACTCATGTGCACATTGCGGTAACAGTCGGCTAAACACCGATTCAAAACATTTATTTACCAGTTCCAGAGGTCCGAACATGCCCGCAATGCGCGGGCCGTTTATTAAAGAGGCTATGACTCTAGTACCTTTCTTCAAAGTGCTTTTAAGAGGAAGACAATAAATAAATTTTTGCAAGGACAGTAAAATATGATAATCATGAATTTTAAAGAATTTGTGGTTCGTTCGGTCGGTCGGTGTGGTTGGTTGGCTCCAAAGACATGTTGTTGCCCTTCATTCTATGAAATATATTATAGGAAAAATCATTTCCTTTATCCACTTGTGACATAATAGTTACTGGGAAGGGTTTCGTCAGGATATCCAACCTTTCGACTTTCATGTAAAAATCTCCATTCTTCGTCGTTTGTTTCAAACTATTCTCTTGTATTGCATACCCGATAAACACTTTTTCGTGTTAAAGACAACATGTCATTTAGTAATTTTCTTTTTTCTTTCTTTTTATTACTATTATTATTATTATTATTATTATTATTATTATTATTTTTATTTATGTATTTTTATTTTATTTTTTCTTAATTAGTTAATCATTTACCATTTGTGTATTTTTAAAATTCAAATTTTTGGAGCCGTTATAGCATTTTTCTTCAGTATAGCTCTGGCCCTGAGGAAGGCTAATTTTGTTAGCCGAAATATTGGCCGTTAAAGAAATCAACCCTTTACCGTAGAGCCAGCCTTGCATTCAGTTTTGTTCTATTTTTTCGTGTTTCACATAGATTCAAAACAATCAACCGGTAGCAGGTAGCGTTTGTTGTTGTTGTTGTTGTTGTTGTTGTTTTTTTTTGTGTGTGTGTTGTTTTGTTGTTTAATGTTGTTCTTCAGTGTGTGCCGCTCTTAAACAAGGGTTCCACAATTCAGCGTAGGTAAAAGATGGCAGCTGTACACTTTACCACAATACCTTGCGAACCTAACGCAGCCAATAGGCACATAAAAAGTCTTGCATAAATTTGTCCCTGTGCTAGCAACATTGTGTATGCTAAGTTTTTAGGGTTTTTGTGCGCTAACTATGAGTAAATGTACCAGTCGCCATCTTTTTCCGTGCGGTGGATTTTCCGATGGAGTTGCAAAACCATTTCGTCAGCGGGAACTAGATACAAAAAAAAAAAAAAAAGAAGAAAAAAAAACTCCCCAGAACAATGATATAGATTGAAGTATGTAGTGTTTTCAAGAAGGACCATTCTTCCACAAACAATTGAACAAATTTTATCCGTTTTTGTCGTTGACAAGTAGCGTTTTGACTGTAAGTTGCTTACGCTGAAGTGATGCAACTCAGAGTTTAAACGCTAAGGACTCTAGTCTGGAACTTTTTGTTTGGATTCGTTCTTTGTACTTTAAAGTTAGAACGTTGAGTAAAATTTTAAATAAATCGTGCAAGACAAAATCTACTGTGTCGGGGAGGCGTGCACGGTGAGCAAGAACAAATAGCCACGCTTCAAACTTAAAACGTCGCACCCCAACACAGTAGCTTTTGCCATGTCCACGCCATTGTGCGAATTGTCCAGTGAGAATAGAACAGCGAGATGAGATTAGTATATTTGCATATAATTGTGCGCAGAGGTCGGCTGTCGAATACCGACATTTGATTTCTCATACAGAAAGCTCAAAATATTGCCGTTTATGGCGACAAATGTTGGGAAAGATGGAACTTTTCCGGCGTATAAGTGGGCTTACCTGCAGAATACCCCGCCACTTATTTCCATCTCATTGAATAACAAAAGTGCCTATTGTGTTATGCCTCGTTCTTCAAAGCGTTCCGACACATGTAAATGAAGTGGCGGGGTATTCTGCAATTGCTCCTATAAGTGTTTTTCGACCATGGATTCATTCAGGTTTGAGGAAATTGTGAGTGGAAATGGCGCATTTCAAGAAATATAGCCCATTTAGTGAAAAGAGGTATGCTTTTGTGCGGATGAAATGGCAGATTAGTGTGCAACCTTGCATAATATTATAATACTAATTGGGAGCAAAAATTAGAAAGACGCTTATTCTCGCTCGGAGAGCGAATATTTGCCCTAGATAGCAAGTACGTAAGACAAACAAAGAAACACTGTTTATTTCATAAAATTTTATTAATTTCCAGTCATAACCCAAGCTTTGGCTACCTGTGGTGTGACAAAAACGTGTTGTTGTACTCAAATAATAAATAATGCAAAATAGGATATGTAAGGGTGATTATACAGAGTTACTGAAGAGTCCCGACTTCACAGGGTCCAGAGGAGTTACATTTGTACGCAAGAATTATCCTTCGTTCATCTTACCTTGTAAAATACATAACCTCGTCATTTTGATCAATAAATTTGCCCAATGTAACCTTTGTGAATCCAATTCAAACGGGTTTCTTCTCGTTCCATACGCTGTATTTCTCGATCTCGATCTTTGCGCTCGCACGCCATATCGTCCGCCATATTGAAATATGCTATTAACCGCAGAACATTCTTCCGCGGTCGCCTAACACGTTTCCCGAAGGGCAACGACTTTTCTTCGGAAAGCGAAGCTTTCCGAACGAGGCACGAAGTGCCGAGTAATCAAATGCCGGTGATCCTAAGAGCCCACAGTAATTTGACCTGCGGTAAAAATATATGTAACGCGAGTAACGCAAGTTCGCAGCAAATTATGTCGGTTGTCTTTCGCAAGGAAAACTAAACGTTCTCCTCGAACTTCGCTCCTCTGCGCCCTCTGCCGACTTTCGTCTCTGGAAACATCGAGAGATGAGGGAAAACAAATTAAATTAATTAGGCCTAGCTAAGTTCAAACGTCGAACTTAACATCTGCCGAATCTAATGCAAATTATCAAAAACAATAGCTAGCTTTTGCTCATTGAACTAGGCCTTAGGAACCAATCATTTAGTTCATGTCTTGAAGATGGAGTTAACAATTTATGCTTCTTTCGGATAAGATCCCTCTTGTAATGTTTATATATGTAGAACTGCAGTTATCCACAAAGTCCATTTTGATTTGTACAAATGTGACTAGTATTGCTTCTTTAAATGCCTTTTGTTTTTCGGATTGTTTCTTTATATACATTAGCCATGCACTGGTTTCAAAACTGCTAAAAAAAAAAACAACTTGAAAATCGACTAAATCGGAGTCAGCGACGAGCAAACTCCGCGAATTAGAAGCCTGGTTTGCCGTTGAAAACAACGAGCTTGCTATAATAAATATGAAGAAGAAATATGCATTAAAATTAAACAAAATTTATGTTTAAATGCGAGGGACTTGTGTTAACAAGGTACTCATTGTTTCCCGATAATATCTCCTTGCTAATCACTGACCCAATTTAACAAAGCCTTGCTATTAAAATATAAATAAAGGTTAATTCTACAAATAATAGTAAAGAAAAAGTGCTTCTTAAACAAAAAAAATTCGAACTTAACACGGTCACTTTGCAAAGCGTTTCTAGGAAAAAACCATTCTCTCGGGAAAGTAGTTAGTTTTGTTTTCCCTCGAATCTCATTGTTTTCCTCGGCGTCACGTCTCGGGAAACACCTGTCCTTAGTAAATAATGTCCCTAGTAAATACTAAGACAGTCTAGGCAAATATTTTCCAAAGAAGACGAGCTTACCTTTTCACCAACTACATTTTTTCACGAATTACGGCATTTGTATAACAGAACACAGTAGATTTCAGCACTGTAAAGAAGGTACACCTATTTCTACAACTCTATCCGCATTTATTTGGTCAGTAAAGTCCAAAAGGAGAACGCACCAAGTATAAAACCAAAGTCCTAAAACTATATTTTTCCAGTCTTTCGCCTTTCAATTATGTTTTTATACATACAGTTCAAGCAATCATATGCAAAAAAAATAAGAAAGTTAACTTTCCAATTTTTAAACTGTCAATGCCTCTTTTAACAAAACAAACCTAACGTTGTCATGATCATAGATACACCTAATTGCAATAACGTCATACAAAAAAAGGAAAAAAAAGAATAAAGAAAAAGGCCAAATAGGAATTAATTAGCCATGCAAAATATTTCTTAGATCTTCATAATTCTCAAAGCATTTGGACGACGGTGTGATACTTCAGTTTGATGTCAAATTGGCCACCTAAAAGACTTTTTGAGCCTTATCCCTTCGTCAGAGCAATTCAATGAATGTAGTGAGCTTACCTAATTTATTTCAATTTGGGTATTTTCTTTTCCCTTTTTTTTCATTTTTACATGACAACAATATTGCAATCAGGTGTATGTACTTCTACTCTAAAATACATTGATTTTTCTTCCTTTTTGTAAAATTAAAATGATGTAAAAACCAAGCTTGGGCCAAACCATGTTTCGCGTTAACATTTTCCCTAGTTTTAGGTACCATAACGCTTTGACAGGATTCATACAATGTGAAAATAACATCTGTTTTATTGGACGGTTCCTTGATCGGAAAACAAAAGCTTTTTTCCATGACGAAGGCTATTAAAAAGCAGATGTTATTGAAACTGTCAGGTCGAGTCCAAATAATGCTGCTATTACCATATTAGCCAAATTCACCTTATTGTTTCAGCATCCTGTATTTTCCCTTTAAACCCTCTCGGGGTATTTATATTTTGACATTTGCTCAAAGAAAAGGGCTTCTTGGTTAATCAGCTAATCGTCTAGAAACCATACGTTTAGTAGTCTTAAACCAAATCCTCAAAGCTTGGGAACGTTTTGCCTCAAGGCAGCTCGAAATCAACTTCCTCGAATCAGCGATGAGTCACGAAGAGGACCGCTATGAAGTTTTATGTCCCCTCTTCTACCCTGGCAACCACGACGACGATAAAACACCTCGCTCGTTAACAGTCATCATCATCTTCATAAACTGCATATTTTTATTGACAACATCGATATCCAACTTGCTAGTTGTTTTAGCAGTTATAAAGAGATCCTCGCTGCGTTCCAGTTCCAATATTATCTCGGCGTCTCAGGCAGGATCCAATATTGTTGTGTTTCTTTTGGCGCAGCCGACACTTATAGCGCAACAAATAGAAGAAGTTCTTGACAACAAGGGAGGCTTTTGCATGGCTCAGCTGCTTAACTTATCTGTGACTGTAATTTGTATGTTAATCTCCTTCTCGTCCGTTCTGGGAATGGCAATAAACCAGTATCTAAACTTACGATTTCCATCTTGGTACGCAACAATAGCTACCTCAAAAACCACCGCAACGATGGTCGTTTTAATGTGGATTTTAATTACTTTCACATCTACATTGTTTGTCGCTTTCGGTTTTGCACAACTCAGCTTCTTCACGACAATTATAGCAGCTACTGCTATTATTATTCTCACCGTCTTTCTGAACATCAAGAATTATTTTAGAATTCGAAAGTACGTTATGCAAGTTCAACAGCAACTTGAGACACCTAATGCGACAGTCCCAGGAATAAGCGCGCTAAATATCTCCCACCACCAAAAAACAGTAGCATTGGTTTTCTATATCTTGGCAACGTCCTTGGTAACACATGTCCCTTTATTCAGCACATTTGTTTCTACTTACATATCCGGATGGTCGGCTTCAACAAAAGTTGCTTACATAATAACATTGACAGTTGCTTACATTAGTTGCTCCTTGCATGCCGCCATTTACTTTCGATTGAACAAGGAGATTCGCCAAGCCGTTATTTCGCTCTTGAATTATTGAAATGAAAACGTGAAACTCCCTTTATAATTTTAATTCAGACCTTCAGTGAAAGCCTCAAATTTAAAAGTACGAAACAAACTATATGGCAGAAATGTTTTTCATTGCTGTTTCTAGCAGCCAGCAAGGGCGCGTACGCACAATAATAATTATAATAAATTTATTAATACTTCCCAAAAAGGCTTTTCAGGTATTAAGTACAATAATAAACGTGAAATATTAAAAAAAGGGATAAAAAAGGGCTAATATGGCACACGCCGTGAGCCGTCTCCACGTATCACATTTAGAGCATCCACAGGATAGCTTATCGTAGTAAATGAAAATGATTCTTATTTGTTACCACAGAGAACCCACACAGTGTGTGTCTGTATTGTTTACAATTTATAGGGAATTTACGAGAACATCAAAAGGTTCGTATTATAGCAAAGTATCAACTGAGCTTATCATTGCAAGGAATATTTATACTTAAGTTGAAAATAAACGTAAACTTCAATTTATCGTTGTTCTTTGTTATCCGTCTGGCTCTTAACGGCGAAGTTTTGCAAACAGAAGGTTTTGTTCGTCTCGCAATCTTTGGTGAAAATATTTTAAATAGTCTAAGGGTTTTTATGTACGTGTTCCGACAATACACCCTTCCTTAAAGATTGCAATCAGCGGCTCAATATATTACGAGACAAAAAAGACAGAAACTTCCGTTAAAGTATTGGGCTGAATGTTAAGGGGTTCTCCCACACTTTTCATTTTCGTCTTTCTATGACCTGATTATAACACGCTGTGCCCTAGAGTAGGTCCTTTCCCAGAGGAAGTATTACTCCTGGGTGTGACTCTCAGCAGTTTCGTGCAATTTCTCTTACCTTGTATGGCAACAGCAAAGCAAAGTTGTCCAGATCATTGGAACACTTGTAGCAAACCTATGGTTCTCAAGTTGTTTTCGAGTCTGTGGTTAAAATGTTTAGTGGTGGTATTTACTGCAGTTTATTTGGAGTCTGCAGATAAAATAAAATCCTTATTTCGTTTTCACTTTTTCGATTTTCTTTTTCCACGTGGAAAGTTAAAAAATGCTAACAATCATTTTTGTGCTGTTTCACTCCCAGGAAGCGTATAAAATCTCTTAAAAATACTTTCGGTTTTGTCTTCTGACATGTTGGCCCACATCAAGGTGATATCCTGTGATAATATTCATGTGGTTTATGTGATAGTCAAATGAAAGCTCGTCCATTTGCTCGGAAGCGGAGGTTAAACTGGTCCAGTTGATAAATGTTTACCAACGTTGTTGTTTATGTTGTTTTAGGGGCCGATTACATGAGGCGGGCTAGCCAGGTTAGCCGCGGGCTGGCTCGGCTTGCCGGGATCTCGGTACGTCTGTTAAACACACCAAAATTTCAAATTCGCAGTTACATAGAAAAATCTCACCCCGGCTAGCTGGGATCCCACTTTTGCGACGCCGGGATCCCGGCTAGACGGGCTGACCGTTTTACCATGTAATCGCGATTGCCGGCCCAGCCCGGCAGCTGGGCCATCGCTTTCTAATCACTAAATTTCGCTACAGAGCAAAATTGCTCACCAGAAGATAGATATTTCTCTTTCTATGTAACACATAAAGGTTTATCAGACCATAAAGCTACATAAAACTGAAAATAATACATCAAAATAATGGATTAGCGGAAGTAAAATCACTCGATTGATTTTCTTTGATGCGGCCATCTTTTCACACGACAGCTTCTAAATTTAGCCACAGGCGGGCTCGCTCGCCTCATGTAATACGGGCTGAGCAGTCATCTCGGCAAAGCGAACCAGCCCACTGAGCTCATGTAATCGGCCCTTATAGTCCCGCGGTAATTTGGTCATTCCTCATAGACAAGTTGTAGAAGATTTCATGAAAAAAAAAATAAAGTTCACACTTCTCCTCGAGCTAATTAAGTCCTATTTTAGCGAATCCACCCTTAAAGATTAACTCTTGGCTTAAAAAGACGAACGCTGCTGAAGGAACACTACTTGAACAATGCAAAAATACTCAAGTATGACATTGGTTTGTCAACCAAGTCATCAGCCTGGCCGGGTCATGCTGAAAAAATGCCAGCTGTTTCGCTTCTCGGTAAAAAATAAGTTTTTTCCGACGTTAGGGAGAGGGGGGGTAGGTCCAAACTTCCCCTTTCATACATCCTTCAATTCCGGTCCCCCCTACCCCTCCCCGCAGTTCCCCTTTATACGGTTGCAAAATATAAATGATTGTCAAAATGACTACTGCAGGGACTGATCAAACAACGTGAAAAGACGTATGTTACAATATTTCGACTGGCCAATACCAGTCTTCATCAGGTTTATTAACCATTTATTATTCATCAGGTTAATAAACCTGATGAAGACTGGTATTGGCCAGTCGAAATATTGTAACATACGTCTTTTCACGTTGTTTGATCAGTCCCTGCAGTGGTCATTTAGACAATCATTTATATTTTTATTGTTCTTGACTGATCACGATCTTTCTGATCCAACGTTGAGTCAGGTTGATCGTACACGGTCTTTTGCAGTGGTTTTATTCCTTAACTTCGTATTAGGTTGCAAAATATTAAGCCCGCCACCTTGGGGATTCCGCTTGCCGCCCCTTCTTTCTCCTACACTCCCCACCACTTTTCTCCCGTGTTTCTACCCCCCCCTCCCCCACCCCAAACCCCCACCATAACTATTGTGCAAATGTTACTATAAATATCCACAGACACGACTTCCCTGAGAATTTGCTTTCCTTAGAGGCAATATCAAAGAAATTGTATTCTTATAACTTTCGATTCTGTGGAGAAATATTTTAAAAGTGGCCCTATATACTAAGCTTCTGATGAGTGTTAAATTCCACGTGGGCGATTTTAAGTTGAAAAATTAATTGATATTTAAGACTTTATTTTCAGTATAAACTTCTCTCAGGCATTGTTTGGAATCGAATGTTGAGGTAAATATATAACTCACCCTTCGCCACAGTACATAATATGACATCATTCGAGTGGAATATTTAAGGAGGCTTGCTTACACGATATTGTTTACAAGTACTCTTTATCGAGTGCTGACATGACTTGTCACACATTCTTTCAGTCCTAAGAGGAAGCCTCATCATTTCTGACCAACCAAAGGATGAACCGCTTTCTTTTCTTGTTGATCACAACATGGATTTCAGGGAATCACTTTTTTCATTCCACATCAGGTATTTTAACTTAATTTGTAGTGAAACAAACATACCAGGATTTCTGTAGATATATTAGGGCTATTGTATTCCCTGTATCTCGCAATGGTCCAGCGAGCCTCGAAGGCTCGAACCTGTTGATTCACATACCGACTGCATTTTCGCGTTTCCCATATTGCGTGGTAACTTATTAGCTCCCAGTAAATGCTACATATATCTCCCCCGATTCACGCTTTCGTTTGCAACTGACGCAACTGACGCTAATTGTAGGTCCCACCTTTTACCGAGAAATAAATGTTTCGCAACTTACATCCTTACACTTTCGATAATCCGATCATTTTAATTCGACTCTGCATTCAAAATTTCCGTCTGGTACCAGGCGCGTATAGTTCGCAGTCTCTATAAAGCTACAATAAGTTTCAATCGATATGTTCATACAGCGCCGGGATAATTTCCTGCTATTTTCCTGCCGAGTTTTAATATGGCGTACAACTGTGGGCTACGAAAGATACTTCTATAACCGCGGTATTTTATTCTCCTGTATTTCAGTTTCGTTAATTCAGTTAAGCATAAAATCTCGATTATGGGAGATTGTTTAATCTGTGGGACCACGATTTAACAGTACCCCAGCGTATGTACGTGAAATTGTGTCAACTCATGACAAAGTTGACTTATGGGCCTCTCAATGAAATCTTAAAGTTATATTTGACAATCAGTCAACGTCGGTAAACAGTAGTTAATTGTTGTGTTAATGGTTATTTGTATTTAGCATTTAAACTTGGCCACTCCAGAGCTTGAAAAGGTTACAAAGATTGGTTAATTTGCGACTGAAGGCGTGCTGAAAAAAAAGAAGGAAAGAAAAAGAAATAATTTATTTTTTATGAATGACATTGCAAAATAGTAAATGCAAATAGTTTTGTGATCACGGAAGGAGAACGTGAAAAATGTGTATTTTTGCAGGCATCAAGCTAAGTTAACCCTAAAAATGATCTTTCATTTAGTGTTAGTTTGTGGTTAAACTTTGGCTCTTTCAGTTGAGAGTATACAACAAAAGCTATCCCGTTTATGATCGATTCCCGCAAGATGGCGTTAGGTTGACGACGGAAAAGATCGACAGTTCGTCATGATTTACATGACATGTCACGCAATGGATGCATTCAACGCACTGACCCACCACCGTTCATCACTCTTTATTATTTATTTATTTATTTATTCATTTCTATTAATTTATTTAAAACTAATGCTGTCTGACGTTTCGATTGCACTACCATCATTGTCGAGCCAAAGTAACTTTCATCGTTGTTTTAATATAAACGAGTGAAAACAATAATAGACATTTTGTTTCTTTGTGATCATGAAAATAACTTAGCGCGGATGGAGTCAGCTTGCACGTTGAAAGTTGGTTTGAGATCTTTGATGATCAGCATTTCGTCTGCAACCTGTGTTCACGAGCCAAAAAGGAGGCGTGTTAAAAACAAGGGAACCAAAACCAAAAATCATCATCCAACAATATTTTGCTGTGTTTATTTTTAAAAATGTGGTCTAGCGATATGGACCATGTCGGTTATACCAACCGACACTTTCATCAACGTGTTGCTAAACACAGCTCTTTCAATTCCTCCATTGGCAAGAATTTAAT
This sequence comes from Siderastrea siderea, assembly GCA_964030785.1. Classification (NCBI taxonomy): domain Eukaryota; kingdom Metazoa; phylum Cnidaria; class Anthozoa; order Scleractinia; family Rhizangiidae; genus Siderastrea; species Siderastrea siderea. The sequence goes on from OZ034975.1 coordinate 42,003,659, forward strand.
TAACAACTTTTTGGTACCGAGCTTGAAATGCGGAGTAAATTCGACTGCTTAATTCACGAAATGCTGATCAACAAAGATCTTAAACCAACTTTGAACGTGCAAAATGACTCCATCCGCGTTATTATTTACATGACCACAAAGAAACAAAATGTCTATTATTGTTTTCACTCATTTACATTCAAACCACGATGAAAGTCACTTTGCCTCGATAATGATGGTAGTACCATCGAAACATCGGACCGCATTCAGTTTTAATTTCCCTACTGAAGTGTTTCAGCAAACCTCTTATCATTTGTTTTTTATTTATTCATCTATTTATTTATTTATTTTGGGTTTTGTTTTGTCTCTTTTTCTGTGGTTTTCGTTCAAAATTAGCCTTTAATGATTTCCTCAACTCAGGAATAGACCGAACACTTTTCGAAAATTTTGGCCACCATTGTTTTCTTCCACGTGATGAGATACGCTGGTACAACTGTTTTTTTTTTTTTTTTAATTGTGGTATTGTGGGTGTCGGACATACCTTAAAAATCTTCAGCTTTGACTGCAGATTTATATTGGACTACTCAGGACAGATTTACTTATACGTTCAACCAACTCTTGTTATTGATTGCTTATAAATGATCAACAGGGCCGATGCTTTTACGTCACAAGAAAAGCGAACTCCGGCTACGGTAAAATGAAATACTTAGAAGCTAAATCGAGCTCAAAAGTGACGTAAATTAACTCGCGCACAATATCTGTATCTCTGAGGGGCGGCAGTTTACACGGGCATTTTTTTATGCATTTTTTTCCACACGCGATTTGATGGCGATTTTGATGCGACGCTGCACGCAAAATTGAGCCTTTTATACTCATATCGCATGAGCTGTGCTATCACTACTGTATAACGTTCAAAATCACTACGAAATATCGCCGCCGATTTACACAGGCGATGTGAAATTGCGGTTGAAATCGCTTCAAAATTGGTGCTAAAATCACGTCATCGGCATGGCCCTTGACAACTGGCTTCAGCACATGCAACAACAATCGTACTCTTTTCAGCATTATGCTAGTTTAGATTTTCCTCAGCCGACTTTTCCCTATGCTCAAATGTGCCAGAAAAAATGTTTATTCTACCGTCCCAAAAAAGTTACCAAATATTACCAGATAAACCAGTCTTATATAGATATTCCCTTCCACCATTTGATGCAATTTTAGCTCCGATTCCACTGGCTATTTCCGGTGCGGTGTCTGGGCGACTGGACTCAGTTCTCGATCATCGGACCGCGACAGTAAAGTTATTGCCGTTGTCTTCGTTGTCTTCCAAAGTCGCTTCTGGCCTCTTTCTTGTCTGGGAGTACCGGAGATATTATTTTGTTTGTTGGGAAAATAGAAAACAACTTTCGTAACAGACGTAACAGACCTGTTTTGGATCACCGTGAAGTCTATTTTTCAATGGAGTGGTTGGATGTTTGGAAAAAACATCGTGAAGTCATAAAGCTGATAGAGGCAGCTTTATACGGGCTGACTTTTAATCTTTTACCTTTTATCTTTTATCACGCATGTGAAGAATATTTGGCCCGCCATTAATTTTTTCTCTCTTTTTTATATTTCAGTAGCAAGTGTAATCGATGTCTTTCCAAAATCCACGACAGTTAAAGAAGGGGAGAATGTCATATTTTTCAACTGTACACAATCAGCAAATCACAGGAACAGAACTAGTCTCAACTTTACGTGGACCAAATTTGGTAAAGATTCTGTGCTATCAAATTCAAGTCTGTTGCCTCTGGTGAACATTACAAGGGCTGCTTCAGGGAGTTACGTCTGCACTGCAACCAATGGAACAGCAAACTGGAGTGCTGTAGCTGTAGCTAACATAACAGTACTCTGTAAGTGCACCTTCGTGAGATGTGTTGTTTTTGTTCTTGTTGTTGCCTGATGTTCCGTTGGTCGTTTATCCTTGTATCAGGTGTAACCGGTCTCGACGTGCACCTGTAGTTGAGGAAGCTGGATTCGATCGTTGCAAATAAAAGGCAGACCGGAAGCCAGATTCTTAATAAAGTGAAATTCGCCACCTGAGTGACTTTTATGAGCAAAATTAAAACTGTTCGGTCATTGAATTAAATTCAAAATTACCACCACAACAGAAAAATAAAAAGATTCAGAGCGATGAAAGGGAGTTACGACCATTTTGCATCTACTCCTTATTGGCGCAGATTTCACACCTGACGTACGTAAGACGTGCCAACACTTTCAAATTGGTGAAACTAACATAACATGTGCGCCCGAGCAAATGTCCAAAACTATTCTAGGGAGTTAGACACCTACATTAGTCTCGTTTTAAGGCGTGCGAACTGCAACTTTACTTGAAAAATAACTATTAATTATCGTTGCTGCATTTATTTCAGATCGACCAGAAATAGTGAGTTCCACAGGAAACCTTACAGTAAACGAATCCTCTACGACAAACTTGTTCTGCAATGCCAGTGGTAACCCGCCCCCCACCATACGATGGAGTCTTCCAAACGGTTCATACGTTGTTCTTTCAAACAACAAAATCCTTGGATTTGTAAATACTCTAAGAAAAGAACATGGGAGATACTCTTGTCAAGCATCCAACAACGTTGATAATAGTTCTTCTGAAGTGATGTATTTGAACGTCCAATGTAAGTATTTATACAATGGACAGAATACAACACGCGTTTTTGAAGATCATCAGTCATGCTGCTCGTAGCGCACTTCTTTGTTCTTACTACGTTTTGACGTCATCTGTGCGTTATCAGAGTACATACGCACGGTCAAATAGAATCTACTTGTTAAATACAGTATTCAGTGACATTGGCAATTGATAGCAACAGTTTATTCATGTTCTCCTTAGTTACATCTGGCGACAGAGAAGACAGCAAAACCTCCTCGTGACGTGCCACGCAGTAAAAAACACTTCCGTGGAGGGATAGATGGTCTTTAAAAATATTTGGGTCTGAAGCTGAGAATCAGAAAACTCCGAAACTCCGTTAAGCTTTTGTTGTGTTAGCTGTCTATCAGCAATTCTGTTTGCCTTGGAGAGTGTTGCATGAACACTGGATTGACAAGCTTAGCCTGTTAAGTGGAACTAACTTCATGACTTTTATTTACTTCGCTTCAATTTCTCTAATTCTACAGATAAACCCAAGATAAATAACACCGGCCGTGAAAACAAAATCGAGTCATGGCTTCATCACAACTCAACGTTAACCTGCGAGGCAGTTGGAAACCCCCACCCGGAGATCACGTGGTCGAAAGACAATAAGAAACTGTTAAGCAAATCTGGAAACATCCTTGTTATTCCCAAAAATGACACGGATTTTGGTGTGTACGTTTGCACGGCATGGAATGTTCTGGGGAAAGACGAATTCCACGTAGAAGTTAATAGAACAGGTAAGAATTAAGTTGGCTGTGATATTGTTTTGTTTTCTCGCATTCAAATACGTTTTAATCGGAGACAAAGGCAGTTGAGAACGTTGGCAAAAATAGTGTTAAGTAAAGCTATATTTTTATCTATTTATTTAGAAAGGCTAAGACTCCCAATTTACTCTTTATTTTGATGCTGCTTCTTTGCGATTGCCAGCTGTTAAATAGGAAATCCAACCTGGTTTGGACGGAAATGTAATATCTTTCCAAGATAAGGGAAAATAACCGTTGGAATGAAAGTGACGCCAAATGTCACTGTTCAAATTAACAAAGCGGACCACTTGAGCAAACCAGTTATATTAGAGTTCAAGATCAACAAGACGACGATAGTCAAACTAATGAATCAAACAAACCACTGTAGATCAATCGGCAAATCAATCTGTCAGTCGATCAATCAATCAATCAATCAATCAATCAATCAATCAATCAATCAATCAAAACCATTAAAATCAAAATTAATCAGTCAGTCAATTCACTACTCTAGCCTCCCACCAGTGAGGCCAGGGCTTGAATTCCGAATTCGTCGTCATATGCAGGTTGAGTTTGTTGTTGGTTATCCTCCTTGCCACAAGAATATTTTTACCGAGATTTTCCCTTTCTCTCCCGCGGCTCCCTCCTTAGAAACCACCATTTCTTAAATTCTAATTCAATCCTGAATTCGTGGGCCACAAGTTTGTTGGATCCAGGACTGATAGGTGCCACCCTCAGCTCGTTAAAAAATGCTGATTTATTCATTAAATACTCAAAGAAATGAAAGCAACTTGAAACAAAATAATTTAAGCATACCAAGCCACAGCAAACACAGGAGAAGACGAACCCAAATCGTTTAAGGAATGTTTGGTTTTGTTTTTGCTTCTCATTTAGAAGCTTTTTGCCTCGATTTGACTGAATCAAATTCCCAATAAGCCAATGAACCAATAAACCAATGTTGCTCTTCTGTGCTTGATCAGTGCACGTCTTTCTTGATCAGTGCACGTTTTTCTTCGGCAGCATTTGCACCAGATGCACCGACAATTTTAAACAAGGAAAGGCAGCTAAAAAGTCGCTATCTGCTTCTCAACTGGACAAGGCCTAATGACAGAGGACGGCATATTTTTCGTTACTGGGTCTGGGTACGGACACTGTACCCGAATTCTTCTAAGTGGAAGGGAACAGATGCAGGGAAGAACCTTTACTACAATATTACTCTGGAATGGGCATCGTCTTTTGAATTTGCTGTGCAGGCAGAGAACGATCAAGGAAGAGGTGCAAATAGTAGCATAACGAATTTCACTGTCCTACCAGGTGAGGGATCTTGTTATGTCCCCATGTTGTTATGATAACTGTCACTGTAAATCAAGATTCACGGCCCCCTTATAACAAAATGATTTTGGCGAAAATGTGTAGCTCAAACGAAAGGATTTGGTCCCCGAGACTAGTCCCAAGGACCTGGGGCGTGCGTCCGGCGTAACAACTAACGTCAGGCGAGCAGTCAACGTCACAGTTTTAACGTCTGACGTTAGCAGTTACACCCGGCGTTAGGTTTTATGCTACTGACTTCTGGTATCACGCAACTCTTTAGATTATCGAATTTCCTTGGACCTCGTTAACACGCAGCTCTATTGCTTTCAGAACTAGCGTCGTTGTTTCTGTTGTTTGTTTCTTCCTAGTTTATTATTTTCTCAGCCAATCCTAACAGGAGTTCAAAAAGCTCCGTGCTGACCTTAAAATGTCAATGATCTGAAGAGGAGGATTGCCAGACCAGGGTGACTTAACTCATTAAGTGTCTGAAACTGGTATCAGTTATTTCAGCCTTTTAAGCTCTAATCACCAAAAATTCACATTCTTATTAGTCTTTTTATTTTGTTGTAGAGCCAACGACACTGGCTACCCAGCCAACCAAAACGTCTCCTAGTGCTAAGCCGACAGGTAAGACATGCTCAGAATATATAGCGATCTATTCTTTTAAAAAAAAATTGGTAAAGGACATTCACTCTTGGTTCTTTTCTCAAGTGCATGTTACTTTTTTTAGCAGATTCTACATTGCTTTATGCTGGCATTGCTGCGGGATGTGGTCTCTTTCTGGTTATTGTGGTCATAGTTACCTCATGTTGTCTCAAACGAAGGCGCCGGCGCAGAAGAGGTGAGGACATACTAGGTAGATAAGATCACACTAGATAAGTAACCTGGTTTCATTTACCTACAGTGTATTTATGCACTGGATAATTAGTATTCTGCTTCATTTAATATTCTGATTATGGTAAACTGGGTCTGAGAAGAAGGGATTGTGTATATCTGATTATGAAGGGTTAACTTTCAGTCTTGTGAGGTAAAAATGTTTGTCTCTGACTTGTTTTTAGTTACTTAATTATTACGTTTCGGCTAATGCTTAAGCCTTCGTCAGTTTGATACATTATTGTCATTACGGGTAATTTAACTTACAGCACTTAAATGCACGTGCTGAGAAGTTGTTAAAATGCTTGGCGTAACATTTTAAACATCTCGTGGGACTTAAGCACGCGCCAGAGATTTGCAGACCTCTGATGTGGCGATGTTGTCGTTCCAAGCGTTCACGTCTTTTGTTGATAACCAGGCTTCCGGAAGAAGTCGTCCTTGAAAATTTGCCTCACAATGTCACCTCCTGACTACAAATACTCAATTTTAGTTTTTAAACTGTTCCCTTTTTTCTCTCCAGCTCAACCAATGCAACCTCTTGTTGACTTAAAAGAGCTTCAATCGCAGTAAGTAACTCTTTTTAATTTAGTTGAAAGGTCTGCCCCGAGACGAGGCCGTTAGGTCTTTCAACTTGTCATCTTTAGGCAAATGTGTCTTATAGCGGAGCTCCTTTGCGGCCAAAGGCCGCAGGGCAAAGCACCATTGGTAAGCAAATTTGGTAACCTATTGATGCGAGAAATATGGTTGTGGCATCAGTGTATGCCCGTACGTACGTCCCAAGGCAGCCCGTGACGGGGGGAGGAGAATGCTGTCTTTTCTTGGCGGAAATCGCGCCGTACTTTTGGGCAACCAGCGTAGCCAAACGATTGTTCGACAGTGTTGAAATTTCAAACTTGAGGAAAAATATCTAATATCTATATATGGACAGAAAAAGTTCAAAAGAATACTCAGTTGTTTTTGTGGTGAAAGGCGAATAGTTCACGTTACGAAATTTGCCTTCAAGGAGTCATCTTTGTCGTGCTCAGTGCTGCGAACTCGGTCAGCGCATCGCTTGAGTTTGCAGTATTTGACAGCGGTCCCGACGCCAAATATAGCAGAGCTAGTGCAGTCTGTTTTTTTTTTTCTGTCCACAACCATAGCTTTTGTGGCAGTCCATACACAATTTCCCAAGGAAAAAACCACCCGAGTGTATACATCTCGATCGAGCTGCGAACAATAAACAGCTGGCTAAGTATTAAAATGAAGACCAAATTTGTTGTCATAGCAGGCGTGACCGAGTGGTCATCGCTGTTTCTTACAAATTTAGTGGCTCGGGCTCGATTCCCAGAGGGTAAACCAGCAGTTAAGACAGGAAATAACAACGCAAAACGCACGAAAGCTCGGAAACTTTGAGCAACTAAACCAAAGCAAACGAAGAAATGCGGAGGCCGTGAGATGTCCCAGTGTTTCCGCTTATCCTTGGAGTGTGAGAGAGGGTGTAAGGTTTGCTCTAGGTATATGAAAGGGGTACCATTTCTTTGAAAATCAGTATATTATATTAATAAGTGTTATGAGATGGCAAAAGCGAAAAATCGTTATGGCCTCCATTTCAGTTAAAAGGTCTACTAGTATTACTCCCAAGGGTTAGCTCTTTTTGTCGTCGTCGTTGTTGTTGTTTAAAAGAGAAGTATCTGGAATTTCATATGACACAAGTATTTTATCCGAAGTTAAAGGCCTTTTTTGCCAAAATAATAAATAATATATAGATTTAGCCAAGCCTAAAAGCGGAGCTCCACATCTCTCTTTATAACAATATAATAATAATGCAATTCTTTATACAGATGGCCTATATCACACAAGGTGGTTTTCAATAGGGCACTGTTAAAATATAACAAGATAAAATTTAACTAAAATACTAAAATGCTAATTTAATTATTAGAAAAATTAAGAGGGATTAAACACCTAAGTTCTACTTAAAAGTTGAAGAAAATGGAAAGCTATTTTAAAATTTAAACCTATTATGTAACGATATTCCAAAAGCATTATAAGATAGGTTTCTCATCTCCATGGGCAGGGCATTCCAGTCAAGTAAGGCACTATTAAGGGATCTAAGCAGTCCCCAGTTAGTATCTGATTTTATGATTCGAACAGTGTCCTTTGACCGAGTGTTGTGACTGTGATGGTCCGAACCTCGGATGATCATGTTGTTTCTATTGTCCGAGTTTATTAAATTGTACATATAAAGGCAGCGTTTCATTTGTTTTCTGTGAGTGAGTGTGAACTCTTTCATGCTTGTTGGCCCGTAAAGTCTTTAAAGTTTAGTTGTACAGTTATTCGCCAAGAGGTGAAAAACAGCAAAGGAAAACATGCGGACCACTGAGCAAACTGTGACGGCTTATTTTTCTTCAAAGAGAAGACTTCAGCACGACTTTCACCGACAGCTCTTCTTGTAGCGTTCTTTCGAAAGCTAGCTAATTAAGTTCAAGAAGAGTACTTGTAAAACTACAATTGCTCCCGGTAGCGACTCAGGCTTTTCCCTGCAAATACACATTTCTCAATTATTCCAATTCATCCCTCTGGCTGTTTAATTCTGTTAACCACGAAACATTTCTCGAAATCTATTTTGCTAAAATAAAAGATATTTTCCCAGCATCAAACCGTTTATTGACAAAAAATTACACAATATTTTCATCCGCGAAGTATTATTAATCGGGCGCTTTCAAGAACTCACCCTGAACTAATTTTAGGAAGCTTTTAGACTTAAACCGAGAAATGCTTTGCTTATAGTTACTTAAATAAAGATTTCATTTCGATCTGTAACTAAAGACACACTAAAATGGCTTACCGGTTAAAAACAAAACGAACACGAAAACGTGCCACACTGAACTCACTCACTGAAACGGCGATTCTAAGTTTAGTCGCTAAATTGGGACAGAAATGTCATTCACTTCAAATGAAGAAATCAAAAATATATAAAAATATAAGGAAGATAAAATATTCCACAACTGAATAAAAAACATATGGAGCTTTACACTAAGACTATAAACTTAATAAAAAAATATTGACGACAGAGCGACTCTTCAGGTGTTGAATACTAAATTACGAATTAGTCAAAACAACCCAATATGCGGTGCCGAAGAAAAAGAACCTAGATTGAAAAACCAACACAGACTCAATCTAGAATAGTCACGATTTCTACTTTTCGAATAAAATACACTACTGACTAGAATTGCTCAAAGGAAAATATTGAAAATTAGGGACTAAATTTCAAAAGAAAATTGCGCATATATATCAGATTGCTTGCTAATGGAAATTCCTTTGATGAATAAACACAGAAAAAGGGACAAGAAACCTTCAAAAACATGAAATGTCATTGACATACGAAGCACTTGTTTGCCTAGGAAAGCAAACTGCATTCAATTTTCCCCTCGAGTGAAGTTACTCGCAAGCCGACAAACGGGAACTACAAGGTAATTCCAAACAAGTTTTTAAAACATTTCAAGAAAATTACCGTAAATTACTAAACATGTAAAGTCGCTCAATTAAACAATTTTTACAATGTAAATCCACAATCAAATCTGTAACTTACTTTACTACTGAACTGAAAGAAGGACTTGAAAATCTAAGCGAAAGTCGCCGGGTTCTTTCCAGATCTCCTTAGCTTTGAAAAAAAAAAGTGTGTCCTCGAACAAGGATTTCTTGCCTTCAAGCTCTCCAATATCTTCTATATGCGCCATCGAGATTGAAGCAATCCTTTTCCTTTTCATGATGAACTGTTACAAGTCTTCATTCCAAGAATGTATTACAATTATCGTATTGAAAATCGAGCGTACGACGAACCGGCCGCCGTATTGTTTACTTCAGCTACAAGAAAAAAAGGGCATTCCGCCTCCCCCGGTCGGGTTGTCTTGGGACCCCCCTCACCCTCCCCCAGAGTCTGTACGGACGGACGGACGGACGGACGGACGCTGACGTCAGAACCAAAGTTTTTCGGATCAACGGGTTACCAAATTTGCTTACCCATGGTGCTCCGCGAGCTCCGCTAATAAGTAAACAATAATTGGCGTAACGTCGTTGTTATTAGGGTCTCAGATTGACCGCGTTTCTAGCGGTTCTTTTTCTCGGACAGAATATTTGTTTTACTGATTGAATTATCGCATGTGCAGTCGAAAGTCCCCGAACTACTTTGTGCTGGTTTAAGAGCCTGAGAATATATTTGTGGATCAAACTAACGTAAAGTTATCTTATTGTTTGCATGCATATTTATTATTACTTCATTATTGTTATTATTATTTCTTACTGTTTGTTTGTTGTTGTTGTTTTGTAACAGCTTATCTACAAAGAATTCTCCGAGGCCTCCAAATAAAAACACTTACAATGCGGTAGGAAAAGTTTATTTCTAAAGCTTTAAATTTAACATATTCTTTTGTATTTGTTGTGCAAAGGTACTAATTTAGTCTAATAGCGTAAAGACACAACTCTGTGAATCTTTGTTTCCCCATTTTCCTCAATTGTTAGTTACACGAAATCTAATTTTCTTTATTTTAAATTTCAAAGAATCGGCCTGGAAGTTTCTGAACTCTTGTTCTAAACATTCCTTGGATACAATATAATCATTAAATAAGATCCTTAGACAAGATTATTTGCCAATAATAATAGTATTAATAGTTGAGAAAGTTTTGTTTACATGAAAACGGCTTGAATGTTCCAAATACATGTTTCTTTGCGTACAGCATAATGCACTAACAACTTGCCTTGCAAACAGCTCCGCCCCACCCCCGTTTACTTTCAAAAATCCTGGATTTACCCCTAGAGATAACTCTTATTCTTAGCCTTTGTTGGAGTAACATGCTGTCCAATTTCGTTGAAATTGTGTGAGGCTGTATCACTGGTTACAATTTATTAACGACAGCGTAGCATCTAATACAAGCAAAGTTCTTACTATCTAATTAATACCCAATTATATAACACTGGTCTAGTACACAGAACAGCCAAACCTCCATTTTCTGGACTTTCGGGTTTTTTCAGACTCTCGGATCTGAATTTATTGGTGAAAATTTCTAGTCGCGATCGGGACAACTTTGAACACCTTGGCGCTCCTAAAACACAGTGAACGAGCTTTTATGCAAGGAAACTCCTGTTGTTGTTTCCACTCGTAGACTCGTACACACGGCAAAAAAGTGGCGTTTTCCTGTTCATACTAACTATTTGGTAACCTAACTCTTAACCAAACTAATATTATACTTTCAAATTCAATAATTTCCTTAAGTCCCTCAACTTCGATACACTACAGGTTCCTCGCGCACGAGTCCCAACCAGAAATGAAAGTAGACCAACACAGCAGGTCACACCAACATCCCATAACCTGGCAATATACACCAACATGACGTGCATGGATGAGGAAAAACCTGACTGGGAGTTCCCACGAGAAAAGGTTCATATAGAGAAGTACGTTGGCAAGGGAGCGTTCTGTGTGGTCGCCAAAGCTTACGCGGAAGGACTTGGAATAGTGGCTGTCAAAATTCCAAAAGGTAAACCGAATGCATAAAAAATCAGCCTTTCAGTCTCATTGAAAGGCAATTAGCTCGCACTTGCAACTCTGACTAATGAGTAAAAAGTATTACAAATCATGAACTATTTTCGCACGCGACGTAGATACATGCAACTATCGCCAACCGCGACAAATCGCGTGGAAGCAACCCACCATTTTCTTTCTTTTTTTATATATTATTTTCGGTTCATTGAGAAAGTGTCATGCGAAAAGCAAAAGCGTAGTAAACACCTGTTATATTTACTAAGGAATGTTTCTTTGTTACGCCAGAAAAAGCTCCGGACTCGAACAAGAAAGACCTGTTGGCTGAATATGAACTGATGAAGCAGCTTCGACATCCGAATGTTATTCGCTTGATGGGTGCTGTTACACGGTCAGGTAGGCCTAAATTTCCAAAAATACTATTCTTTATATGAACTGTTTTCAGAAGACCCTATATTCAAGTGTGTTAATACAAAAGTATTAGTGACGTCTGATTTTGACTACGATGGATAGCTTTTAAAAGGAAATGACTTTGCATAAAAAACTTATAAAAGGGAAGAGTTTTTATTGGCTAAGGTTATTTCAGACTTGGACGTTTCGGTCGTTTCTGTCGCCTTCATTAGCTACTGTTAAAATGGCGTCCTGAGGCTGGGCATCTGGCTCTCGGTCTCGTTTAGAGTCTCAGAACGCCATTTTACATGGGCTGATAAAGGCTGCAGTGACAATTCTGACAATTCTTTCTTTTTATAAACTTTCATTGCATTTGGACGCTAATAAATTATCTGCGCTCCCAATTACTTTGTCAAAGGAAGCGAGAACGATAACCATATATCAGATCCTTGTCGTGGAGAGTGAAATAGATATGGGCGAGGAATATAGGCGTGTAGCAATATCAAGCAATCGTGAGTGGAATAATTGGTTTGAATTGGTTTGTTTATCGCAACTGTGGTAATCATTGTTGAATTTTTTTGCCCATATTTTTGCACAAGACTTTTCCTTTGCGGTGAAAACTTTAAACACCGCAGCACTTGACAGGGCGTCCCTGATTTCCTTATAAGGCAAAAAGCTGTGCAATTCGCCGATAACCTATTTGCGGTTAAACAGTCAGAAAGCTAGAAATTCAATAACCAAGATGGAGAATTTAATGGTGCTATTTTAACGTTACTGGGTTTAAAAACTTTGATAAAAAAGGAAAAACGAAGAGAATTGTGGTGACTGTAGTAAAATGACACTTTCGTGAAAATCGCCAATCTTTGCGAGTTTAACTTCCGAAAAGTAATTTTTAAAAATGTAATCTTCGACTTCTTAATTTGCAGATCCTGTCATGGTTATGTTCGAGTATATACCATACGGAGATTTACTTGGATTCTTGAGAAGAAGCCGAGGTCTGGATGATAAATATTATAAAGACCCGGATATTAGACCGTCAAGTTCTCTAACGTCAGAACAGCTTCTCAAGTTTGCACGGGAAATCGCTGATGGCATGGCATATCTGGCTGCCAATAAGGTAAAAGGAGGCTCTTGAAATGTATTTATTGCTGTAAAGATTTAAACAACAATTTCGTGTATATAGGGCTTTGTGTGAACGCACAAACAACGCGCGTATTCTCTTGGACCATTATTGGTGAAATTTGTTCAAATTTGTGAAGAAAAAGGTAATGATTCTTGATTCGCTGGAGAGATATTTTGTTTTTTTACGCAATTTGAAGCACGTGAGACTCGAGTAGACCACACTACATAACTGAAAAGATGTCTGGATTGTCTGATGTCTGGATTGAAGTGTTAAATGAAAGATTTCCTTTTTTCATGTGGAAGACAGAGAAAGGAAAGCAACGTCGTAGGATTCGTTGAATTTATAACGCAATTCAGATGCGACATCAAAACGGAAACACCCCTGTTTGTGTCTGACATAATTTCACGAAGTGCTTGCTCTGTAATTTTCAATTAAGGCACTTAGATTGCTTTGTTTCAAACGTAGAATGTCTTTTTTTCCTTTACTCTCTGCAGATAATTCACCGAGATTTGGCAGCTAGGAATGTGCTTGTAGGAGAAGAAGAAACGTGCAAAATAACAGACTTTGGGATGGCCAGAGATGTGCAACTAAATGATATTTATCAAAAACGGACAAAGGTATAAGTTATGCATGTAGGTGTTTGCATCTAATTAGCGTGTGGAATCTCTTAGGTTACATTAGTTCTTTAGTGAATTTTCTGTACGAGGGAAACAGGCATCCTCACTAGATGTGACAATCGTAAGCTGGAGTCCGTTTCTCGAAAGTCCTGGTAACTTTTCTATAGCACGTTGGCGTAGTTTTTAGCCCGCATATCAGCCCGACTTTTTTTATCAACTAAGAATTTTATTACTCAGCTTTTGAAACCAACAAAATGTGAGTCTTTAATGTAAACATAGCGCACATAAAATAGCCAGCGGGTTATCGGGACTTTCTAGAAACGGGCCCCTGGTTTTTCAAGGCGTTATTGGGGTAGTTTCGCTTAACCCATCGAATCACGATTGTTTATTCAATTAATAATGCAAAACTATGAATTATGTTGTCGGGCATTCGAGAACACGTGACAAAATGAAGAAGGCTCAAGCTGGGGGGGGGGGGGGGGGTGCGAGTGCTACATTACTCTTTCTATAGTGCATTCCAAATTTCTATCTTTGCATTCTACCGAAAAACAAAAAAAAAACACCTCAAAAACAACAAAACGCGCTTTTCTTAACTTAATACTCTGAAAAAGAGTCAGAGTGCGTGCAACCTCCAGTCTATATTATTAAGAAAAAACCACTGATGAATCGTATAACTCGCAAACCCTCTTCAAAACAGGGTCGCTTGCCAGTAAAGTGGACAGCGGTGGAATCGTTACTATATGGGACATGCACCACACAGAGTGATGTGTAAGTATATGCGGCTGCATCACATTTACTACTAAAACTATAATTTGGGCCAAAGCTCCTTTCCCCCCCTCCCCCCCCCCCATCCGAGTAAATGATGTTGAAGACGTGTTTGTTTTCTCGTTGTTGTTTTTACTTGCTTCTTTACTAGTTTATTTTTTTTTTTTTTTTTTTTTGCTCATGTCTCCTTCCTGACCCCAATACGAACTACCCCGTTTAAAATCTCCATCAGAACCCTCTAAGAAGTGGAGATCTTGGCGCATTTGTACCCGTGTTTGATTAATTTGTTGCATTTTTTTTTATTTCAGCTGGAGCTATGGTGTTGTTCTCTACGAAATTTTTACTATAGGTGAGATCCCACGACCGCAATTTCTCCCCTGCTTGTGTTTGGTTTGTGTGTGTGTGTTTTCTCAATTCCCTTTTTCCTTCAAAATCCTGATTGATGGTTGAAAGTGTGCACAATAATTTAAGGCCTCATTTCAAACTTCTAGCTCGTCGTAAATTGATGATGATGATGATGATGAAAAGTTATTTTTTTGCTTTCTATTAGGTGGTAAACCTTATCCCAACATTCAGGCTCACAGTATTCCCTACATGCTCAAAGATAACTACAGAATGCCAAAGCCAGCTCACTTAGATGATGACATGTAAGGATAAATGTTTCTATGTTCCATTATTATTGTCTTTGAACCCCTTTCGTCGCTTTTGTTTTTGCGTTAACATGTGTTGTCGTTCGTTTCGTTTACCGTTTCTGTTGTTCAGGTTTTTGTTGTGTTGCTGTTGTTATTCCTTTTTGGGGGGGTGGGGGGGGATGGGGTTGAAAAGGGCTTCTTTTTGTGATTTCTGTATCCACTAACTCTTGAATGGGATGGCTTTGATGTTGATGTATGTTGATGTAAGTGATTTAGTTGTTTTTGTGGAGATTTTGCTGCTTCTGCTGCTGCTGCTGCTGCTGCTGCTGCTGTTGTTACTATACAGGCAAATGCTTTTGTATGGAACTCTATCAAAGTTGGTGGCCTTGCTACCCTAATTGAAGTCTCACGAAGAACAGAGAAGCGGTGCAGAGAAGATTTATAGTATCTAGCTCATTCAATCCAAAGCTGGAAATTTTCAATGTACAGTAAGGGGCATGCACGTCCTTCTTAAAGCTCTGAAGACTGACTTTGTCGGAAGGAACAATTTTTTTCCTGCATATTTCTTTCTTGTTTTGCTAGTAATTAAAACCTGTTTATGCTGTTCCATTGTTCTTCAGCTATGCTCTCATGTGTGAGTGTTGGAATACTGACCCAAATCGTCGACCAACTTTTGACTTAATCAGCGCAACAATTAAAAGATTAGAACGATGCCATAAGGTAAAGATTTCATTTATTTACTTATTTACTTATTTATTTCTTTGCTCCTGAATTGCATCTAATTTACATTAGGCGTAAAAAGACCCAACTATGTCTTTGAGTTAGTTTTTTATTTCCATCTGTTTGGGTGTTCAAGGGGTGATGGTACAACTCCTGAAAAACCTTCTTGTTTTGGCGCTAGATGGCACGAGCCCCAGTGGTTTGATAAATTATCATAGTTTATTAAGGAAACTCCAAATAACGGCTGGTTAGTGAAATCGCGATGCTTTTGGTTGTTTAAAATGTAAGAAGTTGATCGGTTAGATGTTACCGGATTCGTTAGCTTGCAGGCGTTAGGGGCCAGTATATAGCGCACCAAAGTGGCCAAATTTGATTGTCTCTGGAAGTTGTTGCTATCTAGTTTGTTGTTTAACCGATTTAAGGGACGCACAGTAGTGTGCTATATTTGAGGTATTTTAGTGTTGCTTACGTAGTGCCCTGGTCGTTGAGTGGAAGCGAGGCTGGAGTTGACTTGTTTTGTCACAAACCTTCCTGCTTTTCATATGTAAGTGATAATGTTCAGAAACTCGTGAACATCAAGTTTCAAAGGACAGAATATACGTTGAAAACACCTCAATCGCGCACAATCAAAAATCGGTAACAAAAACACTGATAAAACAAAGAAATTTGTCGGGCTTTATAACCGTATTCTTTTATGTCTTGTTTCAGGAGATTATTTACATGAATGTCTACGACGAAGATCTCTATGGAAACGTGGACGACTGGGATTAGTTACAATGACAACGAATGAAACTGAAAATTGAAGAAAAATGGAGGAGGAGTCAAGTTTGATATATGAAATGCATTCAATGCATTCAAAGAGTGGCAACTGAAATGAAAAGAATTGCGGAATTGACCCTAATTAATAAGTAATAGAACAACAAGACAAGTTTTTGCAAGTATTTGAATTTCTAAAGGTTTATAAAGCTCTTTCGTTTTGTACCCGAACTACAGCTGAGCTGTTTGTCAAACTTATATGATCAAAGTAGACCCCTCTGATTAGAACTGTGAATTCAAAGACAGCTTAATTAATTCGGCGTTAAACTTCAGAGAGCTAAGATGTTACAAAAGCCTTTAGGCCCACTAAAGACATGAGATGACAAAGTATATCATGTAGGCAATTTTTCGTGTTGCCCGCTTCTTTGCGTCTTCTTGGGCGCCGGTTACATGAGTCGGGCTGCTCCGGTTAGCCGGCTCGCTGGGTTTAAATTGGTCAGATATGAGTTTTAGCCCGGAAACATGAGGCGAGCCATCCCGGCTCTGACTAAACTTAAAAGCTGTCGTGGGGAAATAACTTCACTTGGTTAGAATTGCCTTCGTTAATCCAGTATTTTGTATTTCAGTTTCACTTAGCGTTATGGACTGCTATAGGTTGTGTCCTATAGAGAGAGAAATTTTGATCTATTGGTTGGTCTTTTTACTCTGAAGCGAAATTTAGTGAAGAGAAAGCGTTCGAAAAATCTCAGCTGGGATCCCAGGATCCTGGCTAACCAATTAAAATAAATTAAATTAACCTTTGCTTTAGCATTAACTTAGATACCATTTGCAAAGATCAGACTTTCCTCCTCCAAAATAAATATGACAAAAAAAAACTATTGTAGATTCCAGAAAACAATTAATGTAAAAAAAATAATTTTTGCTGAATTCTACTTTGACAGTCTCTTTTTTTATGTGTATGTTTGAAGAAGTGAATATAATTACTTTGTAATTACCAAGTGGACAATTGTGGCCACAAAAACTCGCTCCAAGGACTCCGTACTTTAAAGTTGGGGGGCTTGGGTACTATTGCCTCACTCTGTTTTGGAGGATTTTATATGGTCAATACGCAACCTACAAAAACGGAGTATTGTCTGGTCCTTTTGAAATATATGATGGGTCAAAGGGTATATGATTGTAAAAATTTAAATGGTGCATATTGAAAAGTCTATAGACAGTACATAAAATGTAAATAATTTGTGGCGATAATAAAGAAAACAAGTTTGTCTAAAATATTGTCCTTGAATTATAAATAAATTGGAAAACGTGGCTGGCGATGTCAACGAACACAGATTTCAATAGCAAAGATACTTTTCGTGACGTTTATGTAGATGCGGTGGTGGAATGTCTCCTTGCCAGGTATGGCCGAGTGCCTCTTGCGACGCCATCTTTGATGTTTTTCAGCTTGCTGAGTTGACAGTAAAAAAAATCACGAGCTGTTTCTCTTCAACGTCTTTCCGTTGGCTGAATGGATAGCTTTAATTTCAAGTCGAAAAGATCCAAAACTTTCCGGTAAGTAGTTGTTTCCACATTTTTGTTTAATTCAGTACGCCTTTTAATTATGTAATACTGTTAATACACTTCGATTATGAACGGCTTTTGGATTCAGAAACAATCGCTCATTCAGTGACACACGTCATTGATGCTCCGTCAATGTGTTGTTTTCGAACGACTGCCAATCTTCGTAAATAAACATAGCAACTAACGGTGGACTGGACTTAGCTACCCATCGCCGAGTAGCCACTGGAATTGGCGGTGCGTTTCACTTATTACTGATTGACAGCCTTAAAAAGCTCCGCGCTCCATCGGATTGGTAACTCCCTACTGTACCCTTCAAAAAACCAGAAGATCCGATATGACCAAGTACCTATGCCACTCCCCACCCCCCACCCCCCCCCCCACCCCACACACACACACACACACACACACACGCACGCACGCACACACGCACGCACGCACACACGCACACAGACAAGGAGAAAATACTTCCCGTTCTTTTGTTAATGACCAGAAAGCAATTCTCGCTGGCTTTCTCCATGTTTTTGCAAGATGGCTCGCAGATTCTTTCCATTACAATCCACTGCGTCTGCGTTCATTTAAGCCGTCCACTTCAGAGGAAATTGCAATGATCGCGTTATAGTTGTAAATATTAGCGTTTATGAGAGTCCGTGGCATTAATTAACAACAGCACTAAACCAATAAGCTGATAGATGGTCAAAGTGACGTTCATTATGCACAAGTTCAGGTCTTTTGAATGCCACAAGTTCACGATGAAACTGCTTTGGTTCGGCTTAACATCAGGTATTGGTAACTGACATTAACTTTAGCTGATAAAAGACGCGGCTTCCTCCAAAACTCAGATGCCCCCCTCCATACTGACTAGGTCACGTGATGGACCCAAAATTAAACTACCACGGTGATAATGAGTAGCTTTTATTTATCTTTATTAAAGAGCACATTTTCTTATCAATGCATAATGCATTTCGCTAGCTATATTTTTCTAAGGATGAAGGTACACAACATGAACTTGTAGTACAGTAATAGTGACTTAGTAAAGTCTGTTCTTTATCGTTACCGATGCTGAACAGCTGTTCTCAGCCTACAAGTATAAATAGTTGCTGGTGAGGTACAGGTTAAGGTGAGTCTGGCAGCATATAGGGGGTGCTGGGGGGGGGGGGGTAGTGAAAAAACTAGCAAGCAATTTAACAGGAAGTTTCGGTATAAAGGAGCCGAGCCTGACCATTTTCTCCTTGAAAATCAATCAATTACTGAAACATAAATAACTGATCAACAACATCCTTATTTTGTCCGACCATTACTGACCAAATTTGCCATAAATGTTCGAAGAAAGATCATTAAAACTTTCACATACTTGGATGTTATTTTGCCGAAGTAATACTAGCAAGGATTCATTAATATCAGGAAGCTTACTTCATTATTGGAGCCCTAACCAAGAACTTGTTATGATCAAAAAAATTTTTCTTTAAAATGGGGGAGGTGTCACCTTCTTGTAGCAAAACCTCTAGTTTAAGAAAACATTCTGTACCCTTTTTACAACATAGCGAGCTAATATGCCATTTTATCTAAACTAAAAGTATTTACTACCCTGTAAAACCAAAATATCTGGAATTGTTGTGTGTAAAGATGTTGCTATTTCCTATTAATGCTCTCTGTTATTTACTGTATAGGAATTCGTAGGCCTTTTTTTCATGTCTAACTTTCTTAACTAAAGTTTTGATGTTCGGGTGGGAACGGTCGTTTGAACCAATCGTCTGGGGCTAGGTCGTGACTCTCTCAAGAAAATATAAGCCTTTTATAGATCCTGAAACTCTACAAAATCGCTAAAAAAGGAAAACGTCTTGCTCTACGATAGAACATCAACAAACAGAAGATGGCTGTAACCGCATCACCATTCCAAAACGTTATTGTTGTACAGACGGATTATCTGACAAGCTCTAGTCATGATTGATACTAGATGGACAACATCAGACAGAGCTTTACCTAGACAGATTATTCGTCTCTAGTATTAATCGACCTAATGTTAAGCATCCATGTCTTCAATATTCTGATAAAGCTTAGTGTCATAGTCTTGAAGATTAATGTAGATCTGTAAAATAAAAACATCGTATTATTAGATGAAAATAATATTTAATGATACCAATTTTTATAAAAAGGAAAAAAGTTTCTCTGTGTTAAGGTTACCTCTTTCTCGTCGCCCATCTCTTTCATCATTTTACGGAGTTCTGTGAATGAAGGTCGGGCTTCAGCTTTTTCATCCCAGCAGGCCCTCATGACGGCATATCTACACAACGAGGGAAGTTAGACCAAATTATGCAAATTGCAAAGGTAAAGGTAAAGTCGCACACGAGCCAAGGAGGCCCACACGGCCGGAGCTTATCCCGGTTTCTGTAGCATGAAGCAACTGAGAGTATTGCTGCTCCCCCCTCCCAGCAGCATGTCGCCGGTACTCATTTATACACCTGGGTGGAAAGAGACAATGCGGAGTAAAGTTTCCTGTCTAAGGAAACAACGCGATGGCAGGGACTGGGCGTCGAAACACCGACTTTTAGATCTGGAGTCCAACGCGCTAACCACTACACTACCGCGCCCCCCGAAGGCAAGAGTTTTTTTCTAAACCTTGGACAATTTATTTTGAAACATTTTTTTATGTCCATGATTTGTCACTCAAACCGAAATTACATCTTTCCTTTTAGGGTTTCTCTTTTTTTCCTTTTCTTATTCCTTTGATGATCTCCGGTGTAAAAACCGTTTATTGTTATTACGAATTAGTTTTTCACGCAGAAATACAAAGGTGCTGACGTCAATGAATATATGAGTTCAAATTTAAACCAGGTATTAAGAGGCCAGTGTTAGCTTTCATGTTAAATTTCATAATTCCACCCAATACTTCGTACACCCTTAGCTGTGTAAAAAGTCAAAGTACTGACTTACAGTTTTGTATCTAAATGAGTAGGTCTAGGCATTCTGTATCCTTCTTGAAGTAACGATGCAACACGTTTTCCGTCGACCTTTGAATAAGGAGCACCACCTGTAACCAACAATCGTACAAGGGTGATGGTTGTCATTTTCACTGTGTATATTGCCAGGACAGTAATAAATGAGGTATGTGGAATCAGGGATCACAGGCCACTGGATCAGGAACAGCAGTCTTTTAATTTGGGATCAGGTTGTGCAACGTTTGTGTGGCCAGGAATTAACAAAAACCACTTTTAATAGACATTTTAAAATCTCTGCACATTTCGTTGAAAGACAAACATTTTGAAGTTCTAAGAATAATTCTTCCCGTGATAGAAACATTGATACCCAATTAATCTGCTATAATGTTCGTTTAATATTTCTGAGCTCTATCAGAATTTCTTTTTATTGTGGCAAGATATCCTCACTCTCCTTACCTATAGTGAATATTTCGTACATTACGATTCCATAGCTCCATCTAATAAGAGGAAAAATGAGCAAATTGTTAGTGTAAATTTTTATAGCGGAGCCCGCGCGCTAGCGCGCCAGCGTAGCACCATTGCTAATTAAATTTGGTAACCTATCAAGCCAAGAAATTTTGATAGTGACGTAATAGTCACGTGACCGTCCGTCCGTCCGTCCAGCCGCACCACAGAGTCACAAATCCACAGAATCGATCTTCATGGAGCATGAGAAAGAGAAGAAAAGGAAATACCAACAAAGAGTTATTGACGTGGAAATAGGATCGTTTACCCCCCTGGTTTTTGGCACGAACGGAGGAATGGGGAAAGAATGCAAACTTTTCCTGAGCAACCTAGCAGACAAACTTTCCCGAAAGAACGGCGAGTCTTATGCCAGTGCCATATTTTGGCTTAGAACACGCATATCTTTTGAAATTCTAAGATCCGTCCAGACATGTTTTCGTGGTTCTAGAACTCCTTTTCACAAGAATGCTGACTTTTTAGATGATTTTAGTGTTAATGTAAGGAACGCGGACATTTTTAATTGGTTTTTAGTATGTTTTCTTAGAGTAGTTTTAGTGGACAATATTTGATTTAGAAGTAATCGCATTTGAGCAGCCAACAATGTATTTGGGAAATTGTTATAGGTCATTGCCAATTTTAATGATTTATGCTATAGTAGTTAGGTTATATATTGCTTAATTTTTATTTCAAATATTTCAGTAATTTATCTACATATTTTCAAATCAAATCAAAGCTTACTTTTTAAAAAAAATATGAAGTGGCATACACTTGATATAACCCTATGCTTTATCCCGTGCTTTTGGCGCGAAATCGCATGGTGACGCGCGTTGTAGCAAAACAAGCGAAGACAACAAAAGTCAACAACAAATTAGTTAATGGAAAAAAAAGTTCAAAAGAATACGCAGTTGTCTTTTAGGCTTGGCTAAGTCTACGTATTATATAACTACACTTGTGTACGTGAACTGATGATGAAAACTGAAGAACTCGAAACATGTCTTCTAAACATAAAAGTCCTTTCGTTTTCCTGAGATGTTTAATTTGTATTTTAATTTCGGTAATTTTTGGTTGTATTTTGACAAGTTTTTCACAAAGTACGTTGTGCACCGTGACCCTAGATGTATTTTGCCATACATCTACTGAGGTAAAGCTCTGGTACAAGTCGACGGTATAGTTATTTAAGCTGTTTCAAAGAAAGAAAGTTACTATTCTATGTTTGGGAGGTCTTGGGGACATACATAGGTATTGTAAAACCTTTTTCCGATAAGGAAACTTACACGTCGCTCATGGTTGTACAGATTCCATACAACAGAGATTCCAACGCTGTCCATTTTACTGGGAGGCGACCCTACAATTAAAAGGGCACCGAAAAGGTTAGGTAGGAATTTCGCAAACTTTATTAATGATACAATTTCACTGGTATCGTCAAATTTCCTTTAATTCTTACGTCTTTGGAGTCTTTATATAAAGCACGCTCTTTTGAGGGACAGCTTAATACCATAATAAATACGCTCTGGCATAAGGAGGATCTGACCTAAACAATTCAATTCTTTGAAGAAGATGATCTTTTGTTGTCGTTGTTGTTGTTGGTGTTGGTGTTGTTGTTGTTGTTGTTGTTGTTGTTGTTGTTGTTGTCGTGATTTTGAGCAAATTTACTTTACGGGACTCTCAAGTGAACAATGTACCATGACCGAAATTTGCATTGCATGCCCAAAGTTGTACATATGCAGGAGGGGGCATCCCTTTTGTTGTAACAAGTTTTTCTCTTGATGAGAGTAGCTGAGTATTATGCCCTATAAGCTAACTCTCGCTGATTGAATGAATATAACAAATGGAAGAATAGCACTCAGTGAGTTTTGGTAATCAATTTCTTGACATGTTTCATAATTGTGAAGTGAAATGAACGTTTTACCGTTGCAGTTCTCCTGTAAAAGTCTTCTTTGAATACATCCCTTGCCAAGCCAAAATCGGTGATTTTGCAGATCTCACCATCTCCTACCAAGACATTCCTAGCCGCTAGATCACGATGCACTATCTACAAAAGTTGTAATTACAAATCTTTAGTTGCTTAGTTCAGTTTTCAAATGAGTGTTGTAAAACCAAAGCCAAAGTAATTACTCTAGCTAATCACAACAGGAACGAGACACAAAATGGACCAGCCAGAAATTGAAGCAATTACAAGGCGAGAAAACGCGTGCGAGCAAGTCACGATTGGTTTTGGTCTGATTGGTTGAGAAAGTGGTGCGAGCTTTTTTAACCAATCAGAGAGCGAAGTAAAGCAAAACCAAAGCAAACACAACGTAGCTTTCGACACTCAATTGAAAGTGCTCTACACTGAGTGTAGTGCTAGACGTGTTTTAAATCTACGTAAGCACATAAATTAAATAAACCATAAAACAAACTGTAAAAAATGCAAACGTTATCAGTCAGAGCTTCAGTTCTAAGGCCGGGCCTACTTGATTCTGAAGTTCTCCAAAACCTTATGCTACCTTACGTTTTCCAAGGTCGTTATAAGGATTTTTAACATCAGCTTAAGTCCTTGAATAGTTTTCCACAGGTCAAGCAAAGCAAATGTAATTCACTCACAACTTCCTAGACACTTTAGGGTATGAAAACGGGTCTTCTCTTTGTTAGTAGTAAGTTGGAATTTGAGTGTCCCGAGCGTACTGCATGGCATGGAGGGATTTACCTTTTTTGAAGACAGGAACTCCATTCCGTTAGCAATGTCCCATGAAAAGCCGAAGAGCTGTTTAGAGGACAGAGAGCTTTGTGGTTTGATTTCTGGGTCGTTATAGTATGTGTCTTGGAGGCCGCGGCTCTTCCTCAGGTATCCCAAGAGATCTCCATATGGAACATACTCTGTGATTCCCATAATAGGATCTGATGAAGAAGAGCATTGGACGTAATGGGTTTAGGATAGCGCTAATGCTACTACCTCTCTATCGGCGTACATCGGTGTGTTATGTCCGGTTTCGGGTTGAGAATTGTGATATGGGTTCTGGGGCAATACCGACAAGTATGGCTATTCCCCTTTGATAAATGTAAATATATGAAATGACGTATGCGTGAACAGCGAATGAAACAGGTTACGAGTAAAAGACGGTGGCAGGGTCGTTGACAAAGTTGCAAAGAAAGTCTGAATACTACACTGAGTCATTCCGCGTGTAACTGCCAATCTGAGCACCAAGCTCCCACGTCCGTAGTGTGGGTACTGGCCGATGAGCGTGGAACAGACACTAAGGAAACTCTCTTGACTTTCTTACCTGACTTTGTTACACATCCCAATAACTGAATCACGTTCTGATGTGGTTCAAGTTTCTTCATAGTGTTCAGCTCAGCCAGGAGGTCTTGTCTATTTTCATCAGTAGCATTCTCTGGTGGTTTTCAAATTGACAGATACAAAGATATTACAAACATAATATTTGTTGTTGATGTTTCAATTTTACCCCACTGACTTCACAGCCTGTTGAGATAAAAATTTGTCTGTTGCCAGTTTATCTCCCTCTACGTGAAACAGTTTTATGCTTCTGCCCTATCCCTTTGAAATAGGAACCAGGTTACCGTTGAAGAGGAGCCACATTTCAATATACCTCAACACTGGCAGAAAATTTGATTGTATTTGAAAATAATTCTCCATTGATTGCATTTGAAAGGAATCTGTTGAGTTACCGCCCTTCTGGTCGAGATAATACCAATAAGGCCGTAGTCTACATTGTGCAATGAACTTCATTCAAATACAAGGTCATAAACCTTGTATAAAATATAAATATACAGATAGGGTAAAGGTATGGCCCGTCCCTCTCCGATTGCTGGTTAGATTTAAACAAAGCAATCCGTGTCGTAAGCCAAGGAAACAATTAAAGTAGTACCGTCAAAAACTGCACTTACAGTTGTCTTAGTTGATTAAGCTAAATGGCATTTTACGATCGCTTATGCTTATCAAGAAATACCATATACGTCAGCATACCTCTGAGCATTTTAATGGCAACAAGTCTATTTTCTTTGCTATTGTCAAGTCCTGTCACCATTCCCTTAGCGACCTGGCCAAACGCTCCTTTGCCAATCACTTTCACGAAAACGAGGTTTTCCCTGGGGACTTCCCAGTCCTTCTCATTCGGGTTTGGAAGTACAGGCGGAATAACACAATATTCTTGACGATGTGAGTCAAATGGTTCATCTAGCGTTTTATGCAATTCACTATCCATGTAGCTTGGTGGAAGCTGATTCTGTTCGGTACATGAAAACAAAAATCTCCTTTTGCATGGAACAATTATTCTTACTGCATTAAGAATTAACTTGACGATAAAGGTGAATTTCGCTTAGGTTTTCGAAACGTCAGTCAACGTCACTAACAACAGTCCTTCTTAAAACCATTCTCGCCTGGACAAACCACTCACTAAACAATAAGTCCTTCCCGAGACTACTCTTACCCGAAAATCAAACTACACAAACCAATAAGTGGCCTGGGTTCAAACCATTGACTATAAACAACAATCCTTCTCAGGTCGATTCTCATCCGAAAGATCACACTACACAAATCCCTAAGTCGCCTCGTGGGTTCAAACCACTTGGAAAACAACAGTCCTTTTTAGAACTAGACTAGCCCAGATGATCACTCTAGACAGTCTACTAAGACACCTGGTTTTAAACCATTTACTAACAAAAAGTGGCTCCTAGGACTACACTCACCCGGCCGAATGGTCGCTGTAGACAGTCTTCTAAGGTGCCTGGGTTGAAACAGTTTACTAAAAACCGTCCTTCTCAGGTCTTCTCTCACCCGGATGACCACACCAGACAGAAAGCCCATCTCAGGATTACTCTCATTCTCACCCGCTCACACTAGACAGACTACTAACACTTCTGGGTTGAAACCATTTACCGAACAACAGTACTTCTCAGGAATGATCTCGTCTGGACGATCACACAAAACAGTCTAATGAGATGCTTGGATTCAAACCGTTTACTAAACAACAGTCCTGCTCAGATACCTCTTTCAACCGAACGATCAAACTAGACAGACTACTGAGGCCTAGGCTCAAACCGTTTGCTAGAAAGAAATCAGTTCACATTATTGTTTATTTTCCTTTGTACTTACCATTTCAACTGCGTCTGCATTGGGACCAAAGACTTGCCAGTTTCTGTCAAAAAAAGGGGACAATTCTAATCGTCAACCCTTTTACTGTCAAGACTGTATTAATTACTTTTGCAAAAATTCAACAGTGAACCAAATACAGTACGAAAAGTTCCACAGCAGAAAAGAGCTGCTGACGTGAAAAGGTTTAGGTTTTTTCCAAGATAAAACGGTTAAAAATTCAGGTTAGATATCTTGAGTTCTCAGCAATAAGACAAAGAAGGTTCGGCAAAGTCAAAAAAATGCCTTCTTTAAAATGAACATTTTCTAGAAAAACGAAAGCAAAACCGAAAAGGTCAAAATGGAAAACTAATTAAGGAAGGTGCTTCCTTTTGTTACTGCGCATACGTTCTGCGCATATCGGGATATTCGGGTTTCTTAAGGAATTTGCCCACTAATTCAACAATGTTTTTGCACGGTTTAAGACTATGTCGAAAAAGAAGTTCTTAGCGAGGGCTATCAGAATCCAAAAAGAAAATTGGGGGTAACTGCGCATTTTTCAGAGATAACTGAGCTTAAATTTGGAAAGAAATTTCCATATATTCTTTGCAATTGTATTTTAACGCTTTTTTAGACTTATGGTTGATTAATTATCTCTGAAAAATGCGTGGTTACCCACATTTTTCTTTTTATATTCTAACAACCCTTACTAGGATCTACTTTTTCCCCATAGTCATAACCTTTGCAAAAATACATCTGTATTAGGAGGCACCGTCCTTAAAAGACGTATTAGCTGATTAGATGGTTTCAGCATTTTCTTCGACATTCGCTTATTATGTGTTGAACCAAATGTTGAGACCTATTCTTTTAGGAATGTTGAAGGCTGATTTGAAACGTGTTGAAACCGAAATTTAAGTGGCGAATTTTGAAGCAAATATTAATCTTCTCGTATTATCTACCTCCACTACCAGCATTTGTTATCAAGCAATCGATGAAACAGCGTATCTTTAAACTTAACAGCTTAAAACAGTGAGAAATCCAATCCCTACTTGCCACGTTGGCAGAAGTGAATTACCGTAAGCTGTTCTTTTGTTGTTGTTGTTGTTGTTGTTGTTGTTCTGACTCCATTACACGATGTGCCCTGCTAGTTGACTGTCCAAATTCATAAAAACATGAAAAACGGATTCACCAAATAAATGATCTACAACTTATAGTTACCTTTTATCGATCACAACAGCTGCAAAAGAAAAAGAACGCTTGTGTCATTGTAACAGTCAATCAGTATTTAAATTTGATTTAAGTGTCATAAGGTAAAATATCAGTTTTCCTAACATAATTAAATAAAGTATAAATGGTATGTATGCGTCAGGAATTGATAACATATTTGCCAACAATATTCCACACCCTACTCCTCCCTCACATGTAAATTATTAAAATGTGCACAGTTATAAACAAAATCGAGACATAAAACATGCAATCATAATTAAAAGTCATGTGAATAACAATTTATGCGAAGGTAACGCTTTGCGTCGCACGTACTAACCTCTTCTGGTACGGGTGATGAAAAAATATACAATGACAAGGACAATAAGGATTAGAATCACAATAACAACAGCCAAATAAATTGGATGAATGTCAGTATCCTCCTCGTCACGTGACCCTCCAACTGCTGGGGCTTGTGTGGTGGCTGATGGAGCTTGAAACAAAAAAGATCAGGTAAATGCACGAAAGATTTAGTCTACTTATCGTTTCAAGTTTGCGAACAGCTTTACACGTGTGTTAGGCATAAGGACAAGCATTAAAAAATAGGCACACTACATGCACCAGTGAACCGAAGTTAAACGCAAGGGAAAGAGCAAGAGATAGATACATTTAGGGGGGAAGGGTGCTTAAGTTGATGCTTGTTTTTGTGACTTTACTTATTCTTGAGGCTTTACTAAGGTTTACTAAAGTATTTACAAAAACTATCTATAAAATGCAGCTTACCCGATACTATCAATCTGGTAGAGTCGATGATGGGCGATGGCTTTCCCGAAAACCTCAACTGACATCCATACCACCCACTGTCACTCACTTTTACGTCAATCAATGTCATAGTAGCTCGGCCTTGTATGAAAGCTCTGCCTTCGTGGGACAAATACTCTACATCGTTGTTTCCGTGTTGCTGGGCTATGATTGTGCCCAATGTGCTTGTTCCACTCATAGTTCCCCACTGGGCCAAGGTTAGTGGCTTGTTGCTTGTATAGTCCCAATATAGAGTAACATTGGCTCCACTCTGGGCTTGGAAAGGGTTGGTCGGAGTCAACACGAAATAAACTTGTGCTAAAAAGAGATGAAAGCCAGTGCTGAGTATAGTCTTGTGGTGCTTTTTACCATGAAGTATTGTAAAATATGGTGGCTTTAAATTATATTTTCAATTTTGAATTTCAGATCCAAGCTTAAAAGAAGTGGGATAGAGTAAAATGGGCTGTACAATGCAATGGGTGGGTGGGTAAGTGAGTGAGTGAGTGAGTGCGTGAGTGAGTGAGTGAGTGAGTGAGTGAGTGAGTGAGTGAGTGAGTGAGTGAGTGAGTGAGTGAGTGAGTGAGTGAGTGAGTGAGTGGGTGGGTGGGTGGGTGGATGGATAGATAGATAGATAGAAAACTTTATTTATCCACGGTGGTTTTGTCAAAATTACAATAGTATCTTTGGTTTACACAAAAGCCGTGCAATATTTACAAATAGTGTTTTAAAATGCTAAACTAACTAACCTTAAGTATCATGTATTACAATTGTTTAAAAATAGGAAATATATATGTATTTAAAAATCGATACAGAGGCTGAGAGATTTGAGCTTGTTTTTAAAGGATTCGAGCGACCGTTCACATTTCAGATCATTTGGAAGCGAATTCCAAATTTTCGCCCCAGTGAAGGCGAAACTGTTTCTGTAATAGTCGGTTCTGGCTCTCGGTAAAGCGATGTTTTCTCTTGATGTTCGAAGGTTATAACATGACGTGCCAATGTTCTTTGCGAACATATCCTTTAAGTAAACTGGTGTCCTGCCATTAATAATTTTGAACATCATCAGAGCTTTCTGTTTATTTCTTCTCTCCTTAAGGTTTGACCATCCGAGTTTTTCTAACATGTCTTTTGTAGGTGCCATGTAATGTGAGCCTGTGATAATTCGTGCTGCGCGATTTTGTAACTTTTGGAGTTTTTCGGCCAGGCCCTCACTAATGCCATTCCAAACAATACTACAATAGTCGAAATATGGTTCAACGATTGACTGGTAAATGTTAATTAAACTGCGCGATGGAATAAAAGGCTTGATCTTTTTTATAACACCTATGCCCGATGACACCTTCTTACAGACACTTGTAATGTGGGAATCCCATGAAAGAAATTCATCTAGTTCTACACCTAGGCATTTACTGCAATTAACTTTTTTTAATGATATGCCGTTTATAGAGAGATCAAGACTTTCAGTGACTGTCGCAATTCTTTGTCTTGAACCAATTAACATGTATTCAGTTTTTAATATGTTCAGAGTGAGTTTGTTTGCGCAAAGCCACTGTATGAGTTTTTCGATGTCTGCGTTCATTTCATGTCGTAGTCCTTCGACACTGCAAGCAGTGAAGGTCATATTAGTGTCATCTGCATACATTCTTGTAGTAGCAAAATCGGTAATGTTGCTGAGATCATTAATGTATATCAAAAATAGAAGTGGTCCAAGTATGGACCCCTGTGGGACTCCACATTTGATCATGTCTTGTTCAGAGAGAATCCCGTTGATGTATACGAACTGATATCTATTTGTTAGATATGAATTGAACCACTCTAATGAATATCCACGCACTCCAACATGCTCCAATTTTGTCAAAAGAAGGCTATGATCTACCGTATCAAAGGCCTTCTTGAGATCTAAAAATACAACTCCACTAATCATGCCCCTGTCTATATTGAAACACCATTGGTTTGTAAGGTCGAGTAGTGCAGTTACAGTCGAGTGGAGTGATCTAAAACCCGATTGTCGCGAATCTAAAATATCGTTCTTACATAAATAATCATATAGCTGTTCGTAAATAAGTTTTTCAAAAATTCTAGCTATAGTTGGTAAGACTGATATTGGTCTATAGTTATTTGCATCGTTACGTTCACCGGTTTTATGGATAGGGGAAACTTTAGCCAGTTTCCAATCATTTGGGAATACTCCACTTTTAACGGATAGATTAAACAAGTCCGTTAATTGATTACAAATAACCGGGCCAGCTAATTTAAGAATCTTGTTCGAAATTTGATCGAGACCTGTTGCTTTGGAGACATCAAGTTTTAATAACAGTTTCAAAACTCTGGAAGACTTGATTTCACTTAGCTGAAAAGTGGTCGAGTGACGCTTCAAGTAGTCTTCAGGGTTTGTCGTAGATGTAGGAAGGTTTGCTGCAAGATCTGGGCCAATCTGGGTAAAATGTTTATTAAAGTGATCTGCGATATCTTTAGCATTGCTTAAGCCGTTTTGCGAAGACGAAGTAACAAGTTCGCTAATTTCAGTAACTGCAGATTTTTTGCCCATTAGATCATTTAATACTTTCCATGTATTCTTGGGGTCGCCAAGATTGTCGTGCAATTTTTTGCGATAATAGTTCGATTTAGCGCACTTCACAGCATGATTAACTTTGTTTCGCATGTTTCTGTAACAATTCCAATCGTTTTCTGAGCCCGTTTTTATCGCTTTTCGCTTCAGGGAATTTCTGGTCATCATTTGTTGTTTAAGGTTGGAATCCAACCAAGGTGTTGGTTTGTTGCGTACTCTTATGACCCGTTTTGGTGCATGTTTATCGACGATGTGTAAGAAAACGCGCTTCCAGTTTTCCCAGGATTCATTTATATTCATCGAGTTGTCAGTTTGAGGCCAATTCGCATTTGTGAGGTCTGATATAAAGGAATTAGCATTAAACAGCTTGAAATTTCTGGTCTCGACATATCTAGGATTCTTTCTTGGGATACCCACTTTTCTGACTGCATAAATAAGGTAATGATCACTTATAGAGAGTGGATATACACCAGAATGTACTATACTCTCTGGATTGTTTGCGATGAATAAGTCAATTAATGTTGAACTATTTTCTGTTACCCTAGTTGGCTCCTTTATGAACTGAAACAATTGGTATGTCTCCAAAAGATTAATTAGACGCGTCGTATGTGATTCCCTAGTGACCGACAGAAGGTCGCAATTTATGTCACCAGTTATGGATGGATGGATGGATGGAGGGATGGATGGATGGATGGATGGATGGATGGATGGATGGACGGATGGATGGATGGATGGATGGCTGAATGGATGGATGGATGGATGGATGGATGGATGGATGGATGGATGAACGAATGAATGAATGAAGTCTCTAGGCAACTGGGATGTTAAAGTACACTACACCTAATTTTATTAAAAATTTCTTGATACAAAGGCAAAGCATACACTAACCAGGTTCGCAGATGCCTTCGCCTGCCTTCGATTCTCCATCTCGTACCGCACAGGTCAGACCGGAGTCACAACGCCCCATCAAGTTCCAAGCTCCTCCACAACTTTCTCCTTCTATTTTGGCACAAACTGTACAGCAGTCACAAATGCCCTTGACCAGGCCTTCCTTACAGTTTTTAGGAGTTGGACAGCGCATATTTGAGCATGGAAGACATGACAGGGGTGCAACAGGAGTGAATGCCACTAGAAAACTCCAAACAAACAGCAATGCAACTTTCATTGTGAAGATTTCAGTTGAAAGCTAAATGAACAAAGAGTAAAGTGTTTTTATTGAGTCAAGTCAATTTTCAGTGCAATGAATTGTGTGTCCCACTGACACTGACTGTTTTCATATGGAGAAGGAAAAAGCAAAAACAGTGCAATGGCAATCACTTTCTTGATCTCTCTTCGTCATCTTGATCCAGAGATACCACTTGACCATTTTTAATGGGAATTTGAAATGCGCCTACTTTCAATGAGTAGATATGGGTTTGTTTAATAGAATTCGACCCGATCCAGGTTTTGTGAGTCCGGTAAGACCCGATCCAGATTTTGTCAGTCCGATCCGATCCGATCCGATCCGATCCGGTCCGATCCGGTCCGATCCTGGTTTTGTCAACGGCCATTTCTCTTTGGCTCTTTGCTTAGGGTTTCAGACTGTGCAAGCAAAAAGTGGATAAAATTTTTTCTTTTATTTCTTGGTAAATACGTGGAGTCGAGTTAATTTTCAGTCTTTTCGTTGATCCCTTAATGCATGGATAAACAAGGGACAATGCGGAATGTTGCACGTGATGATTGTAGAGATTTTTCACATACCTCGAATAAAAATAAATAACGTGCTCTAACGTGCTATAGTTGAAAAGGAAAACCGATGTTTTGACCTTCTACACCAAAATCATCCAAGTTGAAGGTTTAAATGAATTGATTTTGTTACCCGTCTCGGTTCATTGATCGCATTTTATAAATGCCATATTGAACAAGGTCATAACCAATGCAAAAGTTATGTTTCAATAAATCCCTCGAGCACCTAACAACGTAATATTTACAGAAGCGAATGCGGAAGCAGCCACATTATAAGAACATTGTTATTATTCTTGTTTAAAGAAACTTTTCTATGTACATTCAAATGAACATTTTAATCGAATATGAGGGGAAAATAGCTCACTTTCTACCAAACACCCTTGCAAAAATTTACTTAGTCAAAAGAGCAGGAACGTATCAATGAACCTAGAACATTCCGGCTCCACAACAGGAAAGTTGAGTTATCTCTGGGCTGCTAGAGAGCATTTCTCATCAAACCCATAATAAAACACTTACCTGAAAAGCTAAGAAGATAAGCACCAAGAACCAAAAACGCGCTAGCGAATCCCATAAGTAAAAACTTGAGCAGGAAAGAAGACGGTTTGAATCACTCTCTTTCTGTATGATCTCCTTGCAATTTATGTGTTTGTGACCGACCGCAGTACCCTGTTATTTAACAGAACTTGCATATCCGGTACAAGCCAAGGTTTTTATGACCTCAGCTAACTTTTCTAAACTATATTTTTACTGCTTCACTCGGTGACACGTTCATAAGAAGCTGTCGTCGCCGCCAACCATTACCAAGGTTTCGGTTTCGTTTATGTGACGTAAGCCGTGTTTGAAATATCTCGTCACGGCTTGTCGAAGACTGTTTACATGTATAAACAAGTATCGATATTATGGCCTGGTAATAACCTGTGCTAAAGATATAACGGCGTTAACTGCCTCTCTGTGGAAAAATGCAGACCTATTTTGCACAGATCGTCCATTTTGTGATGCAAAATCCGGTGTCCGCTTGAAATTTGTTTTCAGTTTTTCTTTTAAATCGTCACTCCTAAGGTTTGTAGTTAATGTATGAGAATTATAAATTTAAAAATTCTGCTTTCCTCGCCGAATTCAGATTTTCAGAAACACCTTCAAGGGATAGCCTCAGTTACGTAACGAACCTTCAAAATTCTACTGAAATTCAGTTTTATTGAGCGTCTTTTGTACAATTTCAAGCAGTAGCATTTCACATCGCACAGGGATTGCGATGCTATGGCTGTTTTAGGAAATGCTAACTCCTGGACAGCTAAGCCGGAAAGGCAGGACAAAAATCCGGGCTTTCCTGGAAAGTTGGGGATTTTTTATTGACTATTACAGTCCAAGTAAGCAAAGCCTAGGAATTCTTGGCTTTCATGTAAAGCCCAGTTATGTTTCTTTCCTGGAAAGCTTTGAAAACCATTAAGAATTATGAGCTCGATTTACCAGTATATTTCCCATCTGCAAACAGGTACTATATTTCTATTGGTCTAACTGTATTTTCATTTCACTTACATGTACTTTGAAAGTTGATTTCTTAACGGTTAGGAAATCTAGAGATTTGATTTCGCCTCTGCAACATGTAGAGAGGTACTTGAACTTAGAATATGCTCCAGGAGAACATGCTACAGGAGAACATGCTGCAGGAGAACATACTCCAGAATAACATGCTTCACTGGAGAACATGCTACAGAATAATATGCTCCAGGATGACATGCTGCAGAATCAGGAGTACTGACGACGAAGCCGTTCTGCAAAATAACCGTTCTGCAGGGTCATCATGAGGTGGCTGGCAACTTGTCAACTGGTATAGAAATCTTGCTGGCAATTTGCTGTTACCGAAAGCTTGCTGGGTCTGTGTTTACCAAATTATTCTATGGCTGGAAAAAATTAACTCTTCCGGTTGGCGTGACGAACTGTTGCTATTATAGCTGGCAAAACGGGAGGATGCCACGCGGCGTGATTTAATGTTTCACTTCGTAAATAAATGAAATATTTCTTCGCTTTGTCGGTACCTTTTGTTTTGCTGTCAACTAGAGGACGACCAGTTAACTTTTAATTGCAAAACGATAGTGCGCATGCAATGTATCCAGTAGCGGTTGATGTCGTTAATATTTATTACTCCTGCGAACTATAGTGCCCATAGAACATGAAGAGATGGTCGCTTTGGTATATTTCTACTATTTTGGGGAGGTAAGTGGCTAAGGTTTCTTTTTAGGTTGTCCGGTTACCGACTCGGGAGCTTTCAAGAAATGAATTCCATAGTTTTTGTTTGATTTAGCACAATAATGAGCAAGTTTCGAAAGGGCGTCTCTCAAACCGCTTAAAATCTACCGGCTGCATTATCGATCTCAGGAATGGTAGGGACACTAATCGTAAGTAGGCTTGTTTTCACACTATAGTATTCTAGGGCGTCATTTGGGTAATAAAGATACACTTTTCCGGCTTTCTTAATTCAGTTCCGTTTATATTGTGACGACTGCATCCCGGATCCGGAAACAGAAACACTTGCACAGGTCAGGCAGATTCACATCAAGCGACCATGTTGTTTATTACAGAACAACGACAACCTCCCCGCGAGGGAGTGGTAACGAGTCTAACAAAACTATCCCTATGGGGGTGCGGTAGGGCTTCCACTACAATATTTGTTGATCGCCAAATTAACCGACCACTTTGAATTTAAAAGTGAAGAAAGGCTATCGCCAGCTGTATAAGCATTGATACCATCGTGTATTTGAAGCCACTGTATATATTTTAGATTTTGAGAAATCAAGCAATAATATTTTCTTGTCCTAAAGTGTACCTTTTCTAATTAGTAGCTATCGCGCGCTCTTCGCAAGATGAGCGGAGTCTGCAGTTGAAGATTATGTTTAGTTCGCGCGAGCGAATTCTACAGTACAGGATATTCTCTCGCGCGTTTGTCGCGTTCGTTGCGCTTGTCAAGCAAACTGACATACATGCAGTGGAACCCGATATAACGAACCCCTAACGAAGACCCCGGTGTAACAAACTATATTCTGCAGCCCAAATAAATTATGAAATAAAATGTGAAATAAAAATTAAGTTTGTGAAACGCGGTTTGCACAGGGACTCCTGCGGAAAAAAGTTTTTGTCCTAAAATTTCAAGCACTCGATACCATACTGTTATAACTGGGATAAATAAACGTCATTGTCCACTGGAACGTTACTAGACCTTTGCTGCGCTGGTGACAAGTCCACTGACAAGACCAGACCTTTGCTGCGGAACTTAGCGGTTCATTTGTGAAACTGTTGCGTTGACGCGTCCTCACTGACACGACCGGACCTTTGCTGCGAACCTTTGCAATTCATTTTGTGAAACGTTTGCGTGAAGCATTCACTGGCAAGACCGGAGCTTTGCTGCGAAACTTTGCAATCCATTTTGTGAAACTTTTGCTGTGAAGCATCCACTGGCAAGACCGGAGCTTTGCTGCGAAACTTTGCAATTCATTTCGTGAAACTTTTGCTGTGAAGCATCCGCTGGCAAGACCTGAACTTTGCTGCGAAACTTTGCAATTCATTTTGTGAAACTTTTGCAGTGAAGCGTCTATTGACAAGACAAGACCTTTGCTGCGAAACTTTGCAATTCATTTTGCGGTGAAAGTTTTGCGGTGAAGCGTTCACTGACAAGACAGGACCTTTGCTGCGAAACGTTGCAATTCATTTTGTGAAAGGTTTGCGGTGAAGTGTCCACTGGCAAGACCGGATTTTTGCTGCGAAACTTTGCAATTCATTTTGTGAAACTTTTCCGGTGAAGCGTCCATTGACAAGACAAGACCTTTGCTGCGAAGCTTTGCAATTCATTTTGCGGTGAAAGTTTTGCGGTGAAGCGTCCACTGACAAGACAGGACCTTTGCTGCGAAACATTGCAATTTATTTTGTGAAACTTTTGCGGTGAAGGGTCCACTGAGAAGAACGGACCTTTGCTGCGAAACTTCGCAATTCATTTTGTGAAAGGTTTGCGTGTGAAGTGTCCACTGACAAGACCGGACCTTTGCTGCAAAACTTTGCAATTCATTTTGTGAAACTTTTGCGGTGAAGTGTCCTCTGACAAGAACGGTGACGCAGACTCCCCTTGCCTGCATGTACTTCGTTGTCATCACGTTTTGACAGCATCTGCGTTATCAAAGTACACACCAGCCAGATTGAATCTATTTGTTTAGTCTTGAGTCTTGAGACTTTGCAATGAAACTTTTCAGGTGATTGACTACTGAAACCTGACTTGACTACTGCTGCAAAACTCAATGATGAACCGGAAACAGTAAAATAAGGAATAGTTTTGTTTAACGTGTACACGCCTAATAGCATTAAAAGACTGTAGCCAATATATCACTGAAAACTTGCTGTTTGACACCTTTAATTTAAGGCCTACTCTGGGACCTTAACTCGCCGCGAGATTATGCGAGATAATGCGAGTTAAGGCGAGTTAAGGAAAAATCAAGCTTGCCTATCAGTTGCGAGTTAAGGCGAGTTAAGGCGAGTTAAGGCGAGTTAGGGGAAAATGACCCAACTAATGTCGAGGTGATAAGGGTTAAAACATATAGTAATATGCTTTAGACAAAAGATGCCTTGCAATCCTTGTATGTCTTGTATATATAACAAGGCTCCATGTTGTCCAATTACGAAAAAAATAAGCAAAAAATTTCAGATGAGTGCAAAAATTGATTGAGTGAACTCTTATGTAAATTTTGTAACTGAATTTTTTCCTAACTGGACAAGCTTAAGTATGAATATGGAGTCCTGATCTTTACCAATTATAAAGCATTCAGACACCAAACTATCCCATTAGGTGGCTGTATGATAATAATAATCATCATCATCATCATCATCATCATCATCATCATCATCATCACCATATAATTAAGTGAATATTAAATATTCACTATAGCTACATAAATAGTTAGCAGACTAATAAATTAGTGAAAAAGGAAACTAATGTTAACCAAGCAATCATGAATAGATAAGTCAATGTAACTGTAGTATAAACACAGGTAAGATGTTTTATTTTGTTTTGTTTTTTAATTCAGTAACACTATGTTTTAATAGACAGGTGAGCATAATCGGTATCAGCATGAACTATGGTCATTGAGTCCAGAACTAAAAAAACAGTTCTTACAGTCTGTGCCAATGTTTTGCAACAGCTAGTACAAAAAAAACACAAAACAAAAAAAAAAACAGGGAATCTGACGAATTACAACTCAGCTGAGGAGATTTTTATGATACAATCAACTTTACTGAAATGCATTGAAATGTCTTTCTTCTTGAAATTTATCAGACTTATCTTTAAGTCTTCCATTCGACCCATCCTCTGAACTTCACTGATGGTTTCCCTTGGAATCCAGCCCAATTGTTTGTTGTTACTATCAGAAATGAAAACGCCAATTGCATTTTCGTTTCCTCCTGATAAATCCGTTGTAACTTCTTGTAAATGCAGTTTGATGCCTTTTCGCAAGGACAGTAGTTCCTGTAATTTGGAAACTCCCTCCTTAAACTTTGAAAGTCCTGTGAGAGACACTTTGATTTCTACAAAAGAAAGGAGGATCAAGTTAACTTGATAGTAATCTCTTCATCATTCTCAGCCTAAGAATAGCAGCAAAAAATGACCATATTTTCTGTTCAGGCTTACTGAGAGAGCTATACCTCATCTTCATTTGACTTTAAATTGACAAGAATAGTTTACTCATCACAAAGCATCCCTTACTTTCCATTATCTGCTTTGTCAGCTTTTGTCCTGCATTTGAAAACCCTTACAATCTTCCAGCTTTGCATTTTTACAAAAAATGGCGACCGCCCGTCGCGTTGTGATTGTTTTCTTGTCATGTACGCCACATTGAAGCGTCCTAGTGTTGAACGAGAGGGCCCTGGGAAAGACACGAATTACCAGTCTCTACTGGGTGATTTCCAATATGGCGAACGAAGCTGGCGATCAATGCAAACATGCTACCTTTATTAGAAATCCTTTATCCAATGAAGGGCTGAATGTAACGAGTATTTGTAAATCATGGATTATGTTTGTCAGGCTAACTACGTTGTAAGCCATACAGGATGCCACGTTGAACCAATGTACAAATCTTCTAGTACCAGGTAACTTTAATCTTATAAGAATTATGAACTGCAAATCATCAGTAATCTTATGTGGCCATGGAGGATTTAAAAGATTCTGACTACATCCCAGGCTTTCATTGTCAGCTGGATTCCTCCTTGAGCTCCATCAGATTATAAGATGATACTATTTCTGCTGCTATTCATTAACATAAAACAGCTTCTATGTATATATTTGCAAAGTTATTGTATTTGCCACTTCAAGCAGCATTTGCTGTAAATCATTTATCATGCTTTTGTATTTCTTTGTTTTGCTTAGAAGAATGAGACTAAAATTTACTATTTTATGAATACTTTTTTGGTGGATTCACTGTTTATGTTCTCTTAGTAATGTCAGATGCTTTGTGGAACATAAAGGTTAAAAGTCAATGTGGGATTTTAAAAAAATATCCCTAGAACCTGTGACCCCATACCTCTGGAATATCTGACATGCTTAGCATTGCAGCCTTTTTGTTATGCATCAGCAAACTAGTTAGTGCATGTTCAGGTTGTTCCTGGTAGTTCCATTGACAATCCAGTGGTGATTCCAAGGCATGACAAATAACATTAAGTAAGAAAAGCAATATGTAATCTTTACATGTGAAATACCCTTACCACAGAGGCTATTGGAAATTACAGAAAGATGGGACGGGTCAATTTACTATTTTTTTAAGGTAAAGACCCTGTTTCATTACAAATCATTATCTTTTTCATTGGGTGGTTCCAGAAAATATCCATACCCATACCACGGGCGGCATCTCGGAATTCCGAAGGGGAGTGGGGGTTACGTCGACTGGAATTCCGAGGACATGGGGGGGTTACGTCGACTGGAATTCCGAGGACATTGGGGGGGGTTCATTGGACTGGAATTCCGAAGGCATACGGGGTTTTCAGGAGAGTAACTTCCAGTTTGGTGTGGTTAAGTCTCTTCAAGAAAAACTCGTCAAAAACGACTTATCTAAGGACGATGATTCACTCGTAAACACGAGACACGTTCAACGCAATCAACACGCCGGAGACACATTTCAATGGTCATGGTCAATGAAATGTTTATGCTAACATGACGGCTGATAGCTGTTCACGTGCCAGTAGATCGGTCACAAAAGCGATCGTAGGCTTTTCTTCGATTGTTTTGCTCGAATACAATACTGTAGATCCCAGCAAAGGGTTTTCAGCCCCTCTATTAAAGCAGATATCATCGAGACACATGTGAAATTGTTGCGTTACATACCATGCGACGTTCATTGAAAAGGTCAAATTTGATGCGCTTTTGATCAGACTCGACTACATTCACTATTTTGTACAAATTCTTTTAAAGTTGTCATTGACTTTGAATTTCAATGTGAGTTTCATTTACTATTTTAATTTTAATCGAAGGATAAAGTGCGGGGAAAAAGTTTGATTTGTTCTCGCGCAATTTATTTGAGGCCGCAGTACAGTATGCAAATTGCGTTCACTGTGAACTAAAAATAATTGCAGGAAAAAAAGCTTGCTATTTTACTCTAATTCTTTTCCTAACGACATAACCTTCGATTTTTAGAATAGGTTGCATTCAACAGTTTCGCTTTTGACGGCAGGTTTGAGTCTGGCAAACGCAATTATGAATTTCCAATTTCAATTCTGAAAATTTTAGCTTTGTTGTTAAAATTTGACGTCGCATTCGGCACGCAAATTATTCACGGCAACCCTCGACACCAAAAATTATAGACACACTTTTAAACATTGGACCAAGCGTTGGAATGACTTCAAAGCCGTTTGAGTTTTCTAATGTTTAACGGATTATTGGAAGTGTACGTTTTGCAGTGGAAGGTTACAATGTAAAATATCACTCAGTCGGCCGCTGTTTGTCATCACGCAACGTTGATTGTTGCTGTGCTGAATGTACGTTTTTTTCTTTCGGAGGGAGCGAAAGGATTAATTTCCGTTTAATAAAGATGTTTGGAATATAGAGAGGGCTTTTCAAATCAGTTGGAAGAAAAAAGCGGCAATTCCTAAGGGGGGTTTGAATGATTACGGAATTCTGAAGGCATGGGGGGGTAGAACAGTTTGGAATTCTGAGGGCAAGGGGGGGTTGAGCATTTTGGAATTTCCTAAGGCAAGAGGGGGTCTAGATGAAGATGCCGCCCGTGGTAGGGTATGGATATTTTCTGGAATCACCCATTTTTGAAATCCATATAATGATACTCTTTGGCCACTTTCCTTCATAGATTAATATTAAAATTACACTTAAAGTAGGATGAGATAATTAAATTGGTATCTACTTTGCTTAGTGGCGAGATTGAGCGGGTTTGTGCGAGATAATGCGAGTTTAGGCGAGTTAAGGCGAGATAAGGAAGTTTGGACATAATCTCAAGTTGCGAGTTAGGGCGAGTTAGGGCGAGTTAGGGCGAGTTAAGGCGAGATAAGGAAGTTTGGACATAATCTCAAGTTGCGAGTTAGGGCGAGTTAGGGCGAGTTAAGGCGAGCTAAGGTCCCAGAGTAGGCCTAATTTAGCGACATTTTAATTTCTACGAATATATACAAATCTCATAGCGTCTTTAAAGGTTATCACTAGGTAACAGTATCTGTGCATTTCCTCAGTAAATGGCAAGTTCGGCGCCTCGATAGGGTAAGTGATGCAAGTGATATGATATATAATAGAGGAAAAAAAGACTTGGAACTTGAAAAACAAAATTAACAAAATGAAGATCTAAAGGCCTTCTGTAATCTGCTGGGAGATCACAAGGTTTTAAAATAACCGTCCTGGCTGGCATTAATTTTGAAGGCAATAATTTCCTGGCTAGCGTTGCTATCAAATGTGCCACTGGCTGGGAAAACGGAATTCTTCGAGCGATGCTTGCTGGCAAATTAAACTCTCAATCTTTAGCTTGCTGGCTCTGAAGAACGGATAAATTTTTGCCAGCAAAGTTATTTATGGGCCAAAAATAACTCGGTGATTACTAAATAACATCTTAGGCTAACAATCAATTTTAGAAAAGAATCCGTTGGGTACTCCTGCAGAATAACATGTTCCACAATAACATGCTCCAGAATAATATGCTTCAGGAGAGCATGCTCCAGGCGAACACGCTCCAGAATAACATGGTCAAGGAGAACATGCTCCAGAATCACATGCTCAAGGAGTACATGCTCCAGAATTACATGCTCCAGGAGAACATGCTCCAGAGTAGCGTGCTACAAGAGAGCATTCTCTAGGAGAACAT
Organism: Siderastrea siderea; assembly: GCA_964030785.1. Lineage (NCBI taxonomy): Eukaryota > Metazoa > Cnidaria > Anthozoa > Scleractinia > Rhizangiidae > Siderastrea > Siderastrea siderea. Next base: position 42,045,443 of record OZ034975.1, read on the forward strand.
GCTCCAGAAGAACTTGCCCAAGGAGAACATGCTCCAGAATAACATGCTCAAGGAGAACGTGCTCCAGAAAAACATGCTCCCCCTCCAGAAAAACAGAAAAACATGGCCCCCTCTTCGCCATAAATAACGAACAATCCCTAAAATGCCGGGAATTCAGATATTTCTCTCTTGGATGTAATAAACTTCATAAAGCAATGGAGGTACTATGTTTTAGATCCAAGAAGGCATAATTCAACCACAACTACAAAACGGGAGTAAAAACAGTGCAAAAAGCCATAGCTCCTATACGATCAAAAGAGACTACAACAGTCTCAAAATAACTTGGATCTTTCAGCCATTCATGATATCCATGATGAAGAAAACATCTTGTCTTGCAAACTAATCGCAACAATGAACATCAACTCACGGCCTAAGGAAGCACTAATCTATATTTTCAGCGGCTTTAAAGGAATCTTTTAATAAAACCCAGCCAAAAACCAAATCAATTGCCAGAGAGTTAGCACAAACGACGACATAAATAAAGGTTTAAATGGCTCTAAGAACGGTTAAATCCTTTAGACAGAACATCACAGCTTGAGACTTCCTTTCTTGATCAAAAGGTCAGCACACTCTACTAGTTCTTCAACTTCTACCGGCACATTTATCAAAGAGAAACGTACTTGGGAGAACTCAATCATGAAAGCTACAATTATTTCAGCCCTGTCAGTTTACACAACCGCTCTAAGAGCGGTTAAGACGATTTCCGCTCAACGTTCGAGCAGTAAGTGCAAAAATTAAGTTACCAAAAAAATACTTGCAGCACTGTCACATTTTGAGAACAGATAAGAAGAACTTATCGTTACTTTTGCTCCCAAGCTGACCCCGCGAGAGAAAATTGGATTTGAAGTTATCCATATTTCAATTAAAAAGACGCTTCATGTCAGTTCAAAACAAAATGGCGCCCGTTTTTAGCATACTTTAACGAGATTTGAAATTAATTTTCTTGAGAATGCTTGAGAATTTCATCGCGGGGTCACTTGGGCAAGTGAAATAGAGTGAGATGTTTCAAATAGCATTTAAAATGTGACCGTGCTATGAGTAGTTTTTTGGTAAATATTTTTTGCACTTATTGCTCGAACGTTGAGCGGCATCCGTCTTAAATTCTCCAGACAGTATATTACAGCCACAGGGTCAAGAGGAGCGAAGTTCGAGGAGAACGTTTGATTTTCCTTGCGAAAGACAACTGATAATATATAGATTTAGGCAAGCCTAAAAGCGGAGCCCTCCATTTTTTCTATTTTTATTTATTTATTTATTTATTTATTTATTTAGATGAAACAAATAGTAAGTACACAGTGAAAAATTCTCGGAAAAAAATTCCGAGCCCCCAGTAGGAATCGAACCCACCACCTTCCAGTTACCAGTTGGATGTTTTTTTTTCCGAGAATTTTTCACTGTGTACTTACTATTTGTTTCATCTTTATAGCATTTATTTATTTATTTATTTATTTATTTATTTATTTTGCTGGCACTTATTAATTTGTGAAAATGCTCTCATTCAAGTCGTTAAATTAAAACAAAAAAAAGAAAAGAAAAAAATTCATGCCCTCGCCGAGATCCGAACTCGGCTAGCGGCCATGCCCCGTTAATTTTTATTTTCGAATTTTAATTTTACTACTAATTTCTTTCTTCGTAACAAGCTGCCTATCAACATGAAAATGCTGGTATTTTTCCTGCCAAAATGTGTTCGGACTGCCATAAAAACCATGGTTGTGGACAGAAAAAAACCAAAAAGCACTAGCTCTGCTATATTTGGCGTCGAAACCGCTGCCAAAAGCTGCGAACTCAAGCGGTGTGCCGACCGAGTTCGCAACAGAACCGACAAGGCAAATTTGAACTTTTTGCCTGGACTTTATCGCCTAATTTTTTTCGCCTAAATTGAACTTTTCGCCTTCCACCAAAACGACAACTGAGTATTCTTTTGAACTTTTTTTCCATTAACAAATTTGTTTTTGACTTTTGTTGGCTTTGCTTGTTTCGCTACAACGCGGGTCAACATGCGACTTTCGCGCCAAAACCAAGGGATTCAGCACAGGGTTATATTCAGTGTATGCGACTTCATATTGGTGACCCTGTGGTGTGGACGGACGGACGGACGGACGGACGGACACGTGACTATTACGTCACTACCAAAATTTCTTGGCTTGATAGGTTACCAAATTTCCTTAGCAGTGGTGCTCCGCTGACGCGCTAGCGTGCGGGCTCCGCTATAATTTGTTGCGGACTTGCGTTACTCGCGTTACTGATTTTTGTACCGCAGGTCAAATTACTGTGGGCTCTTAGGATCACTGAGATCGACTTACACTAATAATACGACAATGGAGTAAACAGATTTGGGTTTGTTTTTCGAATCCCTCTAGCTCGTAAGAAAATTCACCAAAATGCCTAATTTTAAGAATCTGATCTAGAATTTATCTATTCTTAACAAATATTACATACATTGTAAACGTCCAGTCTTTGCAGATCTTAACCTCCGGTACTACTCTATTGCCTTGGCATAAAGCTTGGGTTTGAACTTTTATCCACTCAAAAAAAAATCATTCGAGCTAGATTAAAGCCAAGCAAACTCTTTAGTGAAATGAGGCAGGTGTTTCCATTTCGGTGCATCGTCCTCCAGCTGTGACCTCTTTGAAAGTGGGTACTTACACTTCCATGTACTTCCACTTTCGAAAAGGTACTTTCTTATTTATTTGTAAGGAAATAACATGGGTTATCTGAGTCTTTCTGCTACCAAATAGAAGACGAAATTTGGTACCTTTTTTTTAAATGTGTCTGCCAACAATTGAAAGTCTTGTCTCGGTATTAGAGTAAGCCAAACTCATTTCTGATTAAAAGTTCACATATTTGAGCCCTATTCAACGTCATGTCATTTGTCACCTCTTAATCCTTTAACTGATGCAACAAACCACACTCTTTTCTTGGACTTTTAAATTTAACTGTTAGTCCACCATATGTAATATGTATTTTACAATGATTGAAATGGAACATCAAAACACCTTGTTAAGAGCAATTAAAATTGCTGTTCTGGAGGAAATAATAGTTTGTGCACATTGTTGTAGTCATTACCTAAAAACATGATTCATTAATTTATTTGTGAAAAACATCTCTTATTGAAAATCAAGACAAAGTACATATTACACTTAAACTTCCTACAAGGTTTTTTTTTCTTTTATTGTTGTTTTCTTTTCACTTAACATAGCTGTTTGAGCTTAAATGGTAATTCTGAGATATTTGTTATTGTTCTTTTTCTGCATTACAGCCATGCAACTATTTGGAATTTTTGAGAAACCCTGAGAAAAGAATCTTTCCAGGAATAGTAATCATTTACTACTATATTTTCTGTTCAATGCACACAAGACCATATCTAAAACCAAAAAAAACCTGGAGATCCCTTAATCCTTTTCCAGGCCTTTAGCGTATGTGTGCCAAAACGTTTGTGCGTTTCGCATAGAAAAACCAGGAAAGTGTAAATAAACCGTGAAAACCTGGAAATCTGGGTATCATTCCAGGCTTTTCGAGCTTTTTTGCACATAAGGAAAAGCCAGGAAAACATGGAATATTTATTCCTGGCGCTCTGTGCTTTGCCAGGCTTTTGGGGATGGTATTCAATGCTTTCCAAGAAACCGTAGAATCCTGGAAAGCCCGGAAAGCAGGGATGCATTCCTTGCTTTCCGCACTTTTTGCACATAGGAGAAAGCCAGGAAAGCGTGAAACATTTCTTCTTGCCTTTCCAGGCTTTCCCAGGCTTTTGGCGGTAAACTTCCTGGCTTTCCAGGAAACAGTGGAATCTTGGAAAGCCCGGAAAGTGCGGAGTCTCTTGGGTTTCCAGGAAATCCTGGAAAGAGTGAAAAGCCAACATACTCCTAGCCTTCCTGACTTTTCCTTAGGTGTAAAAAAGGGCGGAAAGACAGGAATTTTTGGGCGGAATTCCCGGGATTTCTTTGCTCTTTTTTGCAGCGGTAATACTCCTAGTCATTCTATGCTACGGAGCAAGGAAGCAAGCAATTAAACGGGAAGTTCCGGTATTAAGGAGCCTGGCCTGAACATTTTCTCCTTGAATATCAATCAATCACTGAATCATAAATGACTAATCAATAACATCCGTCTTTTCTGCGACCATTACTGACCAAGATTGCTTTACAGTTTGAAGAAAGTTCGTGGTAACTCTTTACAAAAGTAGACGTTATTTTTCCGAGTTAACAATGGCAGCATGAGTTCATTGAATTAGGAAGCAATATGTGCCACGGCCAAAAAGTCTTATCTGTAAAATGAGGGGGGTGTCGCCTTGTTGTAGCAGAGACTCTTGTTAAAAAAAAAAAGAAAAAAAAACATTCTATACCTTTTCTACAACATAACGAACTAATGTTCCATTTTAACTAACCTATAAATATTTACTACCCTGTAAACCAAAATATCTGGAATTGTTTAATTTGTAAAGACGTTGTTGTTGTTTGTTATTTGTTCTCTGTTATTTCCTGTATAGGAATTCCTATGTCATTTTTTTCTATCTATTTTCACCAAAGTTTTTATGTTCGTGTAGGAACTGCCGTTTGAGCCAATCGTCTGGGGCTAGGTCTTGACTCCCTCAAGAAAATATCAGCCTTATAGATACCGAAAACCCTTAAAAATAGCTTGATGGCAAAAAAGGGAAAAAGTGCTTGCTCTAGGATACAATATCAGCGAACAGAAAGTAGCTAAAACGTACCTCCATTCCAAACGTAAAGTACGTAATGTATAACGTTATGAAATAACAATATCCATTGTTTCCATATGTTGTCAGAAATCATTAATGTGCCTGGTTCTCTTCTACATAAAACAGTAATATTTCACGGGAAACCAAAAGAATATCAACAAATAAAACTATAATTTTTCACTTGAGTTCTTTGTTTATATGTGCATCACCGAAAGCAGGATTAGAGTAGTCCCAGAAGCCACAAAGGTTTAGTTCTCATTGCCATCCATTCATCAGTTTACCTAATTCGTTGAAATTCCTTTATGTAAAAAAAGTCAAAGTTGGTGGATTTGGGGTTTATGATGTTATTTATGTTTTATGACGTCGTTATCGACATGTTCTGGCTAGAAATCTTTAACCTTTTCGTGTACTGCAAACTCTCCTTATTCCTTAGTCGTGGGTAAAATGTTTTAAGCCCCAAACTATATCTCTTCCACTCTCAGATAATCCTTTTGGGTGAGCGTGGGTAAGCAATTTTTCAAATCGCCGGATAATTAGTCTTTGAACAAAAACAGGCAAACAGACAAAATAGTGTACGCAATCGATCTACATAGACAAAACATCAGAAGAACTAAAAATGCTTGTCCAAGGTTATGCCGACGGACTATCCGACCTGGGGCAGCTCTAATCATGATTGATGGTAGATGGACAACTTCAGACAGAGCTTACCTAGACGGATTATTCGTCTCTAGTATTAATTGACCTAATATTAAGCATCCATGTCTTCAATATTCTGGTAAAGATTGGTGTCATAGTCTTGAAGATTAATGTAGATCTGTGAAATAAAAACCATCATATTATAAGATGAAAATAATATTTAATAATATCAACTTTTGTAAAAGGGAAAATATTTTTCTGTGTTGGGGTTACCTCTTTTTCGTCGCCCATCTCCTTCATCATTTTACGGAGTTCTGTAAATGACGGTCGTGCTTCAGGTTTTTCATCCCAACAGGCCCTCATGACGTCATATCTACACAACAAGGGAAGTTAAAGCACATTATGCAATGCAAGAGTTTTTGTCTAAACCTTGGTAATTTGAAAAACTTTTTTTGTGTCCACTCAAACAGAAATTACATGTTTGCTTTCTGGGTTTCTCTCTTTTCCTTTTCTTCCTCCTTTGATAATCTCCGCTGTATTACGAATTAGTTTCTCATGCAGAAATACAAAGGTGCTGTCGTCAATAAATGTTTGAATCGAAATTTCAATCGGATATTACGCTGTAAGAGGCCACTGTTAGCTTTCATGGTAAATTTCATAATTCGACCCAAAACTTCGCACACCCTTAACGTTGTAAAAAGTAAAAGTATTGGACTTACAGTTTTGTATCTAAATGAGAAGGCCTTGGCATTCTGTAACCTTCTTGAAGTAGCGATGCAACACGCTTTCCGTCGACCTTTGAATAAGGAGCACCACCTGTAACCAACAATGGTACAAGGGTGATGATTATCATTTTCATCGTGTGTGTTGCCAAGATAGTATTAAATGAGGTATGTGGAATCAGAGATAACAGGCGATTGGATCAGGAACAGCAGTCTAATTATTCGGGATCAGGTAGTGCAACGTTTGGGGCCACGATTTAAAATTTGACACGCTTTAAAACTCAGGGATGAGGATTTATGCACAATAATAGAATCATTGGTGAAAAGGTATACCTTGTTTCCATCATGCAAATGCTATCGTAAGCCAAAGGTTAAAAAATCTGATAAATTACGACAAAGGTAGTAAAACAATGACTGACCAGTCATAAATATCTCTGCTTAGCAGAAGCAAAACCAGGCGTCTTTTTTGTCGGTTTGGTTCTAGACTGTTTTCGTAATGCAATAGAGAAGGTACAAAAACACTTTTGATAGACAATTGAAAAATGCTGCACATTTCGCTGTCAAAAAAACATTTTAAAGTTCTAAGAATTATGCTTCCCGTGATAGAAATATTGAGACCTAATCGATCGGCCATAATTTTAGTTTAATAATTCTGAGCTCTATCAGAAATTCCTTTTATTTTTGCAAGACATCCTTACTCTCCTCACCTATTGTGAATATTTCGTACATTACGATTCCATAGCTCCATCTATTAAATGAAAAAAAAAAAGAGCAAATTGTTAGTGTCAATTTTTTTATATAACTACACATGGGTATGTGAACTGATGATGAAAACTGAAGAACTCGAAAAATGTCTTCTTAACATAAAAGTCCTTTCGTTTTCCTGAGATGTTTAATGTGTATTTTACTGTTAAAACATTTCGGTTATTTTTTGGTTGTATTTTGACAAGTTTTTCACAAAGTACGTTGGGCATCGTGACCCTAGATGTATATTGCCATACATCTACTGAGATAAAGCTCTGGTACAAGGCGACGATAGAGATAATTTAGCTGTCTCAAAGAAAGTTACTATTCTATGTTTGGGAGGTCTTGTGGACATACATACGTATTGTCAAACCTTTTTCCGATAAGGAAACTTACACGTCGCTCATGGTTGTACAGATTCCATACAACAGAGATTCCAACGCTGTCCATTTTACTGGGAGGCGACCCTACAATTAAAAGGCACCAAAAAGGTTAGGTAGGAATTTCCCAACTTTATTAATGATACAATTTGACTGATATCGTCAAATTCACTTTAATTCAATTAAAGTAAATTTGACGATATCAGTCAAATTGTTTATTCTTACTTCTTTGGAGTCTTTAAAGCACACTCTTTTGAACGACAGTTTAATACCATAATAAATATGTTCTGGTATAAAGAGGATCTGACCTAAACAATTCAATTCTTTGAAGAAGATGATCTTTTGTTGTCGTTGTTGTTGTTGGTGGTGGTGCTGTTGTTGCTGTTGTCGTGATTTTGAAGTCGCAAATTTACTTTACGGGACTCTCAAGTGAACAATGTGCCATGACGGAAATTTGCATTGCATACCCAAAGTTGTACCTATATGCACGAGAGGGCATCCCTATTGTTGTAACTAATTTTTCTCTTAATGAGAGTAACTGAGTGTTATGGCCTATAAGCTAACTCTTGCTGATTGAATGAACATAATAAATAGAAGAATAGCACTCAGTGAGTTTTGGTAATCAATTTCAGTTCTTGACATGATTCAAAATTGTGAGGTGAAATGAAGGTTTTACCGTTGCAGTTCTCCTGTAAAAGTTTTCTTTGAATACATCCCTTGCCAAGCCAAAATCAGTGATTTTGCAGATCTCGCCATCTCCTACCAAGACATTCCTAGCCGCTAGATCACGATGCACTATCTGCAAAAGTTGTAATTACAAATCTTTAGTTGCTTAGAGCAGTTTTTAAAGAGTGTTGTAAAACCAAACCCAAAGTAATAACTCTAGCTAATCACAACAGGAACGAGACACGAAATGGACCAATCAGAAATTGAAGCAATTACAAGGCGAGAAAACGCGTGGTAGGCGAGGAAACGCGTGCGAGCAAGTCACGATTGGTTTTGGTCTGATTGATTGAGAAAGTGGTGCGAGCCTTTTTAACCAAACAGAGAGGGAAGTAAAGCAAAACCAAAGCAAACACAACGTAACTTTCGACACTCAATTGAAACTGCTCTACACTGAGTGTAGCGCTAGACGTGTTTTAAATCTACATAAGTACATGAAGTAAATAAACCGTAAAACAAACTGAAAAAAAATGCAAACGTTATCAGTCAGAGCTTCGGTTCCAAGGCCTACTTAATCCTGAAGTTCTCCAAAACCTTACACCACCTTACGTTTTCCAAGATCGCTATAAGGATTGTTAACATTAGCTTACATCCTTGAATAGTATTCCACAGGTCAAGCAAAGCAAATGTAATTCACCCACAACTTCCTAAACACTTTAGGGTATGAAAACAGGTCTTCTCTTTTTCAGTAGTAAGTTGGAATTTGGGTGTCCCGAGCGTACTGCTTAGCATGGAGGATTTACCTTTTTTGAAGACAGGAACTCCATTCCGTTAGCAATGTCCCAAGAAAAGCCAAAGAGCTGTTTAGAGGACAGAGAGCTTTGTGGTTTGATTTCCAGGTCGTTATAGTATGTGTCTAGGAGGCCCCGGCTCTTCCTTAGGTATCCCAGGAGATCTCCATATGGGACATACTCTGTGATTCCCATAATAGGATCTGATAAAGAAGAGCATTGGACGTAATGGGTTTTACGATATGGCTAATACTACTACAGCTCTATCGGCGTATATCGGTGTATATGCGTTTATGTACGGCTCTGGGATGAGAACGGTAATATGGGTTCTGCCACAATGCCACCAAGTATGGCTATTCCCCTTTGACAAATATTAATATATGAAATGGTCAGATGCGTGAACAGCGAACGAACAGTTTACGAATAAAAGACTCTGGCAGGGTTGTTAACAAAGTTGCAAAGAAAGTCAGAATACAAGTCATTCCGCATGTAACTGCCAATCTGAGCACCAAGCTCCCGCGTCCGTAGAGTGGGTGTTGGCCGATGAGCGGTAGAACAGCCATCAAGGAAACTTTCTTAACTTTCTTACCTGACTTTGTTACACATCCCAGTAACTGAATCACGTTCTGATGTGGTTCAAGTTTCTTCATAGTGTTCAGCTCAGCCAGGAGGTCTTGTCTATTTTCATCAGTAGCATTCTCTGGAGTTTGTCAAATTGACAGATATAAAGATATTGCAAACAATTTTTGCTGTTGATATCGACGTTTACATTTTACCCCATTGACTACACAGCCTATTGAGATACAAATTTGTCTGTTGCCAGTTTATCTCCCTCTACGTGAAACAGTTTTATGCTTCTGCCCTATCCCTTTGAAAAAGGAACCAGGTTACCATAGAAGAGGAGCCACACATTGCAATATACCTCAACACTGGCAGAGAATTTGATTGTATTTGAAAATAATTCTTCATTGATTGCATTTGAAAGGAATCTGTTGAGTCACCGCCCTTCTGGTCGAGATAATACCAATAAGACCGTAGTCTACATTGTGCAATGAACTTCATTCAAATGCAAGGTGATAAACCTTGTATAAAATATAAATATACAGATACAGTAAAGGTATGGCCCGTCCCTCTCCGCTTGCTGGTTTGATTTAAACAAAGCAATCCGTGTCGTAAGCAAAGGAAACAATTAAAGTAGCACCGTCAAAAACTGCAATTACAGTTGTCTTAGTTGATTAAGCTAAATGGCATTTTACGATCGCTTATGTTTATCAAGAAATACCATATAAGTCAGCATACCTCTGAGCATTTTAATGGCAACAAGTCTATTTTCTTTGCTATTGTCAAGTCCTGTCACCATTCCCTTAGCGACCTGGCCAAACGCTCCTTTGCCAATCACTTTCACGAAAACGAGGTTTTCCCTGGGGACTTCCCAGTCCTTCTCATTCGGGTTTGGAAGTACAGGCGGAATAACACAATATTCTTGACGATGTGAGTCAAATGGTTCATCTAGCGTTTTATGCAATTCACTGTCCATGTAGCTTGGTGGAAGCTGATTCTGTTTGGTAAATGAAAAAAAAACTTATTTTGCATGGAGCAATTATTTTTACTGCATTAAGAATTAACTTGACGATAAAGGCGAATTTTGCTTAGGTTTTCGAAACGTCAGTCAACGTCACTAACAACAGTCCTTCTTAAAACCTTCCCGAGACTACTCTTACCCGAAACCCAAACTACACAAACCAATAAGTGGCCTGGGTTCAAACCATTGACTATAAACAGCAATCCTTCTCAGAAAGATTCCAGCCCGAAAGGTCAAACTACACAAAACCCTAAGTCGCCTCGTGGGTTCAAACCGCTTGGAAAACAACAGTCCTTTTTCGAACTAGACTCACCCGGATGATCACTCTAGACAGTCTACTAAGACACCTGGTTTTAAACCATTTACTAACAAAAAGTGGTTCCTTGGACTACACTCACCCGGCCGAATGGTCGCTGTAGACAGTCTTCTAAGGTGCCTGGGTTGAAACAGTTTACTAAACAATCGTCCTTCTCAGGTCTTCTATCACCCGGATGGCCACACCAGACAGAAAGCCCATCTCAGGATTACTCTCATTCTCACCCACTCACACTAGACAGACTACTAACACTCCTGGGTTGAAACCATTTACTAAACAACAGCACTTCTCTGAAATGATCTCGTCTGGACGATCACACAAAACAGTCTACTGAGATGCTTGGATTCAAACCGTTTACTAGACAACAGTCCGGCTCAGACGCTTGTTTCAACCGAACGATCAAACTAGACAGACTACTGAGGCCTAGGCTCAAACTATTTGCTAGAAAGAAATCAGTTCACATTATTGTTTATTTTCCTTTGTACTTACCATTTCAACTGCGTCTGCATTGGGACCAAAGACTTGCGAGTTTCTGTCAAAAAAGGGGACAATTTTAATCGTCAACCCTTTTACTGTCAAGACTGTATTGATTACTTTTGCAAAAGTTCAACAGTGAACCAAATACAGTACGAGAAGCTCCACAGCAGAAAAAAGCTGCTGACGTGAAAAGGTTTAGGTTTTTCCCTAAGATAAAATGGTTAAAAAATCAGGTTAGATGTCTCAAGTTCTCAGCAATAAGGCAAAGAAGGTTCGACAAAGTAAAAAAAAAAAGGCTTCTTTAAAATGAACATTTTCTAGAAAAACGAAAGCAAAACCGAAAAGGTCAAAATGGAAAACTAATTAAAAGACGTATTAGCTGATTGGATGGTTTCAGCATTTTCTTCGACATTCGCTAATTATTTGTTCAACCAAATGTTGAGACCTATTCTTTCAGGAATGTTGAAGGCTCATTTGAAACGTGTTGAAACCGAAATTTTAGTGGCGAATTTTGAAGTAAATATTAATCTTCTCGTATTATCTACCTCCACTAACAGCATTCGTTAGCAAGCAATCGATTAAACAGCGTATCTTTAAGTTTACAGTTTAAAACAGTGTTAAATCCAATCTCTACTTGCCACGTTGGCAGAAGTGAATTACCGTGAGCTGCTCTGTTGTTGTTGTTGTTGTTGTTCTGACTCAATTACACAATGTGCCCTGCTAGTTGACTGTCCAGATTCATAAAAACATGAAAAACGGTTTTACCAAATAAATGATCTACAATTTATAGTTACCTTTTATCGATCACAACAGCTGCAAAAGAAAAAGAACGTTTGTGTCATTGTAACAGTCAATCAGTATTTAAATTTGATTTAAGTGTCATAAGGTAAAATATCAGTTTTCCTAATTAAATAAAGCATAAATGGTATGTATGCGTTAGGAATTGATAAGATATTTGCCAACAATATTCCACACCCTACTCCTCCCTCACATGTAAATTATTAAAATGTGCACAGTTATAAACAAAATCTAGACATAAAACATGCGATCATAATTAAAGGTCATGTGAATACTAACCTCTTCTGGTGCGGGTCATGAAAAAATATACGATGACAAGGACAATGAGGATTAGAATCACAATAACAACAGCTAAATAAATTGGATGAATGTCAGTATCCTCCTCGTCACGTGACCCTCCAGCTGTCGGGGCTTGTGTGGTAGCTGGTGGAGCTTTAAACAAAAAAGATCAGATAAATGTACGAAAGATTTAGTCTACTTATCGTTTCAAGTTTGCTAACAGCTTTACACATGTATAGGGCATAAACACAAGCATTAAAAAGTAGCCACACCACATGTACCGGAGAACCGGTTAAACGCAAGGAAGATAATAAGAACTAAATACATTTGGGAAGTGCTTAAGCTGATGTTTGTGTTTGCGTTTTTGCTTATACCTGGGGCTTTGCGTCCCCCGTATAAACCTGGCCATCATACGCTAAATCCAAAGCACAAGTTCGGGAACCAGAGTTTGTCTTAATGGAACCTATTCATCAAAAGTTAATCAAAATTAAAAGGCACTGCGCCGGCATTTACCACCTTGTGCTTGCACTCATCACAAGTGTCAACATCATTGTCCTAACGTTAACGTTTGCGTCGTGAGCTGTGTGGAGGTCAGCGTTTGCTTTTCATTTCAGGACTTTGAAAAATAGCTAAGGGTATTTCATAAAAATGTTAAAGTCCTCGCTGTACCTCGTTTTTAACTCTTTTCTCGGTAAAAATACTTTCAGTCATCCTGAAAGCTCTCTTGTTGTTGGCAGAATTACTTTACAACGTTGAATCCTCATTGTTGTATAATATGTGGAAGGGTAAGATTTTATCCAACAATATTTGCTAGAAACCATCGCAATACAATTTTCAGTAACCTTGTCGATGACTACAGTCAAATTGGAAAATAAGGGAGCAACAATTGGGACTGTAGCCAAAAATTAACAAAAATTGGCCAGCATATACAATATTTGATCTGTCTAGGTTGTTTTTACTGAATCTCGTCAGTTAACTACAGTATTTACAAAATCTATCTATCTTCTGCATTGAAGTAGTAAAAAATACAGCTTACCCGACACTATCAATATTGTAGAGTTGATAATGGGCGATGGCTCTCCCGAAAACCTCAACTGACATCCATACCGCCCACTGTCACTCACTTTTACGTCAATCAATGTCAAAGAAGCTCGGCCTTCTATAAAGGCTCTGCCTTTCTGAGACAAATACTCCACATCGTTGTTTCCGTGTTGCTGGGCTATGATTGTGCCCAAGGTGCTTTCTCCATTCATAGTTCCCCACTGGGCCAAGGCTAGTTGCTTATTGCTTGTATAATCCCAATGTAGAGTGACATTGGTACCACTCTGGGCTTGGAGAGGATTGGCCGGAGTCAACACGAAATAAATTTGTGCGTCTAAAAAGCAGGTAGACTATGTTTAGTTTTTCACTGGTACGGGACTGCAAAGTCTTGGTACACATCCTACTCTTTCTTATTACTTTACCTGCACTAAGGAAATATCCACGTCTTACCCCCCATTTCCCCATCCCTCCCTCCCTCCCCCCCCCACCCTCATTACATTGTTGAGCCTGTGTATCCAGTATACTTCGTTACATGTCAGCGTTGTTTGGAAACAACATTAAGATCGCAATATTTGAGCAAAAGATGGATTTTCGGCTTTGATAGGACATTTAAGCATTGCAGCTGCCATTGGTTTTTATGGACGAAAATGGTATCACTCGAAGGTCTTTTTTTTTCTTTAAAGGATAAACTTGTTTTAAAGAAACTAAAATAATGAAATGATATTTATTTGTTGTTTTACTGGCTTGTTCCAAATTTCTTTTTTTTTTCTTTTTGCAAGTCAGTGATGTATACGGTTACTCCAAAATTAAACTAGCAAGCATTTCCGAAGGGTTTTCCGCTGGTCGGCGCTTGCAGCAATTTTCGCGCAGCCAAAAAAGGCGAAAAAAATGGCTTAAACGAACGGAAAACGCCTACGGAAATGCGTGCTACGCAGGATAAATTCAAACCTAAATTCTGTTTGAATTAATGAAGACTAACAGGGAGGGCATTCTAATAAAAGCCAATGCTGAGTACAATCTAGTGGTGCTGCTTATCACGATGCATTTAAGAACGGTGCTTCTTTTGTCATTGCCATACGTTATGCGCGTCTTAGGCCTGGTCCGAGATATTCGGGTTTCTTAATTAAGGAATTGCTTGCTAATACAACAGTATTTCTGCACGGTTTGGGAATATGCGAGAAAAGCAGATCTTGTCAAGGGCTATTAGAATCCAAAAAGAAAATTATGCTTGCTTAGTTTTCCCTGAAAATGCGTGCCTACCAACATATTTCTTTTAAGATTCCAATAGTCCTTGCTAAGATCTCCTTTTTTCCCCATAGTCATAAACCGGTACACAAATACCTCTGTATTATGAGTCACCGTCCTTAAAATGGTCGCTCTAATTTACATCTTGAATTTTGAAAACCGCATCTCAGCATCCAAACTAAAGATTTGAGGAGAATTTAGTACGAGTCGGAGACAATGCTCCTGTTTTTGTGTTATGAAATGGTTAACCTTGCGGATATTTTTTATTGGCAGAATTTATTCGACAAAAGATGAAAAGTAAACATAGATCTAAGTGTCGTCTGTACTGCAGCACAATTAACCCTTGAAGCCCTGACAACGATCTTTATACAAATTCTCCTCACTGGCTTCCATACATTTCATTGACTACTAATTGGGAGAACTTGTTTAAACATCAAGACAATTTATCTCTGGTGATCACTTCCTAAATTCTCATGACCTGTGTGTGTGTTAAAACGCACAGATACGATAAGGAGAAAATTGATGCTGATTAACGGCTTAAAAAATGGTAAGGATACGGAATGTTTGAGGTCACGTTTGTATTTCGGTTCGAATTTTACCAACGGGGAAAAGAAAATATCATTAATTAATTCCTGGTGATAATGCACCTTCAACTGTACAAAACTAATTTTAGTCTTGCAACAAACATTTTAATGGCAGTTATTTGGGAGTTCAGTTATTTTACCATTGGGTTTGGTAAACTGACAAGGCTGAAAAACCACGAAATGAACCGCAGATTAAAGATTTTCGACTCGTTACATTTTAAACATAAAAAGGGCAAAAATCGATAATAAAAACATAAATTGACTAAATAATATTGAAAGACTTCATGGGAAGGAAACCTTGGGAGTTTATAACGTGATGTTACATACATATTTTACGTGATTTTTGAGAAACGAATACAACGAGATCTTCTATTATGGCTTTCTTCTTTTTATGAAAGACGACTTATATTTCAGTGTTTTTATTGATCCTTTAATGCATGAATAAACATGGCACAATGCTGAGATAGAAAGCGGAATATGCACGTGATAGTTGCACAGAATTCCAAATTAACACCTCGAAAAAATAAATGACGTGCTGTATTCCTACGTTTTATTGAAATAGAAAACCGTTCTTATGACCTTTTCACCGAAATTATCCAACTTGAAGGTTCAAATGAAATTATTTTGTTGCCCGTCTCAGTTCACTGATCGTATTTTATAAATGCTATCTATATTGAACAAGGTCATTAACAATGCAAAACTGTTATGTTTCAATAAATCCCTCGAGCACCTAACAACATAACATTTACAGAAGCGAAAGCGGATGCAGCCAAATTAAAAGTACATTGTTACTGTAGTTGTTAAAAGAAACTTCTCTTTGCACATTCAAATGAACATTTTAATCGATTGTGTGGAGGAAATAGCTCACTTTGTACCAGACGTGCTTGCAAAAATTTACTTAGTCAAAAGAGCATGTACGTATGAATGAACTTAGAACATTCCGGCTCCACAACAGGAAAGTTCAGTTATATCTGGGCTATCGAAAGCATTTCGCATCAAAACTATGATAAAACACTTACCTGAAAAGCTAAGAAGATAAGCACTAAGAACCAAAAACGCGCTAACGAATCCCATGAGCAAAAACTTGAGAAGGAAACAAGACGGTTTGAATCACTCTCTTGCCGTATTATCTTCTTGCAAGTTAAGCTTGTGTGTTTGTGACCGACCGCAGTACGCTGTTATTTAAGTGAACTTGTATATCCGGTACAAGCCAAGTTTTTTATGACCTCAGCGAACTTTTCTTAGCTATATTTTAACTGCTTTTCTCGGTTCACGTTCATGAGAAGATGTCATCGCCGCCAACCACTACCGAGGTTTTGGTTTCGTGTATGTGACGTAAACCGTGATTGAAATATCTCGTCACGGCTCGTCGAGGCCTGTAAATAAACATTTATCGATCTTATGGCCTGGTAATAACTTGTACTTAAATTTGACGTCAAAGGGAAAGAGATGATAATAAAACATGTCAACGAACTAAAGATAGCTGTAGATATAACGGCGTTACGTTCCTTTCTGTGAGTAAATGCAGACCTATTTTGCGCATATCGTCCATTTTGTGATGCAAAATCCGATGGCCACTTTCAAAAATATCGGACCACATTTTTGAAATTTGTTTTTGATCAATAATCGAACCTGTTTTTATTTTTAAATCGGTGTTGTAACTAGTCGATTCGTCGTTTAATTAGCCTATGCTTCGAGCCTTGTAATGTGATTGGTTTACTTTTGACGCTATGAATGGCCTCTTAATGTATGGTCATTTAAATAATGGATAAATTTTAAGCACAGTTTGCCCGTGGTGCTTTTTTGGGGGGGCATTAAACGAATTAAGGTTTGTAGTTAATGTTTGAGAATTGTAAATTTGAAAAATACCGCTTTCCCCGGGGCATTCAGATTTTTCAGAGACACCTCAAGGGGATAACCTCAGTCACGTAACGAACCCTTCAAAACACTAAGGATTTCAGTTCTATTGAACGTCTTTCTGCAATTTCTAGCAGCAGCATTTCACATTACGCAGAGATGGCGATGGCAGCTTTAGTTAAAATAGTTGAGGTAAGTATTTAGGTGCGGCTTGCAAAAATCCAATTCCAATATAAGAATGCGGAATCGGTTACGGATAGCGAGTGACGTCCAGGCAGGGAGAGTTAATGAGACAGAAAGTAACATCAGTTAAAACTTCGGTTTTGAAATGACTGTTGTTTTTAAGCACGTTTTCTTAGCCCACATATATCTTAGTTACACATTGAGTGACTCTTTCAGCGGACGTTTTGCCGGAACTTCATCTACTGCAATCCTTCAAAAACTTCGAAAAAGCTATTTGAAACATCAATTTAGCATTACTTTTTGCTATATAACCATATAGCCTTTCCCATTGAGATAGAGAAATGAGCCTAACGCGCCAAAGCCGCACGGTAAAAAAGTGGCGATGTAGCCTTAGTTAGTCTGGCGGGATCGTTAAGCCATATAGTTAAATAACGGTCTCGCAGCACCCGTAGAAGATTTGTTTGCCAAACCGAAATATCGGACAATTTTGTTTGTATTCTGTATTCTATATCATGCAGATTTTGTTTGCTTACCCTTGCCCTGCCGTCAGGACCAGTTTGCCGTCTGTAATGTGAAGAGGAGAGGGAGTACGATACAGCCGGAAAATTAAAAAAAAAAGTGACGATCTTGCCCACACTTGTGACGACAGTTGTGGTCAAGTTGTGAGTTCAATTCAGACCCGGAGAAAAGAAAAATACATAAAACACGCTCAGGAGATGAAAGAACTACTGCTTAAAGTATTTTCAAAATTTAAAAAAAGCTTCAAACTGATCATACTGTCGGAGTTGACTACAGTTATGCTAGAAAAAGTCTTGAAAACTTTTTCAATTTATTTTTCGTTTTAGTTTATTCAGCAATGCAAAACTACAGAGTACCCTCCGCCTTCTTTCTCTAGGTACCATGTTTTCTAGTTTATCGTGAATGTCTCTGGGAATTAACTTAAAAATTCAAACCGAATAAGTTTAAAAGCTAGCTTCCATATTATCGCTACGATCGCTACCAAAAACATTGAGCGGTCGTTGCGACTTTGATCACTGAGCAGCTTCTATCTAGGCTGGGTTTCATATGATTGCTGTAATCGCTACGATGGCTACAAAGTGGTTTCCACATGATCAAAACGATTGCTGAACGTTTTTTTCCAGCGATCGTAGCGATCACATGGAAACCAGCCTTAGGTTTCACTAATGCAGAGCTAGGTCGAGATGGCTGTTCTAAAAACTGATAGTTTGACAATTTCATTTTATGTATGCTATATTTTACATCTTTACCCAAGAATACGAAACTAACTGTTCTGTTCAGATTACTAGTGCTTTATGATTTCTCCATTGTAGTTACGCGTTAACCGATTGACTGATACAGAACAGCGCTAAACGTTGACAGCAAGTTACAAATAACGATAAAAAGGCACAAGATATATGTTCAACTTCGTCTAAGCCGGCGGACAATTCTTTAAGACGAGCACGTTCTAGTTTATCTCTACCGTACCCATCGCATGTCACTCATTTGCTTATTTGCCACTCATTTGCTTCGTCTCTCAGAAAGGCTCTTTTACTGCCCATTTAGTTTACCATATTTAGAAATCTTGGGCTCAAATTCTACAGCTAAAATGACAGTGGCCAACTCGAAGGCTGTCGCTCCTTTGGCCTCTGTGCACGTACTTCCTCAGATTGTGATTTCCTTTTACACTTCTTATAGTAAATGGTTCTAAATGTGTTATAAAAATAATTGTTAATGTCAATGTTGCAAACAGTGTGAAATAAAGTTGAGAGTTAAAAGTTGAAAGCTCCATTCAGAGTATGGTGTCATCTGGATACTCCTGTGGCTAAAAAGTCTAAGCTTCTTGATCCTGACCGTCTTTTGTTTCATCACAAACAAGTGTCATGTTGTCTTTCCCAGGGCAAATTTCCACTGCGACATTCTACATGTATAATCAAAACCTATGTTAAAATTCTGCTTATATTAAACAGTACTACATTTGTGCCAGATAAACCAAATCTAAATATAACACCATCTTTTTCTTTAAAGTTCTGGGTTTCTCGTGCATGCGTTCGTCCACGTGTGACTAACCAAACGAATGCCAAAACCAAAGTACTCACTCTGACCAATCACAGTAGACGTAAACATGACAATTAACCAATCAGACCTCGTAGCAAATGCACGTAGCGCCAAGCGCGGGAAAACACTTGCAAGCACAGCTACTTTTGGTCTCATTTCTGATTGGTTGAGAAAGTGGTGCAATATTTTTTTTAACCAATCACAGCTAGAGAGTAGTAAAGCAAAACCAAAGGAAACAATAATTACTTTCGACACTCAATTGAGAATGCATTGCTGCCATTTGTGGACTGCGGTGGAAAACGCTGGAGGTGATAATCAGAGCAGTTAGAGGAAATAAGTTACAACGCACTTTGATTTGATTTCAAACTAAAGGCTTACAGTTGTTTTCACGTTACTTTACCGCGCGGTGTTGCGAAGTTCGTTGGGAAATAGGGTACTAGGTTACGAACTAACCAATTACGTTGCTTAGTACCGAATGTAATTGCGAACTTCGAAACGTAGCTGACAACTTAATTCCCGCCGAAGTAGAACTATAAAATTCTTGCCGAAATACAGTAATTTCATTTTTATTCTCTTGTATTCGCAAATCATGGAAACTTTGAAGTCACAGGGGAAGTCACTGTCAATTGTAGCTCAATGCAAAACCCGTGGAAAGTGGCTAGAGGATTTTGAGCTATTTCAAATAGGACGACCTTCGTAAACAAAAAGCAAAGGATATTCGGCGTTGGCTTCAAATGCGACTTATACAGTGAACTTACTTCACAAGTTTTTTTAGCTAGTCATGTAAACGTATTGCCTGGGCCTTCAAACGGGCTGAAATTGCTTAATTAATGTCCAGAAGCTTTTAATTTTCGGGAATCCTTTGTTGACAGAAGGCGATGCAGTAAATATATATCGATGATGCAGACTCCGTCATGCTTGTGTGACACGTGGAAACTGTGATGCTTCACGCATATGGATTTATGTTGGTGTTTCTTCCTCTGTATCATCTCGTCTACAACACTGTGAGTACCACTTTTGGTTTGTACGAGAACTCTGATCTTGTACTTCGGCGTGAATAAAGTTGTCAACTACGTTTCGAAGTTCGCAATTACATTCGGAACTTCGCAATGTTAGTGGCTAGTTCGTAACCTAGTACCCAATTTCCCAACGAACTTCACAACACCGCGCGGTAAAGTAACGTGAAATCAACTGTAAAAAGAAACCAAAATAGCTCTTACCGCGAATGCCATCTTAGCTGTCTCCCCCAATCTGTAAAAAAAAAGCAACAACCAACCTCGTCCCCAGGGTCTTCTCCTCGTTCAAAATGGCGGTCGGACAAACCCCTGGCCAAGGCTGCCAAAGTGGCTCCAAAACTTCGTTAGAATTTTGTCACACAAACACGATGAAATGTCTTCGTTTTGTTTGAATAACAGTTTCCGATTGCAGAAAACAAAGAGGGCCGCCAGACGCTGGAAACAACCTCCGAAAATGCCATTTCATCATGTGTATCGTGACAAAATGCTCCACGATTCGTGGAGTATTTCAGTAGCCTTGGCCAGGGGTCTCTCCGACCGCCATTTTGAACGAGGAAAAGGCCCCGGGGACGAGGTTGAACAACAACAACAATGCCCATTGATCATTATTAAAAGCGCAAAGTTTTACCGTAGAATTCCTAATATAAACCTGAACTTATATTCAGTAATGGTGGGCCGGTATCAGTTTTTCCAATCGATCCGATACGAGCAAATATTTACCGATATTGAACATTTCTTCGGTAGCAAAGTTGATGGACACCAACAAAGACAGCAATCAAGCAACCCAAAGAGTTATCGCGTGGATTGCACTTTAACTTGCTGAGTTCAGGCCATATACCGATTTAGAATTAATTTGTTGTTCAACATAACAATAAATTAATTAGATCCCTCACCTCTTTTTGCGTGCTTTTCCTGAAAAAAAAAACAGTAGCATTAAGTATAGCATGGTATGGTATGGTATGGTACGGCATGGTATGGTATGGTATGGTATGGTATGGTATGGTATGATATGGTATGGTAAGGTATGGTATGGTATGGTATGGAATGGTATGGTATGGTAGCGTAGCGTGGCGTGGCGTAGTGCAGAGTAGAGTAGAGTAGAGTAGAGTAGAGTAGAGAAGAGTAGAGTAGAGTAAAGTAGAGTGGAGTAAAGTAGAGTACAATAGGGTAGGGTAATAGTAGAGTAGATTGTAGTGTAGTGTAGTGTAGTGTAGTGTAGTGTAGTGTAGTGTAGTGTAGTGTAGTGTAGTGTAGTGTAGTGTAGTCAGTGTAGTGAAGTGTAGCGCAGTGTAGCGTAGCATAGCGTATTGTAGTGTCGTGTGGTGTGGTGTAGTGTAGCGTAGTGAAGTAGTGTAGTGTAGTGTAGTGTAGTGTATTGTGATGTGGTGTGGTGTAGTGTAGTGTAGTGTAGTGAGTGTAGTGTAGTGTAGCGTAGTGTAGCGTAGCGTAGCATAGCATATTGTAGTGTAGTGTGGTGTGGTGTAGTGTAGTGCAGTGTAGTGTAGTGTAGTGTAGATAGTGTAGTGTAGTGTAGTGTAGTGTAGTGTAGTGTAGTGTAGTGTAGTGTAGTGTAGTGTAGTGTAGTGTAGTGTAGTGTAGTGTAGTGTAGTATGGGGTGGTGCGGTGTAGTGTAGTGTAGTAGTGTAGTTTAGTGTAGTGTAGTGTAGTGTAGTGTAGTGTATTGTGGTGTAGTGTGATGTGGTGCAGTGTAGTGTAGTGTAGTATAGTGTAGTGTAGCGAAGTGTAGTGTAGCGTAGTGTAGTGTAGTTAGTGTAGTGTGGTGTAGTGTAGTATGGTGTGGTGCAGTGTAGTGTCGTGTAGTGTAGTGTAGTGTAGTGTATTGTAGTGTAGTGTAGTGTAGTGTAGTGTAGTGTATTGTGGTGTAGTGTAGTGTAGTGCAGTGTAGTGTAGTGTAGTGTGGTGTAGTGTAGTATGGTGTGGTGCAGTGTAGTGTAGTGTAGTGTAGCGTAGTGTAGTGTAGTGTAGTTAGTGTAGTGTAGTGTAGTGTAGTGTAGTGTGGTGCAGTGTGGTGCAGTGTAGTGTAGTGTAGTGTAGTGTAGTGTAGTGTAGTGTAGTGTAGTGTAGTGTGGTGTAGTGTAGTGTAGTTAGTGTAGTGTAGTGTAGTGTAGTGTAGTGTGGTGTGGTGCAGTGTAGTATAGTGTAGTTAGTGTAGTGTAGTGTAGTGTAGTGTAGAGTGGTGTAGTGCAGTGTAGTGTAGTGTAGTTAGTGTAGTGTAGTGTAGTGTGGTGTGGTGCAGTGTAGTATAGTGTAGTTAGTGTAGTGTAGTGTAGTGTAGTGTGGTGCAGTGTGGTGCAGTGTAGTGTAGTGTAGTGTAGTGTAGTGTGGTGTAGTGTAGTGTAGTGTAGTGTAGTGTAGTTAGTGTAGTGTAGTGTAGTGTAGTGTGGTGTAGTGTAGTGTAGTGTAGTATGGTGTGGTGCAGTGTAGTGTAGTGTAGTAGTGTAGTGTATTGTAGTGTAGTGTAGTGTAGTGTAGTGTAGTGTAGTGTAGATAGTGTAGTGTAGTGAGTGTAGTTTAGTGTAGTGTAGTGTAGTGCAGTGTAGTGTAGTGTAGTCTAGTGTAGTGTAGTGTAGTCTAGTGTAGAGTAGTGTAGTAGTGTAGTGTTGTGTAGTGTAGTGTAGTGTAGTGTAGTGTAGTGTAGTGTAGTGTAGTGTAGTCAGTGTAGTGTAGTGTAGCGTAGTGTAGCGTAGCATAGCGTATTGTAGTGTAGTGTGGTGTGGTGTGGTGTAGTGTAGTGTAGTGTAGTGTAGTGTAGTGTAGTGTAGTGTAGTAGTGTAGTGTAGTGTAGTGTAGTGTAGTGTATTGTGCGGTTAGTGTAGTGTAGTAGTGTAGTTTAGTGTAGTGTAGTGTAGTGTAGTGTATTGTGGTGTAATGTGATGTGGTGCAGTGTAGTGTAGTGTAGTGTAGCGTAGTGTAGTGTAGTGTAGCGTAGTGTAGTGTAGTTAGTGTAGTGTGGTGTAGTGTAGTATGGTGTGGTGTAGTGTAGTGTCATGTAGTGTAGTGTATGTAGTGTATTGTAGTGTAGTGTAGTGTATTGTAGTGTAGTGTAGTGTAGTGTATATGTGGTGTAGTGTAGTGTAGTGCAGTGTAGTGTAGTGTGGTGTAGTGTGGTGTAGTGTAGTATGGTGTGGTGCAGCGTAGTGTAGTGTAGTGTAGTGTAGTGTAGTGTAGTGTAGTGTAGTGTAGTGTAGTGTAGTGTAGTGTAGTGTAGTGTAGTGTAGTGTAGTGTAGCGTAGTCTAGTGTAGGATGGTGTAGTGCAGTATGGTGTGGTGCAGTGTAGTGTAGTGTAGTGTAGTGTAGTATAGTGTAGTGTAGTGTATTGTGGTGTAGTGTGGTGTAGTGTAGTGTAGTGTAGTGTAGTGTAGTGTAGTGTAGTGTAGTGTAGTGTAGTGTAGTGTAGTGTAGTGTAGTGTAGTATGGTGTGGTGCAGTGTAGTGTAGTGTAGTGTAGTGTAGTGTGGTGTAGTGTAGTGTAGTGTAGTGTAGTGTAGTTAGTGTAGTGTAGTGTAGTGTGGTGTGGTGCAGTGTAGTGTAGTATAGTTAGTGTAGTGTAGTGTAGTGTAGTGTGGTGTGGTGCAGTGTAGTGTAGTGTAGTTAGTGTAGTGTAGTGTAGTGTATTGTGGTGTGGTGTGGTGTAGTGTAGTATAGTGTGGTGCAGTGTAGTGTAGTGTAGTAGTGCGGTGCGGTGCAGTGCGGTGCGGTGCGGTGCGGTGCGGTGCGGTGCGGTGCGGTGCGGTGCGGTGTGGTGCGGTGCGGTGCTGTGCCGGTGCGGTGCGGTGCCGTGCGGTGCGGTGCGGTGCGGTGCAGTGCGATGTGGTCTTGTGTAGAAATACTTGATACTAACGTAATAGATTATTTACATCTTTACAAGTCAACAAACTGTGAGGCTCACCTTGCCTCTCAATTAACAAAATACAAACAGATAAGGCAATAATAACCACTGGGATGGCTACAATAATTCCAGACACCTCTGCGGTAGAAAGTCCTCCTGAAAAATAAAATGCCCATAGACTAAATCTAACAACAATCCATTCCGCACTGTTATTCGTACGCAGCTGTAACTATTGCTAGTTGAGGGACAGGCAAATTTCAAAAGCAAAATCTGCAAAATCTTTTGTAATACGTTCACGCACTATAGCTAACTGACGTGAGGGAAATATTACTTTTCTTTGGTTTTTTCAACACCTTTAAAAACCTATTGTAGTGTTTGTGCAGTCAAGTAACAAAGTGTACAATAAACAGGACATTGTTTACTATAACATTGGAGGAGCGTATAAGTACTTACATACGCAAAGCAAGGAGGTGATTATTTTTTCTTGAAGGGGGTATGGGGTATTTTCGTGAGCCGTGAATAGCGATATTTTTGGCGTGAAAACGTGAAATGGCTGGTTTTTGTCTTGCGAAACTTGATTTGCTAAGCATCCGTGTGATGGAGATTTGTTATGGTTATTACTAGTGAAGCGAGAACAGTGTGTTTTTTAATTGAAAGAGAACTAAGGGATTCCACTCCAACACCAAAAATGGGGACCTCGGGCTGTTTTATTCCAGGGGTGCGACGTTACAAAATCGACATTTTTTTTCTACAATCCAAGTAGGAGAAAGCATGGGTCCCTGGGAACCAGGGCAAAACAATTAGGGCTCCAAGAACAACGCCGTCGGGACTATGAATTTTTATAGCATACCATGAATGAGGGAGGGGGATGAGGGTGTAGGAGGTATCCAGATCACGTTTCATTGAAAATAAAACAGTCATTTCACGTACATTCCAATTAAACATCTTTCACGACATTTTGCGTAATGGCTACAAAATCACAATTCACGAGTGCCCTAAAACCCGTTTGGTACCCTGAAGTTCCTTGCAGGAACTGCCAAAAACACATAATCATAGGCTAAGCAATTACGTACCGGTTGTTTTGATAAGTGGAATTGCTGACACTGAAAACAAAATGAACAAAATTAAAGGCCTGGTTCAAATATTATCACCCAGAAGATTAAAGTTTTTGTAACTTAATTTTTTCGTGTCCGGCTAGTTCTTTATCACCTAGTAACTTCTTTATCCCATTAAGATCTTTTTCAGCATGTCTAGGATATCCTTTCTTCTTGTCACCTCAATAAAAAAGAGTTTACATGTGTTCCAAGGCTGTTTGTTATGTACGTAACAAGCCAGTATCCGGCCATTCCTGGGTATAAGGTCTATTACAGATGAGTCTTTATACTGTGTTAATTCATTTTTGGATACATTTTAAATGCGTTGTTTGGTTTACTTCTTTATCAGACATGAAGACTGGTCATCTTAATACAATGTTGACCACCCTTAGTTTAATATCTTTTCATAGTGCAAAGTCAATTTTATTTAGTTTTAGATAACTTACAGACTTATGTACTTCTCTTACAACTGATAACAAGTTGGTAAACTACTTACCCATGTTACTCTCTACATACGCAGGTGTTGCCTCTCCCGGACGCCTCATATCCATTCTAAACCTGTATTTCTCATCAGCCTTGAGATTTTCCACTTTAAACTCTGTTTTAGATTTACTTAAGTCACTAGCCCCAGGGACGCCCCGCCAGCCCCTATCCCTTCCTTCTCCTCCCTTCTGAATCTCAAGACGCAACTTCGTCACTTTAGCATCCGTCACTTTCCATGTTACAATTATCACTGTGGGGTCATCCAAGTTTCGTATTGCGCTCACTAAA
This sequence comes from Siderastrea siderea, assembly GCA_964030785.1. NCBI lineage: Eukaryota > Metazoa > Cnidaria > Anthozoa > Scleractinia > Rhizangiidae > Siderastrea > Siderastrea siderea. The sequence continues at coordinate 42,071,259 of OZ034975.1, forward strand.
AGTTGCGAAAAAAAATAATAAACATCAGTGACATGTTATCTATTATAGTTTCTGAAACAATCATGAACAATCAATCAATTGATTATTTATGAATCAATCAATCAATCAATCATTTTACTTTTCAATGCCACAAAAGGAGCAAAACTTGATCGAAATTTGAAACATACCAACTCCCCTGTCTGGTGGTATTGCTGACGCTAAGAAATGAAGAAGAGAAAGGAACTCAAGACTTAAAACTCTGATTCAACAACCTAACATAAAGGACAAATTTGCAAATATACATATAGTTTTACCTGGCGTCATAACTTGAGCCCTAGCTGAAGTCTGACTTTTTCCTCTTTCATTAGAAGCTTGCAACACAAACTCGTACTCTGTATTGGGACTTAAACCTTTTACAGTGTGCACGTTATTCTCTGGGTTGCCAACAGCTTCTTCTATAAAATCTTCGTTGCTTCCTTTCTTGCGGTAATGTATTGAGAACTCTTGAGGAAAGCCTCCACTGTATCCAGGTGTCCAACTCACATTCACACTCACTGTTTTAGCATTCGGCACTGTAACCCCGACCAGTTTAACATCAATTGGAGGATCTGGGGCTCCTATGAAGAAAAATTGTGGCGTTTAATTGGGCAGTCACCTTAAAGTCTTTTCAGTAGTGGCAGTAGCAGTAGCAGTACCATTTACAGCAAGCAGTAGTAGTAGTAGTAGTAGCAGTAGTAGTAGCAGTAGTAGTAGTAGTAGTAGTCGTCGTCGTCGTCGTCGTAGTAGTAGTAGTAGTAGTAGTAGTCGTAGTAGTAGTCGTAGTAGTCGTAGTAGTCGTAGTAGTCGTAGTAGTAGTCGTAGTAGTCGTAGTAGTAGTAGTAGTAGTAGTAGTAGTCGTAGTAGTCGTAGTAGTAGTAGTAGTAGTAGTAGTAGTAGTCGTAGTAGTCGTAGTAGTAGTAGTAGTAGTAGTAGTCGTAGTAGTCGTAGTAGTAGTAGTAGTCGTAGTAGTCGTAGTAGTAGTAGTAATAGTAGTAGTAGTAGTCGTAGTAGTAGTAGTAGTAGTAGTAGTAGTAGTAGTAGTAGTCGTAGTAGTAGTAGTAGTAGTAGTAGTCGTAATAGTCGTAGTAGTCGTAGTAGTCGTAGTAGTAGTAGTAGTAAATTGCTTTATTTGCATGACCGCAAGATTTTACAGTATTGCAAAAGCATATTTATAGTAATTAATAACAAAACAAGACTAAAATTACTGTAATATTATGCTAATGAACCTAAGTTACATCACTTTCACTTGATAATAACAATGTATCACGTATATTCATACACAAGGAAATAAACTTCATTACTAGCTTATTCACATGATAGTCGTTAGAGTTCATGAGAAGTTTTATGCTTTCTGAGGTTGATTTCCTTTCAATATCAGGTATTATTTCATTGATTCGATTGAAGAATGTCTGCCTCTGCAGAGAGTATTTGCTACATTGCAACAAGAAATGAGTTTCATTTTCTACCTGATTTGATTTACACAATGGGCATAATCTAGTTTCTCTGGGCATATGATCGGTTTGATATCGACCTAGTTCAATCATAAGTTTGTGATTACTTACTCTAAACTTCACTAAATTTCGTCTTTCATTAAAGTTTCTTAGCTGGTTTAAATAATCAGATGTAACGTAGTCATCCTTAAAAACTTTATAAAATTCTAATTTCTTTGAATGTTCAAGGCTGTGTCGCCAGGAGGATATATATGTCTCTTTCATATTAGTTGTATATCGCCTAATTCTATCATTATCTAAACATTCAGGATCTAAATTGGATAGATGATATTGTTCTATCAAGTTCATAAAATTGGAATAAAATCCGGAGTTATTAATGAAATGTAGATTCTTTGACATGAGGAAAGATTGTTTGACTATAGAGTCATTATCTTTGTTGTTTAGATAAACAAAATATTTCATAATTTTCTGATTAATTGGGATTATTAGAGGTAATCTTCCAAGTTCGGCTCTGCAAGCTACGTTAGAGGCCTTATTGTTTACTTCTAAGTAGTGTTTACAAAATTTGAGATGAATTTTTTCTATTGGGGAACTATCCCATGCTTTAAAATTCTGCTTAGTGTACATCCCCCATATCTCACTGTTGTAGCTTAAGATCGGAAATATCATTGTGTCAAAAATCTGAGATGCGGTATTGGGATTAAGTCTATTGAGAAGTGTTTGTTTTCGTATACTAGCAAAGGCGTACAGAGCTTTTCCTTTCAAGTGTTCGACTGCAAGAGTAAAGTTTCCCGTTGGAGTTAAACGTGTACCTAAATAGGTGTATTCTTGAACAATTTCAATTGGCTCGGTGCCTATGTTGAAGTTGATGTCAACGGATTTCCTTGGGCGTTTTTGGAAAATCATTACTTTTGTTTTCTTGGGATTGACTTTTAGCATCCATGTTTTGCAATATGAAGAGAGAGTGTTTAAACAGTTTTGTAATCCTGTTTTGGATCTTGATAGGATGATCAAATCATCTGCATACAATAGTGAATTTATTTTTGTTCCATTTGGAAGAACAAATGGATCAGACAGCGTGTTTTCGAATAAATACGGCAAATTGTTTATATAGAGGTTAAATAAAAGAGGACTTAAAATACATCCTTGACGTACACCTCTTGAGTATGAGAAAGATCGAGTTTTGTTTTCTCCGATTCTAATGGAACACGTTGAATTGCAATAAAGGCTTTTGATCAGATTGTAGAAATGTAGAAATGTAGTAGTAGTAGTAGTCGTAGTAGTAGTAGTAGTAGTAGTAGTCGTAGTAGTAGTAGTAGTAGTAGTCGTCGTCGTCGTCGTCGTAGTCGTCGTCGTCGTCGTCGTCGTCGTCGTCGTCGTCGTCGTCGTAGTAGTAGTAGTAGTAGTAGTAGTAGTAGTACCAGTCGTCGTCGTCGTCGTTGTCGTCGTAGTAGTAGTAGTAGTAGTAGTAGTAGTAGTAGTAGCAGTGGTAGTAGTAGTAGTAGTAGTAGCGGTAGTCGTAGTAGCAGTAGTAGTAGTAGTAGTAGTAGTAGTAGTCGTCGTCGTCGTCGTCGTCGTCGTCGTGGTCGTCGTCGTCGTAGTAGTAGTAGTAGTAGTAGTAGTAGTAGTAGTACCAGTCGTCGTCGTCGTCGTCGTCGTCGTCGTCGTCGTCGTAGTAGTAGTAGTAGTAGTAGTAGTAGTAGTAGTAGTAGTAGTAGTAGTAGCGGTAGTCGTAGTAGCAGTAGTAGTAGTAGTAGTAGTAGTAGTAGTAGTAGTAGTAGTAGTAGTAGTAGTAGTAGTAGTAGTAGTAGCAGTGGTAGTAGTAGTAGTAGTAGTAGCGGTAGTCGTAGTAGCAGTAGTAGTAGTAGTAGTAGTAGTAGTAGTAGTAGTACCAGTCGTAGTAGTAGTAGTAGTAGTAGTCGTCGTCGTCGTCGTCGTAGTCGTCGTCGTCGTCGTCGTCGTCGTCGTCGTCGTCGTCGTCGTCGTCGTCGTCGTAGCAGTAGTAGTAGTAGTAGTAGTAGTAGTAGTAGTACCAGTCGTAGTAGTAGTAGTAGTAGTCGTCGTCGTCGTCGTCGTAGTCGTCGTCGTCGTCGTCGTCGTCGTCGTCGTCGTCGTCGTAGCAGTAGTAGTAGTAGTAGTAGTAGTAGTAGTAGTAGTAGTAGTAGTAGTAGTAGTAGTAGTAGTAGTAGTACATTGCTTTATTTGCATGACCGCAAGATTTTACAGTATTGCAAAAGCATATTTATAGTAATTAAAAAAAAACAAGACTAATAGTACTCTAATATTATGGTAATGAACCTAAGTTACATCACTTTCACTTGATAATAACAATGTGTCACGTATATTCATACGCAAGGAAATAAATTTCATTACTAGCTTAATCACATGATAGTCGTTAGAGTTCATGAGAAGTTTTATGCTTTCTGAGGTTGATTTCCTTTCAATGTCAGGTATTGTTTCATTGATTCGATTGAAGAATGTCTGCCTCTGCAGAGAGTATTTGTTACATTGCAACAAGAAATGAGTTTCATTTTCTACTTGATTTGATTTACACAATGGGCATAATCTAGTTTCTCTGGACATATGATCGGTTTGATATCGACCTAGTTCAATCATAAGTTTGTGATTACTTACTTACTTACTTAGCTGGTTTAAATAATCAGATGTAAAGAATTCATCTTTAAAAACTTTATACAATTTTAATTTCTTTGAATGTTCAATGCTGTGTAGCCAGAAAGATATATATTTCTCTTTCATATTAGTTGTATTTCACCTAATTCTGTCATTATCTAAAGATTCAGGATGTAAATTGGATAGATGATATTGTTCTATCAAGTTCATAAAATTGGAATAAAATCCGGAGTTATTAATAGAATGTAGATTCTTCGACATAAGGAAAGATTGTTTGAATATAGAGTCATAATCTTTGTTGTTTAGATAAACAAAATATTTCATATTTTCTGATTAATTGGGATAAATTATCGGAAATATCATTGTGTCAGAAATCTGGGATGCGGTATAGGGATTATGTCTATTGAGAAGTGCATGCTTTCGTATACTAGAAAAGGCGTGCAGGGATTTTTCTTTTCAGTGTTCGAGTGCAAGAGTAAAGTTTCCCGTTGGAGTTAAACGTGTACCTAAATAGGTGTATTCTTGAACAATTTCAATTGGCTCGGTGCCTATTTTGAAGTTGATGTCAACGGATTTCCTTGGGCGTTTTTGGAATATCATTATTTTTGCTTTCTTGGGATTGACTTTTAGCATCCATGTTTTGCAATATGAAGAGAGAGTGTTTAAACAGTTTTGTAATCCTGTTTTGGATCGTGATAGGATGATCAAATCATCTGCATACAATAGTGAATTTATTTTTGTTCCATTTGGAAGAACAAATGGATCAGACAAGGACTGTTTTCGAATAAATACGGCAAATTGTTTACATAGAGGTTAAATAAAAGAGGACTTAAAATGCATCCTTGACGAACACCTTTCGAGTATGAGAATATGAGAGTATGAGAAAGATTCTTATGGAACATGTTGAATTGCAATGAAGGCTTTTTGATCAGATTGTAGAAATGTCCTCCTATGTTGATTTTGAGCAGCTTGTAAAACAATCCCTCGTGCCAAACAGAGTCGAAAGCCTTACGAAAATCTACGAAACAAGCATAGCCTTTTTTCTTATGGTAGTGGACATATTTATCTATTAGGGTCCTTAGAGTGAAAACATGGTCTGCAGTACGATTTTCAGGTAGAAAGCCAATTTGTAAATTGTGTAATATCTTGTTTTCTTTAAAATACAAGTACAGTCTTTGATTTAAAATGGAACAAAACAGTTTTCTAAGGCAACTAGATACACAATAATATGCCTCTGTAGTTTGTTGGATCACTCTTGTCACCCGATTTGTGGATTGGGGTTATAAGGCCTTAACACCAAATATCTCAGGTCATTTTTCCAGATTGTAAAATGAAGTTAAAAAGTTTGATGTTATTAGGCATAAGCGGTTCAAGGCTCGCTTTGATCATTTCATTTCTTATTTTGTCAACAAATGGCGATTTCTTATTCTTCAATTTCTTCACCGCTTGACGTATTTCTTGCTTAGTTACCTCTTGATCTAAATAGTTAAGCTATTCTTTTTCTTTTTCTAATGATAGTAGCTCATCATAGACTCCTTGATTATTTATGGAAGTTCTCGGGTCACGTTTCGTCGATAGTAGTAGTAGTAGTAGTAGTAGTAGTAGTGGTAGTAGTAGTAGTAGTAGTAGTAGTAGTAGTAGTAGTAGTAGTAGTAGTAGTAGTAGTAGTAGTAGTAGTAGTAGTAGTAGTAAAGAACACATGTTGTCAACAGCTACGAATTGGTATTTAGATGTCACATCTTAACTAATGCTTTGACTAGCAAGGGGAATTCGAAAGCAATAGCTTAGAGTTAATTTGTAGTTTTTACCTACCTCTTTCACGTGTTCTATATTTTTCTGTATCGTTTCCTGGAAGGTTCACAGCTACACAGTAGAATTCTTCATCAACAGCGGTAACAGTGACTGTCAATTTAATGGTGTTTAACTCTTGGGAGATGCTGTTCACTTTGTTATCATTTTGAGAGCTGAGTTCGTTTCCATTGAGATCCCTTTTCCATGACATCTTGGCTGGTGGCTTTGCACTAACAATACAAGTTAGTTTCACTTTCTCACCAGTTGCACCTGGAATATTTGTAGTTTCAGGACCAGATGTAGTTATGGTCGGGCGTCCTGCAGCAATCAATAATTTGGTTAATACGTTACAGCAACATCACTTACAAGCTCTTCATTCACATTTCTATGGAACCAGCAACTAGAATTTGTCTAAATATCAAGACATCTTAAGGCTGGTTTCCATATGATCGCTGCGATCGCTACGATCGTTGTGAAACGCTACAATAACGTCGAGCGACCCTTACGACTACAAGTTTCCATATGATCGCTACGATCGTTACAGAATAAAAAAAATGCCCGAGAGGACCTGGAAAAAGCAGCGACGTACTGCATTCTGGTATATTTTTCATCGCAACGATCGCTACAATCTCTGGAGAGTGGTTTCCATATGATCGCAACGATCGCTGAGATAGAACTGAAGTCTATCTCAGCGATAGGAACGATCGCTAAACTTTTTTCAGCGATCGTGGCGATCATAGCCTTTATCCTTGTTGATCACTTTGTTTATTCTCATCGCTTTAAACAAGTAGTGACAATCTAAAGAGAAATGTCATTTTCGTCACTGTTAGGGCTTAGAGAGTGAAATGGTGTGGAAAGCGGAAAGTTTGGACACTCTCTCCGTCCCTCCCTATTTCATAACATAGAGGACAAAACTACTGATTGCTGAGTGGTGAAGACAGAGGGCATTTTTTTCTTAATTTTCTTTCCAGCTAGGGCAAAATTGCTGCCTCCTGATTGGCCAAACGACAAAATTACTCCCATTTGTTTGGCTAAGCGCGAGAGCGCGCCACTGAGAGCGAAGAAAAAAACCGATACTATTGAGAGCGAAGAAAACAACCGAGAAAAGACTCTCTCTCCCCACTCTCTTCTCGTTTTTTTTCGCCGCTCTCAACGCTCTCATTTTCCTCCGTGCGCCACTATCTGAACGCAATCAACTTTGACTTGCTATTTGATTAACGAAACCAATCAAACCGCTTAACATGTTTTGATTTTCTTACATGAGTATTCGCCTCGAATACACTATTAGACAAGGAGGTGATTAGTTTTTCTTGAAGGGGGTATGGAGTATTTTTTGGACCCCTGAATTGCTTTTGCTCTTGTTCTTAGGAATGCATGCTTTCTCCTACATGGATTGTGGACAAAAATGTCAAGTTTGTAACGTTGTAAAGTAGGTAAAGTCGCACACAAGCCAAGGAGGCCCACACGGCCGGAGCTTATCCGGGTTTCTGTAGCATAAAGCAACTGAGAGTATCGCTCCTCCCCCCTCGATGGGATGCTAGTCCATCGCAGGGTTACCCCCAGCAGTATGTTGCCGGTACCCATTTATAGACATGGGTGAAGAGAGACAATGTGGTTTAAAGTTTCTTGTCTAAGAAAACAACACGATGGCAGGGACTTGGCGTCGAACCACCGACCTCCAGATCTGACGTCCAACGCGCTAACCACTACACCACCGCGCCCCTCCATTTGTAACGTTGTACCCCTGGAATAAAACAGCCCGAGGTCCCCAAATTTTTCGTGTTGGAGTGGGATCCCTCAGTTCTCTTTCTGCCCTAAAACCCCTTTAGCACCCTGAAGTTCCGTGCAGGAACTACCCTATAAATGTGAAAGAAGGCTCATGTTGTACCTTTTAGGGGTCGAAATTGGTGGTTTGGAACCGCTTAAGTTACTAAAACCGAAAATCTACCATTCTTAGAAACCACAAAAAATATCACAGGAAACGCAGCTATTTGTCAAACTTTGAAAAAATTAAAAATAATTCCAGCCACGCAAACAAAACACGATGCCTTTCCAAATCTTCCACAAGCATGCTCGCGACCTTCCATGTGGGAGTTCCCCTGGGCACGAAAATCCCCCTCCTCAATTGCATAGGGCCATTTTCCTATGTTGACAAAAATCACTTGCGTTTCAGTAAAGGTTAAAATTTACGTATTCATCAATTTTTTTCTAAAAACATCATCAAGGACTTATTCTAACGAAAAACACATATATAATCATAGGATAAGGAATTACTTACCGGTTCTTTCGATCAGCGGTATTGCTGGCACTGAGGAACAAAAGGCCTGGTTCAAACATTATTCCCCAGAAGAATATAGTTTTAGAAACTTATTTTTCATTCCTATTAATAATAAGTGTCCGGCTAGTCCTTAATCATCTAGCAACTTCTTTATCCCATTAAGATCTCTAGGATATCCTTTCCTCTTGCAATTGTCACCCCAATAAAACATAGTTTAGATGTGTTACAAGGCAGTTTGTTATTTAACCAGTCAGTGTGCGGTCATTCCTGGGTATAAGGTCTCTTACAGACGAGTCTTTACACTGTGTTAATTCATTTTTAAACATTTTTAAATGCGTTGGTTTTTTTGTTTTTTTTTTTACTTTTTTTATGTCACGAAGACTGTTCATCTTAATACAATGTTGACCGGCCTTAGTTTAATATCTTTTCATAGTCCAAAGTCAATTTTATTTAGTTTTAGATAACTTACAGGCTTATGTACTTCTTTTACAAGTGATAACAAGCTTGCTGTCATCTACTTACCTGTGTTACTCTCTACATACACACCGATAAAAAAGAGTTCAGATGTGTTACAAGGCAGTTTGTCATTTAACCAGTCAGTGTGCGGTCATTCCTGGGTATAAGGTCTATTACAGATGAGTCTTTATACTGTGTTAATTCATTTTTAAATATTTTTAAATGCGTTGGTTTTTACTTTTTTACCAGATATGAAGTCTGATCATCTTTATACAATGTTGATCAACCTTAGTTTAATATCTTTTCATAGTCCAAAGTCAATTTTATTTAGTTTTAGATAACTTACAGTCTTATGTATTTCTGTTACAACTGATAACAACTTGGTAAACTACTTACCTATGTTACTCTCTACATACACAGGTGTTGCCTCTCCGGGACGCCTCATATCCATTCTAAACCTGTATTTCTCATCAGCCTTGAGATTTTCCACTTTAAACTCTGTTTTAGATTCACTTATGTCACTAGCCCCAGGGACGAGCTGCCAGCTGCTAACCCTTCCTTCTCCTCCCTTCTGAATCTCAAGGCGCAGCTTCGTTACTGTAACATCCGTTACTTTCCACTTTACAATTATCACTGTGGAGTCATCCGAGCTTCTAACTGCGCTCACTAAAAGTTGCGAAAACAAAACACCAGATACATCTTATCTATTGCCGGTCATGAAATAATCAGAGAGTAATTCATTTTACTTCTCAATGCCACAAAAGGAACTAAGGGTGGATTCATTTTCAGCATACGCGTATAGCTGTCGCTTTGGCACGTGCGAATTTTCCATTGTTTTTGGCTAAAAATCAAAAGAAAATTCCTACGCACTACAGCGACAGCTATACGCGTATGCTGAAAATGATTCAACCCTTAAAACTGGGTAATCGAAATTTGAAACATACCAACTCCCCTGTCTGGAGGAAATGCTGACGCTAAGAAATGAAGAATAAAAAAGATATTCAATACCCAAAAATCTGATTCAACAACGTGAAGGAAAGAACAAATTTGCAAATATACATATTGTTTTACCTGGTGTCGTAACTTGAGCCTTAACTGAAGCCTGACTTTTTCCTCTTTCATTAGTAGCTTGCACCAGAAACTCGTACTCTGTATTGGGGCTTAAACCTTTGACGGTGCCCATGTTATTATCTGGATTGCCAGCACGTTCTTCTATAAAATCTCCATTGCTTCCTTTCTTGCGGTAATATATTGAGAACTGCTGTGAAAAACCTCCACTGTATCCAGGCGTCCAACTCACTTTCACGCTCACTGTTTTAGCATTCGGCACAGTAAACCCGATCAGTTTAACATCAATTGGAGGATCAGGGGGGCCTGCGAAGAAAAAGGGTGTGGCATGTAATTACACAGTCACCTAGGGTATGTTTTAAAGACAACGAAAATGTCATACAACACAAACGACCCCGCACACCCTGAAGTTTCTTACAAAGGTACATACAAAGACACACTTCAAGCCAATGTAGCCCACAAACATGGCCAGAGTTTAACTTGGTTTCTGTACCATTAAGTAGCTAGAACGTACTACTACCCCCCCCCCCCTCCCAATTTCCCACCCAGGCATGAGTTGCTAATCAAACATACGATATCCCTGGCATTTTTTCGCCTCTACCCATTTACAGACATGATTAGCATTAGAGACAATGTAAAGTAGTGTTTGTTCAATCCTTCAGGGAACCTATAGCCTCATTGAAGCACTCGCCCTTCAGTCGCCTTGCTAGAAATACATGGTTGCCAATTAAGGCACAGTTAAACTCAGAAAATTCCTTTGTTTTATGTTTTTGTTGCCATTTTTATCCTTGACCGAGCACAAACAACAATATGTTTGGAGCCGTGTATGAGTAACTAACCAATGGAGATGTTACTGTTAAGGCACCAGGCATAGTTTGCAAAGGTAAAACAAAAGATTGTGCAGACTTGTGGTGCTAGATTGTGGCACCTATGGTATGGCCTCCGAAACTTGCAAGGTTCCATAACCAGTCCCTCCCTCGACTGTGATAAGGGATAGTAGCCAGGGATCCCCGATGTATTACAATTCTGATCCATCGCTATTTCTGCAGACAAACAAGGAATTCCAAAAACCAACAAAATTTTACCCTTTCTACATTTCCTAAAAGCTCTAACATTTAATAATAAGTTACAGACGGGTATTCAGATGTCACAGTGAGGAGAATTTGAAAACAATAGCTCCAAAATAAATGTGTACTTTTACCTACCTCTTTCACGTATTCTGTACTTTTGCGTATCATTTCCTAGAAGGTTTACAGCTACACAATAGAATTCTTCATCAACAGCGGCAGCAGTCAGTGTCATTTCAATGGCATTAACGTGGTTGGAGATGCTCTTAACTTTGTTATCATTTTGAGAGCTGAGTTCGTTTCCATTGAGATCTCTTTTCCATGACATCTTGGCTGATGGCTTGGCACTAACTACACAAGTTAATTTAACTTCCTCGCCCGTTCCACCTGGAATATTCGTAGCTTCAGGGGTGGATGTGGTTATAGTCGGGCGTGCTGCAACAGACAACTGTTTGGTTACTTCATACAGAATTCACGCAATGCATTTCTTTTATTTTTAAAATATCGCATTCCGGTGAATGTCAATTAAAAATAAGTCAATGAAATTTTCTTTCAAGCTCAATGATGCATAAAAAGCCATACCCCCTCTCCCCCAGCATGGATTATGAAGCCATTACATGCAGCACAATATTGCTTTTTTTTCTGAACAATATCTTCTTTACACAAAAACAAGTAAAAATCAACGCTGGTAAAATCGAACGACGTTTCGGTGTCGTCATGACGCCATTTTCAAGTTCAAAAATGATTCAAATAAACTGTCAGGAATAGTAGCTGGAGATTAACATAAATTATTAATGCAGAGTCACGCGAATAGTTTAGCTCGAATTGAGTCCGATTGGACATTAAGAGATGTTGTCAATTCTCTAATTAGCAACATTTCGTGCACTAAACAATCGAACTTATTCCGACACTTCTTTAGGACGAAAAACTGTTTGTCAAGGTCTTTCGGGACAATACAGTGTTTGTCAATATAGTGCTTGCCAATAGATGATGATAGGTTTTTGTGCTCATTCACGCGCTGGTGTAAATGCCTGAGTGTGTACCCTACATAACTTGCATCGCACAAGTCACATTGAAATTTGTAAACTACACACTGCTGGTTTACAATAGGTGGTTTTTTCTCCTGCGCTTTAACTTCCTGTTCGATCTTGTTGCTAACGAAAACAGGTTGAACGGCTGTGTGAGTCTTCTGGCTTAGGTCTTTGAGTTGTTTGCGCATGAAGTCTGCCGAAACCTGGTCTTTGAAGGTAGGACTATTCGAACTGTTGGACTATCTCCAGGGGCAGGTATTGACTGCTGGTCTTCGGCCTTTGAAGCAACAAAAATCTTGATGGTAGTATAGATAAAATGTTGAGGATATTTCAGCCGGGAAAAGATAACTCTCAGTCGGTCACATTCTTCAGAAAAATAAGACCAACAGGCCGATAAGCGATACGCACGATCGAGCATGGTTTTCAACAGCCCACCTTTATAGCGCATATCGACATGGCTCTGGTAGTGGAGTAAGAGTCCCGTGTTTGTAGGTTTTATGTAAACCTTGGTCTCGATTTGAGGGGCTCTGTTCAGTAGCTGCATACCAAGAAAAGGAAGCATACCATTGTTCTCTGTTTCCATGGTGAACTTCACTGAAGAGGGACAATTGTTAAGGACCTGAAGAAATGTAGCCGCTGATGTTGTGTCCGGCATTATGATCAGTGTGTCATCGACGTACCTCTTGTAAAATGAAGGCATTTTGCCTTCACGCTCAAGAGTTTCTTCAATGGATCCCATGAAGACATTGGCTAGCAGTGGCCAGAGTGGTGAGCCCATGGCTACGCCATCGATCTGTTCATACAGTTGCCCATTGAACTGGAACAGTTGGTTTTTGGTGGATGCTCTTAGAAGATCTACAAGGTCCATTCTGCTGAGGTTCAACTGGTGTGTTTCATTGAACCAGTTATTTGTAAAAGCTTTATCAGCGAGTATCTGTATGGTTTCCTCTAGGGGCACATTGGTAAAAAGTGAGGAAACATCATACTACACTAGAAAATCACCACTGTTGATCTGTAATTTGCGAATTTCATCCGCAAACTCAAAGGTGTCAGTTATCGTGTACTGGTTGTAAGACAAAGGCTGTAGTTTCTCTTCTAACCATTTCGCCAATCCATAGTTGTAATGTCCAATCGGACTCAATTCGAGCTAAACTATTTTGCGTGACTCTGCATTAATCATTTATGTTAATCTCCAGCTACTATATTCCTGACGGTTTATTTGAATCATTTTTGAAATGAAAATGGCGTCATGACGACACCGAAACGTCGTTCGGTTTTACCAGCGTTGATTTTTACTTGTTTTTGCATAACGAAACCTTTACTTATAATATCTTCTTTAAATTTCTAACTGGCTTTGAACTTGGCAGATGTCCAGCCAATCTGGCCGAAATATGACAGATCAAAACAGTGGTTGGAAACATTCTTCTAAGCAAGAAAAAATATTTCTAACCAACCCCTGAACTAGAAACAGATACTTTCAGTAGTTCAGTCATCAATGAAACACCCCACTACAAAACTATTTAGCCATTTGACATCGAAGTACATATTGTAGCTCTCTACCACCTGACCTACTATTTTCGAAGCTTTTTCTTCCAGACATTAAAGTCCAGACAGAAAAAACTTTGGGATATTTTTTCGCATTTTTCAGACATCATATCGCATGATTTTGTTTATCACTGAAATTCTTCTTTTAAAAAAATCAAAACAGTAATTATAACATTAGCAAAAGAGCTATTAATTGAGTGTATCTTTGTCTATCAATTTTACACAAGCCTACAGTAAAACTACAACTACAGTAGTTGAGGACAATCACATAAAGTAAAAGCACACCCAACCAAATCATTGTTAAGCCATTCACGCAAAGAACATTCCAGTGTAAATAAAGCTGTCTAAAGGAGTTATTTTAGATCACAAATTAAATAAAATGAAATGGGATATTTAGGAAAGGGCTTGTGTACTTTCAGGCATTTAATTGAAGTGATGCTCAGTGTTAAGTCATAATTTAAGCTTTCCTAGAAAGCCAAGTTTAAAAATTTCGAAGATAAAGTAAACTACATGCTTACTTTGAACATTGAGTGTCATTTCTTTTGCATCCAGTCCAAGCTCATTACTCGCAATACAAATGTACCTTCCGTCATCGCTTTCCTTTGTGTTTGCCATTGTAAACTTTTCCCCGTACCCGACAATCTTTTGATTTCTGGTCTTTTTCCAAGTGACTGTAGGTTCTGGAACACCTTCAGCTCCACACGCCATGGTAACATTGTTGGTTTCATTGACTGTATATGTACTTTGAAGGAAGACATTTATTGTGGGTTTATCTATGCAAAGAAATAAAAGAAAAATGCTGTTAGCAAGCTTCAGGATGCAATATATATAAAGTCTGTGTTCCAGTTTTCGTAAAAAAAATTGGAAGCAAATTTAATCCCATTTCATCCTTTTTCTCCACCATTTTTCATTTTTTCAGACGCAAACTACCAAGACAGGGGCAAAAAAATATGGACTGTGATCTGCGCCTAAAACGATTGAAGTTCACAGTTGACTTAGATTAAGACCTTCAAGCAGCTTGGACATCACTGCATACTTTTTCTAGACTAAAACTTTATTGTCCATACTTTTTTAGGTCTGGAAAACTAGTTTTGAGATTTGAATACTTTTCAGACTCCAAAGGAACCCTGTGTAGTGTATTAGTTTTCGAACTTTAGTGCCCCGAAATACATGTTGGGATTGATTAGTTGTAATGGCCACCAACTGGCTTGAATAAAAATGTTCTAGGTTAAATCCGTGTGATCATTCGTGTCTATTTGGCCATCGTCGGACATAACACCCTGGCGGCAACAAGTCGTTCTAAAATATGATGAACGGATAATCAACTCTGCAAGCAACGTTTACGTTTCACTTAGTGTCCAACCCAAAAACTGTTACGTGTGTTATTTAACAATTAGATTATGAGCTCGAGATTTCTATCGCGTGATTGTTGATGAGGCCGAAGGCCGAATCAACTATCACGCAAAGAAATCGAGAGCGAATAATCTAATTGTTTTAGTATAAATCTCGATCAATATTCCACTAAAGTGAAAAGTATTACATCATTGCACTGTTATTTTGAAGTATAAGACTGTGCCTGCCACTCACCTTTTCGCTACTCACTATCTATCACGGAATAGATAGCGAGTAGGGTAGCCAATGAGATTGCAGCATTTATGATAGAACGCTAGTAGATTTATACTAATCCAAAATAGAACCATCTTGCACTAAGTGTTGTGCGCAATTTTGCACTTTACTTCCATTCCTTACTGTTGAAACTTACGTTTAATTAACAGCTGTGCTCTCGCAGGAGGTCCATCTCCCATCGAGTTTGTCCCAATACATGAATACCACCCTTCATCTAACCGGGAAACAGAAGCCTTTGTCAATGTTATAGATGTACATCCACTGCAACTTTCCCCTTGAATGTCGACTCCATTGAACTGCCACCTGTGTGCTTCGGTTGGTGGGTTGCCGATTGTTTTACAAGTGAAGGTGGCTCTTTCTCCCACTGCCAGGGTGAGGTTTTTAGGGTGATCAGCAGGAAACTGAACAACTGGACGATCTGACGAAAAAAAGGTCCACCAGAGTGTATAACATAAAGTGCTTTAAGCGAGGGATGGGCGGGAAGTGAGGCAATTGCCTGAAAGGATAGGAATGACAAAGCAACGAAATGTATAGAGAAGGAAGAAAACGAAATGAACAGGGAGGGAAAAGAATTAAAACTAGAAAGTAACAGAAACAAAAAAGGAAACAAAAGTTAACGAAAGGACACCAGGGTCAAAAGTTTAATTTCGAAAGCAGTCCGCGTCTGAGAAAGTGATTTTTTAGAATCTGACTTACACACAACAAAACTGCTTTCCAGTCCAAACTAAACCAAACGAATCTTTGTCCTAACATTGTGTCAAGGCAACTTACATCTCACTATCACTTGCACGGAGTAATTTGCGGAGTATGTTCCCAGTCCTGGGGTGTTAACCTCGGCTGTACATGTGTAGTTCCCTGCATGATCCTTGCTGGCTGATGTTATGGTGTAGTTAGAGTCCGAGGTTTGCTGGATGATTGAAGAGTCTTTTCTCCATGTGTAAGATGGTTTGGGGTTACCACTGGCAACACATAATAATGTCCTTGCCTGACCTTCAGATAGTACCAGCGGATCCTGCGTCTCACGGAGAGTAATTGATGGTTGTCCTATTGTAAGATATTAAATTAACAAAGCATGTAATTTATTTGCCGTCTTTATTCTACAAGTGCTGCGTAAAAGCTTTGTCCTATGCCACGCACTGAAATGTGAATATGAGCAATAAGAAATGGTCGCTGCAAACAGTTAAATGCAGTCGCATTACGGTGTGCAGTTCTAACACTGTGACACGACCGGCTACGCCCGAATGAGCCATAAAAAGAGTGTATGAACAAGTGACACTCTTTACATGCATGTGTGACAGGTATTTTGTTCAACAATGGTACGATACACTTATAGATAAGACCAAAACTGGAAACTGTGCCAATATTTCAACTTTATTTTAAAAAAATTCCCAAGGAAAAACTGAGAAAAAAAGTCACAGTATACATTTATACATGGTTTGTTACACAATTTCACTTTCGTACAACAAGTACTACAAATATGGCGCTGTACTTTACGCAATGCAGCTTGATATTTTGCCGTTCTATTTACAAACAAATAATTGCTAGCTAGTTACATTGTCAATATCATTACATTATCAACAATTCGAAATCCCAGTGTTGGTTAAAAGAATTGTGTCGGCATAAAAGATCCCCTTTAAATCGGGATCTGACGTCCAAAGAGAGATTTCTCATTGAGTAAAGTCTGCTCTCATGGTTATTGAAAACAATACGTATACTGCGTAGCACGTTAAACTAGAATTTATTTAGAAATCTAAACCATAGACTGATAAATTCCAAAAAGCCTTTAGAAGATAAGGGAGCCAACTATAGTCAAACTAGGTCAAAGCAGTGATCATAGCGTTGAACATGCTATAACTTCTTACACACTGGGATAGAGAACATACGTATGCGTTTCAAAGATCTAGGGCAGCTATTGAGCAAAGGCAACCGGCTGTGAAGTCTGTGGTCACTATTTCCAACAATCTCATTAAATAGGCGCTCTGTTAGTTCTTGCCTTTTTTTGTAGAGGGTAGAGAAGACTCGCTTTGTGCAGAGCCTCTACACAACTCAGATCCGGATAAATATCGGTAGTGCGCGCCTTTGAAGTCTCTCTGATTCATCTGACAAATAAACTGGCAACCCACTATGGAAAACCTGACAAGCGTATTCCGTACCGGACGGATACAGGTGACGTAGAAAAATAAAAGTTCAACGGGATCTGCGTTTGTGCCTTCCTTACTACTTCAAAAACATGTTTATTCCATTTGAGATCGCTAGAGATGGTCAGACCAAGTAATGTGGCGTGCGGGACGACTTCGATGCTTTTATTATCGATAACAATAGGCGGACTGTCTCAGTAGTTGCAATGTCATCAACGTATTTCCAAAGATCAGCACCTGGGGGTCGTTGACTGTTACCACAAACAGCCAGGGACCTAATTTGGCCCCTTGAAGCACACTGGCCGGAACACTCCTCCACTCTGAGTAGAAGTATTGACATAACTTCACTCTTTGTTCCCGGTCCGTAAGGGCCGATTTAGACGGTACGATTTTTTGCTTACGATTGTCGTATGCAACTTTTGTGACGCACGCTGCTCGCATCAAGCAAAGATCGTAAACAACTCGTCATTCAAACATTCTGCTTGTGACTACGACTGTCGTAAGGTTTTACAACATGATCCAAAATCCTACGCCATTTTTTTGTGTTGTATGCAACTGTCGTGAAGATGTTGTACGTCTGATTCGCGTTGCAGACATGGTGTGAGCAAGTCGCATTGTAAGCCAAAATTGTACCATCTAAATTGGCCCTAAGAAAGTCGGCGATGCACAGGTTGGTCTAGCCGTCTTACGCAAATTACTATACATCTTACATGCCATCGCATGCAAATAAAACTGCTCACGCGCGCCCAGATGCCCGCATGCGTGTGTAGAGCCATCAACTCTATAGAACACCAAGATCACGGTTGATTCCGCTAGGATTGAGCGTGCCAAAGCTGAAGTTAGAACATGGTCACACCCACTCAGCCAATCAGTGTCCAGCATTTCGATGCTCTATATTCCATAAACTGTCTTAAATTATGTAAAGTGGCGGGGGCTTTGAAGCACAGGGAAATTGCGGGGTAAAAAATTAGTATTCACAGAGAATTTCTGTATTCATTAGTAGTTCTACATAGAGCATACTAATGAGGCATTGTTTTCCTTTGTTTGGAACCCTCATTAGTATGCTCTATATAGAGCATACTAATGACTAAGTAGAAACTACTAATGAATGCACAAATTCTCTGTGAATACTTATAACTAAATCGATGCAAACAAAAACTTTTCAACAGCGATGTCGAAAACAATTATATTCCACACTCATTATTATATTGTTTTCCAACAAGAAATGCAATCTTACAAAAAGCAAATCGAAAGAAAAAACATTCCTTAACATCAAATAAAAAAAAGTTCAGACCTCAGTTGAAATAGAAGGACAGACCTTGTTTCTCCGCGTTCGCCGGACTACGAGTGTTGTACTTGAACTTGACTTTAGGTTGTAGCGCGTCGAAGACTGCTTTCACCAGTGTAAATCTAGTAAATCTTTAGTGGCAATCTATCACTGCCTCGAGTTCCAGATTTCCGTGTATTGGCTCATGGCTGTTTACGCACAAACTGCGATAAACCGCGCGGTGAAGCACTCTAAAACATTGCAACTCAAAGGCATGTGTGCAATAGCGGAAATATCGTAAACAAAATAGCAACGTGATTTCAAGGTGAGAACTAAAAAATTAAAATGCAAAAATACAATCTGCACGCAAAAACGAAATTGTTCGTGGGTGTGACCATGTTCCTCGCAAGATAGAATGCCACTCGGCCTGCGGCCTCGTGGCATTCTATCTTTGCTGGGGACACTATATCCCATAGAACACTCGCGTTCATTGTCTAACCCTTACATAGAGCGCATTTCTTCGCACTGTCGGAGATCTCTCACGCGCGCTCTCATCTGGGCGCGCATGAGCAGTTTTAACATTTTCATATGATGGAAAATAACGAACTTAACTGTCCTAGGTTTTTAACACCCTGAAGAAGGCAGTTATGTCGAAACGTCAGTGTCATCTGACCGTCGGTAGCGCCTATACCCAATTTCTGAAGATATTTCGCATGGTTATTCGATTTTTGCTGACGTCATTGTTTACATTTTACTTCATTAGAATAATACGAAAGGCATCATGCTAAATAAAATTTGACTTCAATAACTGAAAGAGTTTGTTAAACTTAGTAACCTGTGCATGTGATACTTAAGGCAGTGTCAGCCAACGAAAAGTTCAAAAGTGTGAAGTATGTCAAGCCCATACTTCTTTCTAAAGCTACGAGTTTTTAGCATCGCATATTTCAAAGAACATTTGGTATTTCGTAATGAAGTTTTCGGAGAAAGGTAACTGTGTTTATTCTTTCAATAATAAGAAATAACATTTTTGTTACTTGATTAGAAAACGATAGGCATATGCTTATGAGGAAAAAAAACTGTAAACAATTAGTAGTCGAGTCTGCATATCACATTCCACAACGCTTATATGACAAGACTAGATATATAACATTTTCTGAGTTAAAATTTCGTTATTAATTAATACCATCTTTCCAGTCTTTATCTTTACTAGTAAATTCGTATCCTCAGTGATATAATAACAAACCTTTCATTTTACACTATAGCATTTATGACAACCCCTCTGATTAACAATTTCGTTCATAATTTCCGCACGTACTAGTACATTCCTAAGGTTTTATAGTTTACCATAACCTTCCAAAAGAACTTCTCAAATGGCCTGGCAACAACACTCAAAGGACTGTAGGAGAGTGCTTTCCCAAGCATTCTGTTTCAAATCAAGATAAGTATGCCAGCCAACTAGTTTCTATCGCTCGTAAAAAGGTCTTAACAGCTTTCGTCCGCATAGAATGTAACAATCACGCGGTACCTAAGCAACGAGGCACTAAGCCTGCTAGAAGAATATACTGTTTGAACAAAGAAGCCAAATATATTGGTAACATGCTAAAAAAAACGTCCACTCAGACTCTGTTTCACCTCGATATAGAGTTAATGAACAGGCCACCAGCACTTCCGGTACAATTAATACATACACATGAAAAGGTATAACAATACACACACGAAAAAAAAGCAGTAAAAGCATCCGTGCGAGGAGAAATTCACAACAACATTATGAATTTACATATTGAAGTCTGAGACGTGCTGTGAATGCTAAGTAGAGCATCAAAATAGTTCTGTAGTGGCAAAGCAGGGCAAAAACAGTGACGCGGCCAGACACGGACACGGACTTCAACCCTCAAGTCATTTCCGTCTTTTTTCATTCCACCACCAATTTGAAAAAGATTAAAATTACACTGTTTGGGTCGGGACTGACTCTGCAAGAATCTGAGGACAAAATTAAATCTGTTATCATTTAAAGTGCATTTGATTGTTAATAGGAAAGTTTCATTGTAATTTATCTTTTCATTTTCCTCCTCACGACAAAAACTCCATCCTGTTTTCTCCATTTCTTAGACGTCGACGTTTACTTACAGATGACTTCCGTTTTTTCCAATAAATCAGATTTAATTTTCAAATAGATCGACAAACTTTTTTCCCCTCAAAAACAGAGCGAATAATTTGTACAATGGTGATTGATACCTCAGTGACAGGAACTCTGAACATGTGAGTCCATTTGCATAAGGTAGCATGAGTTTGCATGCGCGTAACTGATGAATCCTCAGTCATTAAAGTTAGCAGAAAAGATTTTTTGCGCCAGCAAGAAAAATGTTCTTAAAATAAATGTGTCTGTGATATTACCATCAGCTGTAATAACGCGACTACGGTAACACCGAGAAGTTAAACGAGTCGTGAATGTGACAGCTCTCGCAACAGCTTCAATCTTTTTATTCAGTGTACTGGAGATTGCATCGCAGTAAGCGATTTCCGCTTAAAAATTTATGGTTAAGATATATTTCAATATACAACGCTACTAACATTTATTTTCGCCTTTTCGAATTGATATCCGCCTTCTTTAGGATCTGTTACGCAGCAGTTACTTGTTACAAGGAGTGTCCCGAATTATTCAGGCTTGCATGCAGACACGCTCAGTTTTGCAATCAGAAGTAAACATACTTCAGTCTTGACTCGAAATTGGAGCCGCTTGCTTGCTTCTTGCTTCTGCGCTCAGGTCGGGGATGGGGGAGGGGGGAGGGGCGGTGCACTTTCTACGGTGGGCTTGATATGGAAGGCTCCGCCCGATGGGGGTGCCTTTTTAAGCTCGCCGTATACTGATGGGTAGCGAAAATTGTTATCGTAGTAGATTAAGGGTTCACCATACAGCGCTGCAAAGTAAAAGAAATTACAGCTAATGCATCAGTCAATTCCAGCAGTGCCCATCCCCGCCTGGGCATAAGTGGGGCATTTTTTCTCATTGTACATCCCGGAGACCGGGCATTAGTCTACCCCGGGGCATTTGACGCCGTAATTTTCACTTCAAAGCACTGTCACTTTCTTTCAGTGATAAGTTCGTGAGCCCAGGGCGATAAATCTGTGATTAACTTTCTCTAAGGAGGACAAACTGAGGCGTTAGATTCACAGAACGAATGATCAGTGAAGCAATACAGAGAAATAAGACTTGTTTGAGGCTTAGCTTGGCCGGATTTAGCGTTCATTAGAATGAAGGTAAGCCCGAAAACTCAGAAATCAATTCAACCTATGTTGTTACTTGTACTGCGGGGCATTTGAACAGCTCGTTTGTCCCCACCACGGGGCATTTGCCGGTTTGTTTTCAAAAAAATCCTAATGCCCGGGGGGTCGGCCCGGGGGGGGATGGGCACCTCTGGAAAGGACCGATGCAAAACGGTTAAGTAAATAAAAGAGCGGAGTGCCAAATTTTAGCAAAAATAACAGTGGGAAACACAAGAAAGCTTTGAGCCTTTAGTTACTAACTCAGGGCAACTGGAAGCCAGGGAGAAACACAGCGACCGTGTGATATTCTTCTGTTTTGGTATCCTTGAGTATAATAAGAAAAGGGAGTATGAAAGGGTGCCATTGCGGTAAACATAATTGTATATTTAAGGTAAAAGTTTGACCCGCCTCCCCTTAAAAGACTATTGAGTAGCTTCCACTCCCCCCCCCGGCTCCGTGACGGGCTTTCAGGCTACTCAGTACGACCACTCACAACAGATCACTGTAGATCAGCCACAGTGAACCTAAACTCTAGCTGTCCGCACAGTTTTTCTGCCATTTTTAAGTCACTCACCTGAGGGAAGAAACACACAGAGCGAAATGCAAAAGAGCTGTAGTAGCTCCTTGTGAAAGTTAACGCGGGTTCCGAACATTTGAAACAGTTGAATTAAGACACTGGCTGTACACACTGTGACTCAAAGATGGATGTTGGCACGCACTCTGTGAACACTGGCTGACCTTCAGCAATGACAAAGGTTAATAATCGTCCCGAAATACGGACATTTGTGCAATACAATTCATTGAACTCAACGGTGTGAACGTTATTTTAAATGATTACTCGTTTCAGGGACGTGAACCTTTTCACTTCCCGGAGTCGTGTATTGGACGTGTCATCAGAGTGGAATGACCCAAAGAACACTTCCGAAATACCGTGTTTCGTGCTGTTCTTCACAAACTGCTTGAAAATAATAGCGTAAAGTAACCGCTTAGCCCCTCGAGCATGACACAGGTTTGTAATCACGGTAAATGATTTAAGGATGCACGGTCCACTAAACCTCACAAATAGGCAAATACTGTGGTGGCACGTTATTTGATCTTCCCGGATGGAATTTTACTTAGAACATGGTCACACCCACTCAGCCAATCAGTGTCCAGCATTTCGATGCTCTATATTCCATAAACTGTCTTAAATTATGTAAAGTGTGTAAAGCGTAAATTCTCTATGAATATTTATAACTAAATCGATAAAAACAACAGCTTCAACGGCGATGTCAAAAAAACAACAAAAAATGCAATCTTGTAATAGCAAAGCAAAAAGCAAATCGAAAGAAAAACCATTACTTTACAGCTTTACATGAAATAAAAATTGTTCAGACCTTAATTGAAATAGAAGGACAGACTTGTTTCTCCGCGTTTTCCGGACTACGAGTGTTGTAGTTGAACTTGTCTTTGGTCTCTTGGCTTTCCCTGTAGGTTCCCCACATGCTGGTGCCGGTGGTCGTAGCGCGTAGAAGACTGCTTTCACCAGTGTAAATCTAGTAAATCTTTTGGGGCAATCACTGCCTCGAGTTCCTCAGTCCGTGTATTGGCTCATGGCTGTTTACGCATCAACTGCGAGAAACCGCGCGGTGAAGCACTCTCAGTAAAACATTGCAACTCATAGGCGTGTGTACAATAGCAAAAATATCGTAAACAAAATAGCAACGTGATTTCAAGGTGAGAACTAAAAAACTAAAATGCAAAAATACAATCTGAACAATCTGAACAATCTTTTCAAAAATACAATCTTTGCTCGGGACACTATATCCCATAGAACACTCGCGTTCATTGTCTAACCCTTACTTAAGCAGGTAATCAACTTGGAGTCTACGACGGTGTAGGGCGACCCTGTCAAGGTCGACAGGCATGTCGCAGAAGATGTGAAGTAGCACCAGGTTTTCAGGTTTAACAAGCGGCCTTTCGCCCAACCATCCATGCTCACAACGTTCCAGCACTCGTTTCACATTCGTAAGACGTGACTGCAATATCAATCATACAAGCGATTTGAAGTAGCATGCTGGAATCATGTTTACTTTAGTCACCTGTCGGTTGAGTATCGACCGACACTATCGGCCGACACTCGACCGGTATCTCCAGTGTATCTCGGCCGTCACTCGGGCGAGATAGCGACCGACACTTGGTCGAGCGTTGGTTGACATGTTCTTCAAGTTGGCAGACCGTCAGTCACCACTATCGGTCGATACTTGGTCGGTGTGTCGGTCTACACCCGGCCGACACATCGACCGTTATGTTACGAGGAACTGTTGGAGGCATATCGGTGGACTGTCGGTGGTATATCGGTCGACATTTGGTGGTATAAATATTGTGTATTGTTAACCGTTTGTTTTGCTGCTGAAACAGGGGACGCAAAAGAACAGTATCTATCGCCTGCGCACATATGGGGATAGATCTAACACTTCCGATCGATAATTGCTCAAACGGCCGTCATTTCTAATGCAATTTAAGGCTGGTTTCCTTATGATCGCTGTACGATCGCTAGCGTAAACGTTGAACGGTCGTTGCGACTTTGATCGCTGAGCAGGCCATATAGGCTGGTTTCCATATGATTGCTGTGATCGTTACGATCGCTAAAAAGTGGTTTCCACCTAATTGCAACGATTGCTGGACGTTTTTACCAGCGATC
Organism: Siderastrea siderea; assembly: GCA_964030785.1. NCBI lineage: Eukaryota > Metazoa > Cnidaria > Anthozoa > Scleractinia > Rhizangiidae > Siderastrea > Siderastrea siderea. The sequence goes on from OZ034975.1 coordinate 42,095,573, forward strand.
GCAACGATCGTAGCGATCATATGGAAACCAGCCTTTAAGGTCTGAACAAGCTTTGAGAAGGTAATAAATACTTGCAACTTTGACATAACTTTTGCACAACTATATTGCCTTTATTTATTTTCTGTTGAACTACTCGACAAATGACCTACTGGGTACAAATTGGAAAAGCCAGTCCTTTGGTGTTAACTTAAGCATGGAAACTTGGGCAAGCAAGGGACACCGGAACGAACATAATGGCGGTACTGTCGGCAGACAAAACACTGTGTTTTTTCAGTTTCCTCGTTACTCCCCTTTCACAACAAGAAGAAAAAGAAAGACAAAATGAAAAATAACTAGATATACAGGACGAAAAAGAGGGTATCAGAGCGTCTTAGCAGCTCAGTCAACGGAATCTGCAAAGTCACCTGTCAAATCTGCTATAAAACGGGCGACCTGATCCATCAACCAATCCTGTAAGCCGTCTTTTCCCTGTTTTTGGCGTGACAACGACAAAGGTGCGTCTTCCATAAGGCACAATTTGGATGATACATTCATCATTCATCAATCAGCACCTATATATTTGACGTGATCAGATGAGTATTGAAATGCAATTTCTGTGGTTATAACAAGACAAATTGTCGTTTTTAATTTGCTGCGTAGGCAGCACACATACCCTTGAAGCGTTCGAGATTTTTTGGTTTTGCGTTAGATCCTTCGGATCAAATAACAGCCTATCAGCAATCCCCTGGCGAGTCACCGGCTTGCTTTTATGAAGATCCTAAATTCAATCCATTTAGCGACTTGCTAATATTAAGATTAGAAGTTTAGCCAATCAGCACTCGATGAAACTCACATGCGCTTTGCTGTCTTTATTTCTCCTGGTGTTTCACGCGAAACAGATCTAGACAGATCTATACAGGTGGGTTTTGCTCTTTTGCCGATTTAATATGGCTACGTCTATTCGAAGAAGCATCAAGGTCATGAAGTTTTCGGCAAGCATTCAAGAGGCCAACAGTGTGCATTTATGTCACTTTTAGGTCTGCTTTTCAATCGATCGATCGTATTTGGTCCATTCACGAACGCAAAAAAGAACGAGACCAATATGTTCCCAATACGGACCGAACAAGTTAGTTCAATAAAGTTTCTATTATTATGGCTCTTTAAAAATTGGCGAGCGGCAAAAGCGTATTTTTATTAGTAAATGTAAGCTTACAAAGACGAAAGAAAGGGTCAAACGATGTTATTTTCGCAAAGGGTTTTGGGAAAAATTATACTGAGGCAAGAAAGCAAGTAAAAGATTTCTTCATACAAAACTATCCTCTTTGAATTTTTTTTCAAAACTGCGATTTAGTGAGATCTTTTTGTGAGCGGTCCATATGAAGCGGTCCGTTTAGGAAAGCCGGTTCAGACCGATTAGTGAACCAATCAAAAAGCTCCTTTTCAGCGCGAACCAGTTCAGCCATAAAATAAAACTAAGTATTGACGTCTTAAAAGCGAGCCTGTGATTTAAATAGAAGAATCAATAATAATTTTGGGACGTGGAACAAAAGAGAGCAAAAAGAAACTGTAAATAGGTTGAAAACGCCTCTTTATTACAACCAAACGGTGAAACATCGACTAGTTTCCCACAGTATCCACTTTCCCGATCTCACCTCCCCGCCTCCCCGAAATCCCCAACATCAAGTTCCCGTGTCCCCGACATCACGTCCCCGCTTCCCCGATACCACGTTCGCGGTCACTTTCCCGATACCATTTCCCAAGGTCCCCGATATCGCGTCCCCCGATATCTCACGTCCCCACGCATTCCCGCCTCCCACGTCCCTAAACACGCGCGCGTCCCCGCGTCCATGTCCCACTCACGTCCCCCCGATTTCTTTGTGTGTTTTTTATTTTATTTTGTTTCACTTATTTTCAAGCTGTTTGGTGCTGTATGGTTCTGCCAGAAAGCAGAAATTCAAATGCTTAATTCCCCCCAAACATTTAGGGAGACTGTTTCAAACTTTACAATGTTACAAGAACAACAACTGAAGCATCAAAAAACAGCAGTAAAACAAACATACACCCTCGTTCCTCGGGTGAGATCGGTCATCTTTTACTTTAATTCTGTTTGGTCATCAAACTCCTCTAAACACTCCACAGTCATGGACCTGTTCAAAAAACTCCTAACAGCTCAACTACTAGCTACAAGTAGCTTGAGCAACTTAATTGAATACCGTAATATCCTTTATTTTTGCGAGAATTTTGGTGACCGCATGCTGTGTTTTGTACTGGAAACTTTGTACTTTTAACAGTTTAGAATCAAATGAAATTTTTTTAGCCAATTAAACAAAATTTTCGCCGATGTTTAACCCCGCGAAAGTAGGGGGCATCAAGGTATCTGTATGAATCAATGGATCAGAAACCTATTGAGCTTATAAATCCCTACATACTGAATGGATTCATTTAGAAAGCCGCATCGAAGTTCTTTGGTGTTGCCTACAGTTTTTGCAGTTGAGTTTTGCTGACTAAAGTAGTCAAACGATCCAGGTTCAACAAGCTATGAAAAAGAGGACTAATAATATACGACTGACCCCTAGCAGTGACCGTAGCTGTTGGGGTTTAGTTATTAAGTTTTCTCAGAGCATGTTCCTTTCCCAGGGAGCTAAACGTACTCCCTACTACAAAAAGCTGCCTGCTGATCCGTGGTGTTTTCTCTTTGTGGAGACACTCGGTTCCTAGCTGCCATACTTTAGTCGTTAATATCGACTTTCTCTAAGAAGAAGGACAGAGGGAGTGTGATCATTTTTCAGAAGGCTCACAACATTTGCAAAAGAGGAGTGCGTTCTACGAAATGCTACCCGCTGGTCGAGAGTACATATAAGCAAGGGTATGCCAGGCAGTTAACAATAAATCTCAATAAATTGGTACACATGCTCGTCATAATGTTCCCAGTTGAAATGTTCCTAAAGAAAAAAACAGAAATAGTCACAGTTATTGTCATTGTGATGTGTTCGCGTGAGAAAACATGAGGTGTGGGGAAACTGCTGTCAATGATCGTGAATATTTCATTTAGATAATTTGTGACCCTTAAAGAGTTTTTTAACTTCACTAAAACAGCCCCCGGCGTGCGTTTCCGAAAGCCCCCAACCGTTTCGGGCCGATTTCGGGCAGGATAATTCACACTGTGTCTTAGAAACAAAGAAGTTTTTAAGCACGAAACGTAACTTTAAGTACGTTATGCATTCTCATCGTAAGACAAGTTGAGATAACAGCCTTGTAAAATGATTATTTCATGTTTTACAAATGGCATTTCAGGGCCAAAAAGTTGCAGGGACTTTGGAGTAAGACACACCTGGATTTTGGTTTGGCTGTTACCTAAATCCTGGTTATCAAATTTTACCAGAAGAATAGTCGCCAATGTTCGTCCACCATGAAAATAGGTACATGTACATTTTCGGCTGGAATGCTTCATCTCAGTGGAAAAACTTTAGGTTCTTTGCCAAATTGCTTTGGTGGTAGCTGACGCATACCTTACGAGCATCTTGCATATGTTCTATGACCTCTTTCAGCGCTTCAAAAGTCGGTCTGTCTTGCGGGTTTGCTTGCCAGCAATCCTGCATTATATGGTATCTAAACATAAGCAAATAAACTGTTTGACAAGTTTGTCTGGCTGATTAAGAAGTTCATGAGGTTGAGGTCGAGTGTGTTTATGCCTTGCCATAAAAAAAGCGAAAATCAGTGCTTAATCCAAATTTCAACTCGATTGTAAATAACTTAACTAGAAGACTCGTAATTTTTCCTGGCTCCACTGTATTCAGTTGAAGACGAGGTTTCTTATAATTTGATACCAACGAAGCATTAACGAATATATACATGACAGTATTTCCTCTCCACACAATATGAACTTCTGAAAGACAAAAATGCAACTTCAAAACTTTCTTACAGTTCGTCCTCTAGATGTTTTGGTTTAGCCATTCTTTTTCCATCCCTCAGGAATGCAACAAGTTCACGACCCGTTATCTGCGGATAGGGACGTCCACCTAAAAAAAAATTTTAAACAAACTAATCACTTTAGGTCCGATTTGAAAACAAAATTGTAATATATCAACACCTATCAATGACTTGACACCGAATGTAATAACATACTCTTTTTGTATAATTTCCTCTCGTTATCTCACAATACTTTTATGAATGCTAGAATTGGAATATTAAGGTTCCGCATTGCAACTAAAACATTTCAGTAGGTAGACATACCCAGAACAAGAGATTACGAACTTGTACAAATTCCTATCAGTTCGCGCAAGTCCGGAATATCACGGACTGATTATTAAATTTGTAAGGTGATTTCTATGCCAGAAATTATTATTTCAAAACAGTTGGGATTATTGGGCGTACTATTGTAAGCCACTTGGACTGGCTTGGTTTACGTCATGGAAGGCGTCTCCTGGTTTGCGTTGCGTGACAGCAAAAACTAGAGGATATGTAGAACTGCGTGACGACCCAACCTGCTGGCAGCTGTGAAGAGGGAATTGAGAGTACCAGGTATCGGGTAAGGGGTACAATTCGGATTTTGTCTGTTGCTGCTTATTGTTTCCTTACCAACTGTGAAAATCTCATAGAGCACTACTCCATAACTGCACCTGAGGAAGAAACAACCATCAATCAACGGCAGTGTTTTAGATCGTTTTAGCATTCTTTAATCATTTTTCACCGGCTTTCTAACGTCAGCAGTCAATCAAAGGAAAGATACCGAGCTTTGAGCACATATTTCTGACCGTACCTTACACTAAGTTTCGTTGTTTGGCTTATAGTTATATATACGTATATTCCATTGGAGTTTCAACGGAAGAGTCCGGAATCTGCCTTTTTAACAAGATGGTATGAGAGATAATGCGTAAACGGAAAGCGAGACTTTCTGCTTCAACTGTTCTGCTTTAATCCTTCCTTTCTCAAGCAGTTTAAGGCCTGGGTCAAGGGCCTTAGTTGGTAAAAAATGATAAATTCGTGATATCATTGACCAGGTAAATGGCAGTGAAACGAAAATTGACACATAGAAAGTTCTCGTAATCCTTAACATTTTCAAGTATAATATGTGTTTTACTAAGACACGTGACATTTTGCGAACATACTGTACACCCAGGCCTTAAACCACTTGAGTTGGACAGTACTGCTATGCAACGTCAAAGTCTTCGACACTGGAAACAGGCATAAGCTCAAGGAGGATCGCAACAGTTTTTTTGACCGTAGAGAGTATCTTTTGAAATCAAAAAGTTGCCAGGTTTCCAAAGTTTATTTTTATTGGTTTCCTAGCAACAGCTGTCACCACAGCAACGGTCTTAGGCAGCTCCTTGTTTTATATAAAGTCGATTGTCTCGAAACCTAGTGAGACACTTAATGATAAAATTTGGAGGATTTGAAAAACCTGTAAGAACACTTTCCAAATAGTTCGATTTATCAGTTTATGCAAATTACAAACGTTTTGACTGAATTGTGCTTTATTTTAGCAAATCTCGAACATAAATATCTTAAATCACAGCCACTGCATAGGACGCTCAATGTACATTTAGAATGTTTTGCTATCATAAAAGATCTTTGAACTTAAAAGGGAAAGTGCTAAGATTTATTTTTCTTGAAATATTTGAGACAATTGCAGGAATGACCAAACTCAGCCCGTAAAAAATGATTCATGATTTACTTGAAAACGATCTTACAGATTTTTCTCTAATACGCATAGTGTAGGTTGTGAAGTTCAAAAATTCATCATAAAGTGTCCGACTAAATTTCGAAATAATCGACATTGCATAAAACGAGGGACTATCCATAACCATTGCTATGGTGACAGCTGTTGCTAGGGATTCAATAGTAAGTAAGTAAGTAAAGTCTTTATTTAACGAGGGTAGCACTAAAACAGCATAAAAAATACTAACAAACCAGTGGCCCTCTAAAATTACTTACAATAAAATATAAAAATACACTAGAATACGAATATTAAAACTATGGATAAACTATGAGACAATATAACGAATAACAATACAAGAAATACGAGATAAAATATTAGAAAGGTAAAAAGGGTAAAAAGTGTAACTAAGTTACAGAATAAAATGATTTAAAAGCTGCTGTTCTTTAAAAATTCTCTTCCAAAGAGAGTTCCCAAAAGATTTAATCGTGGGTAATATTCAATATTGCGAGAGTTTTATTTCAAAAGATACATCCCTAGGCAAAAAACTGTTCTCATCGTTTCCTGTGCATTAAGACCAGAGAATACTCACACATCACTTTTAGTTGTGTAGTTTCCATACAGTAACGCTTCGTAAGCAGTCCATTTAATGGGCAGGCGGCCCTAAGAAAACGGAGAAAAATCAGACAGGCGTTCTTCCAGCTTTAAAACATATCGGAGTTCCAAAGCCTTCTGACGTTCGTCACAACGATTTTATGTGGTGGTCAATGTGGCATTAAATATTTTGACTTGAACGAGTGTACAAAATGCGCATGTTATACCCCTCTACTTTACTTACCTCTGTTTTTCGCTCGTAATCGTTTTCTCTTGCCATTCCAAAGTCTGTCACTTTACAGGTTTCATTGTCTCCAGCTAAGACATTCCTAGCTGCAAGATCTCGATGGATAATCTGCAGAAAATGTTGAATATGTGTTGAATATGTATGCTGTTTTGCAGCTCCAAACCGGCTCATGAAGACAACCCTATGAGCAAGCAAACGCTCTAATTGTCTACCTACAAATATGCTATCAGCTGTTATTATATAGACCGACCCAGAACACAAGCAAGCACGTGCTCTGGTTGGCTCACTACAAATAGGCTATCAACTCATATTCTTTAAGTATAGAAGTCACGAAAAACATAAAGCGAAAATAACGAGGTAATTGAGATCGTGTCCCCAAAGAAACAAAGGAATCTAAAGAAGTTACAGTTTTGTCCAGAAAGTCTCGGAGTGAGCTCTTAGTTCATACGAGTGCTGCCTGAATTGTACCATGGGTTTGAACACTTCTGGTGTTATCAGCAGCCACAGGTATATTTTTTAAATAAGTTGTGTCTTTTGAAAAAGTTGCCATAAAATGGTATAGTACGACTTTCTGATTTGGCCATGCTCATTGTCAAGTATGATCTGGAAACACTGATTCAGAGTAAAGAATATTCCATCAGTAACGAAAACCCACAAACCCTACAAACACAGTTCTTTCGCTCTGAAGCCCGGGCTAAACGAACAAATATTATCCTCCAACATCGTATTTGTCACACAAAACGTTCGGTGGCTAACCATCGGACATTGCAAAGTTGAGAGAGGTGGCTAAACAGTAAAACATGTTCATCCAACACGATGTTTTACGAAAATGTTTGATTGTTTACTCAGGGCTAAAGGAGTATCAAAAGGCCTAAATGTGAGCTGCATTACATTGTTTGAAGCTAAGAAGCTCATCCCATCAGCGATTTCCCAGGCAAACTTCATCAGTTGTTGTGACGTCAGAGTGCTTTGTGGTTTTACATCCGGGTCGTTGTAGTAAGTGTCATTCAGTCCTTGGCTCCTCCTCAGAAATCCAAGCAAATCCCCGTATGGAACATATTCGATGAGCACCATGAGAGGATCTAATGATTGTATATGTTGACACATCAGTTTGTATTCTTCAGTAATTAGCATATATACACATAATTATAAAGTACGAACGAGGGAGTTAAATCTGTTTTGATTAAGTGTGCGGGTGTCAGAAACAACTCTAACAAATACTATCTAGAGCAGTTTTCACTTAAGCGAAAACCGCTCTAGGCAAAACCAGACAGTAGTCACTTCTAGATAGTATTCGTTTAGACAACAACCACTTTAGTTAGAAAGATTCAGATTTCATTCAGTGTTAGAAACAAAACCAACATCACTCGGGACTTTTTATCACTCGTTTTTCCGTCCTTGACGCCATATATTATAAGTGTTTGTTTCGAGGAGCTTTTGGTCCTTAGACAGGTGACTACTAGTACTAAACTGAATATTGTTTGAAACGCATCCAGATGTTCGGTTTTTTTTAACTTTATGGCAACACTGGTCTCTTTTGTAATTGTAAATTAGCCTAAAAGTAACAATCGTTTTGACAAGATGTTTATGGTTTATCTGATCTAAGAGATCTCATGATAACAATTTATTTTTGCTTCAAAATGTAGCTCATTTAAACAATCTGAACAGTCGATGTGATTTTTAAGGATGTTATATAAAAATGGCGGATTTGGGGGAGTTTATGACGTCATTTCCACAGACTATATCTAGTTGACGTCAGTCTCCAGGCATGAAAACCGGGCACAGCAGTGTCTTACCTGGATGTTAAATAGTTTATTTATATACGAAAAACTGTGTCTTTGACAAGTCAAAACTGTAGCTTGTCCCTATGAAATTCCCCACAACTACACGATTGGGTCCTTGCACAAAGCTGTATGCATTCATCACATTTTATAACAGTGTTATCACAATCAATATGCTAAACGTTGCATATTATGGATGCATCAAACTATATGTTGCACTGATAATTTGACAGCGCGAATTTAATACTTCACGTAATACTAAATGCAAAGACTCGGCCATGATGTATTACCAGTTGTGTGGTGCTTGCATTATTTTTTCCACATACATTGCTTAAGAGACAAGTGTCATGTTTTACATCACCTGAGGCAGTTACGCAACCCAGTAGTTTTATGATGTGTGGGTGAGGCTGCAGTTTCTTCAGTATCTTCAGCTCAGATTTTAGGTCTTTTCTTTCAGATTCTGATGCATTTTCTGAAAGGAAAGGAATAAGAACCAACGTCACTTCTTGTAAGCAGTGTGAGACAATAGTATCATTCGAACGGACGTCCCGGATTCAAGCCTTCCACCCGGACAATAGCTGGAATTCGGTGGTCTCAAAATCATCTCTACCATGCTGTGTATATATGTGGGGACGCGGTGGTGCAGTGGTTTGCGCGTTGGACTTCAGATCTGAAAATCGATGGCTCAACGCCCATTCCGTGCCATCGTGTTGTTTCCTTAAACAAGAAACATTACCTTACATTGTCTCTCTCCACACAGGGTATATAAAATGGGTACTAGCGACATACTGCTGGGGATAACCCTGCGATGAACTATCATCCCATCCAGGGGGGTGTAGCAATACTCTCAGTAGCTTCATGATACAGACACCAGGTTTAGCCCCGTTAGTGTGGGCCTCCTTGGCTCGTGTGCGACTGCTGTGTTTATAGCGAGCCTCAACCCTTTAAGGTTTTCCATGTATGTTAAGTGTGACCCTTACAAATCTACTGTTTATTATTTTTTTATTATCACTTTAAGTGCACAATTCAAATTTCTCCCGAAAACCAACAATCAAAATTTAAAAAAACAAGGCTATGATTAGACCACATACCTTTCAACATTTTGACAGCCACAACACTTTCTCCTGGCATTCCTCGGATATCCACTGCTGTTGCCTTAGCAACCTGTCCAAAAGCTCCCTTACCAATAACCTTTATGATGGATACCTTATGTGGGGCCACTTCCCATTCCATCGTCGCGCGATCCAGAGTTTGATATTCGCTCGATACCTCGTCACCTGTTTCTCCAGAAACTGTAGCCATCTTGCGCTGGTCCATGCTGTCCATCAGGCACCCAGCACAAGTCCCACTCCATAATTGTCGTGGCGTTATTACTTGCACTTGTTGCGCGGTGTGCGAAGGGTAGGAGTGAACGGTAGCTTCCTCGTTTGGTTCCTCATAAACAGGTGCTACATTATCTGTCCCATGCATCGGCCTTGTGTCAGTAGAATTCTCAAGCTCAAGTTCTACTGCGTCGTTCTACAATAAAAACTTATCATGATCTGCTTATATTTAAGCACAACAAATAAAGTAAATTTGACACAACCGTTTTCAAACTTTCTACGAAAATAGTGTAATATTCTACCCTGGGTATTGTTATTCATGACATGGTAATAAGGTACGGGGAATCGCTCTGGCCTGGGACAAGCCAAAGACCAAGCGAAAGTAGAAACGGGCAGAATCAAGCCCGACTTACTCGTTGGGCGGGAGGGTGGGTCGCCAAGCTCTCCACTTTCACGGCCTCGAGTAGAGTGATGGGGTGGAACACGTGTAAATTCTTTTGTAGTCTCATTTGCATAATCTCCGGGGTATTAATTACCAATGGAAATTGAGTTTGCATAGTAAACTAGTTAGCATTTTAAATCAGTTCAGCATTGAAAATTAGTTCTGAAAAACCTCTTTAGGGAAATCGTATCTAACGTATTGTATTGTACTGTACTGCACTGCACTGCATTGCATTGCATTGGATTGGATTGGATTGGATTGGATTGGATTGGATTGGATTGGATTGGATTGGATTGGATTGGATTGGATTGTATTGTGTATTGCATTGCAATCAGTGTATAACTTCGTGTCAATGCGCGGAAATGTCCAGATATCATTGTGGTTAAGTGAAGATGCATTGCTGGTTGTTGTTGGAAATCGCTAGAGGAAGTAATCAAGTTTAGTTGAGTAAATTCTTCTTGAGATTTTCAAACTAAAAGTTCTTACCGCGTATGTAACCACATCTTGTCCATTCCCATTTTGCTTCCCAAATCTTAACGAAAACCATAAATAACCACTGATTATTATAAGCCGGATCACAACGCACAATTACAATCATATTTTGTGATAAACAAGAGCAGGAAAGAACACAAGTGCAATCAGGCGGCACTGATGCAGTGGAACCTCGATTTAACGAAGTACCAAGGAACTGGGGAAATTAGTTCGTTATATCGAGGGTTTGTTATATCGGGGTACTTTTCCATACATTTTACTGTTACTGGACTGAAGAATATGGCTCGTTATATCGAGGACTTCGTTATATAGAGGTTCGTTAGATCGCGGTTCCACTGTAACGTCTATTGCAAATGGCAATGAGCAGACGTTCTGGAGTGATGCTCTTTAAATATTCAGAGGCCGTTTATGCTTTTAAAGGAAGTAATTGAAGTAAATGGGATTACATCGAGGTGCCATTGTAAGGCCTACGTTTTCTGTCCGTTTTGGCCAGCGTCTGTAACAGCAGGAGACATTTCCGTGTTGCAACAATGGAGGTGTTCGTTATAGCAAGTATGCTCATGGCGAAAGTTCACTGACTTTTGAAATACGTATTCACACGCATTGGGCCAAGAGTTAACTTCAGGAATGCAGTACAATGATTTAAAAGTTCTAATTATTAATTTTTCTTATTGTTTTAACCTTACAATTATCAACTTGCTTGCGTCAATTTAACCACATACCTCTCTCGTATTTTTTTTCCTAGGAAACAGAAACCGTAATAATGATTTGTTAAATAGAATAACTAGAGGTATATCTGGCTATTGGGGGCTGCTAAGAAAGCATGTTTTGACATCTCCGTTTGAAACGTGTTTGTTTGTTTACTTTTTTCCATTTGTTTAATTTGTTTTCCTTTTGGGGGCAGTGGAGGTGGGTAGGAGCCCTGGGGGGGTATTCCGGGATTCCTAGCGACGGGGATGATCGAATGGGGGCAAAAATCAAAACACAAAGAAATCCCTGGGGCTTCCAACCAAACCCAAAAAAAACTTTTAAAAATCCCACGCCGAATTTCCAAGCCTTAAAAATTCCAGAAAGGGTTACATGATATAACATGAACTACGCAGTCAGCACTACCAAGAATCTTGAGACTGTTTTAAATACCCCAAAAAATCCCTACTTAAATCGAGCCACACAAAACAACTTGCCAAATTCTCCTACCCCCCCAAAAAAATTGCGGAATCGAAAATTTCAAACCCAAAAAAATCCTTCGATCATCCCCGTCACTTGTTCTGAAGCAATCGTCACCTCTTTTTCCGTCCGAGAAACAATTATAGTTTCCTGGGGAAATAATTCCTGAAGCAATGACTAAGCAAAATTCTTTGCTGCCATTTCAAAGTGGAACTTTTAAACAAAATATATATAATTAACAGAATCCCACAATAAATATACGCGCCTTTAAATTACATTTTAATTTATCGATATGAATCATGTTCTTCAATTCATTTTTTTACATGTCAAAGAATTGTGAGGCTCACCTTGTCTCTTAATCTTCAAGGTCAAAAAAATTAAAACCAGAATAATAATCACAAGAATGGCTATTAAAATTCCAGACACCTCTGCGGCAGACAGTCCTAGTGAAAAATAAAATGCCATAGACTAGTAAATAAACTGTGAGTTTTCCTTAGTTTTGCTTTTCAGCTACGAAAAAAAACCATCATGGAAAGATCGCCTTAAATTTTCCAAAAACATTTGAGTTTTCCTGAATGCAAATATAGAGCGGTTTCTAATAGAGTGACCTCTCAAAAGAGGTCAGACCTAAAGGACCCAATGAACCAATCATAATTCGAAGGAAATACATTTAACAAGAGGGAAGCAGAGATGGCGAAGTGGTGAGAGCACTCGCCTCCCACCAATGTGGCCCGGTTTCGATTCCCGGACTCGACGTCACATGTGGGTTGACTTCGTTGTTGGTTCTCGTCCTTGCTCCAAGTCCGGCTATTCTGGTTTTCCCCTGTCCTCAAAAACCACTATTTTCATATTCCAATTCGATCTGGATTTCACTCTCCCCGATTAGTAGTGCACATATGCACGGCTAGAAGATTGGGACTATAATAAAATTATTTGATTTAAATTTTGAGGGCGAGAAAATGTGTACAGGCATGATTGGTTTTAGTTTTACTTGTGATTAGGCGAGAAAGTGGCGCCATTTTTTTTTAACTCACAGAGCGTAGTAAAACGAAACTGGAAAAAAAAACGAATTATGTCGACTCTCAATTGAAATCTCCTGTACAGGTTAATTTTTTTTTTTAATTTTTGTAGGCTGTTGGTTTGCACGACTGTATACCCATCTTGCATACCCTATCTTTCATGTTGGTGGCACTTGGAAATCCACTGGCTTGTCTACTTAAAGGAGCTCTATCCAGTGGTATCAAGATGTACAGTTTTTACGTCCAAATCCAGACACACACATATAGAAAGTTGTAACGTTTTGAAAATTTCACTCAGATATATAGTGCAGAATTTATGGTTACTGACCCGTAGCAAGGCTGTGGGGGGGGGGGGGGACGAGGAAATTGCCTAGTCAAAGTCCCCTCCGTCAAAATACAGACATTAACAAATAGTTCAAAAGGGCTACAAAAATTCATGTCAGGTAGACACTAACAATGTTCACAATGCCACAGTTTGTGTCGATTTCGTCAAAAAGAATACCTTTATGGAGACATCGGTTATTGAAAATTTGCCAAAAAGCTGCTTCATCTTTGCTTTTTTGCCGACAAAGTTGTTGGCAACAGCCACCAGATTTATAGCATCAGTTTTAAAAAAGTTTTAAAAGTTTTATCTTTAAAGTTACAAGGTTTGTTAAAATTCAAACATTTCGACAGGTAAGCTACGAATTTCGGACCTGTTTTACCTAACTCTCGTAAGCGTTTATATAGCGTTTTTCACTCGATTGGTGAGATAAATATAATTTTGTTCCTTAGACTTGTGTTACAACAATGGGCATAAAGCTTGCAGCAAATACACAGCTGTCGCTTAGCTATTCAAGGTATCAAGGTCCTTCACAATCTTAAGGTACGGCCAGGGTCAAGGGGATATGGGTGAAGAAAGACATTGGTAAGGAACCGGGGGGACTGAAATGTGCGGTGGGCTAGTGAGTGAACTTAACAGATGTCGAACCCTGTTAAAGGTTCTGAAATTATAAAAGGCACTTTTAGCATCAGAATTCAAGTCTGATTGTTACACATTAATTTATTTTAATCATATATTTTCTGGGGGCTCGAGCCACCCTGCCCCCCCCCCCCCCTCCACTGCTACGGGCCTGTAGTAAGAACTATATAGCCAGTGCCTATTACGGCTGGTACTAAGCGTAAACAAATTATGTTTACCTTGCACCGTTCCTGTTACACCTGTTGGTGAGCCAAAAATGAAGAAATGAACGATTGCTATAGTAGCTTTACTATAAGGACATCGATGAAATACCAGGATTTTTCCAGTGACGAAAATTTCGTATCCAGTGAAGATACGATTTTTATCTTTCACATGTGAAGATATCACGGTTGTCATGGCTATTTCAGTCTCAGCCAATGAAATTAGAAAAGTTATATGCCTTATCGCTATAATATTCAGAATACAAATAAACTGCTACTTATTTTCTCTATTTTTCGACCAAAATTCGAATGTGCGTAAGATCTATATTTTATTACATTGATTCAGCAAATAAATGATTAGTCCAAGAAATCGTTTCATCGGTGTCTATATAATAAACAGAAAATTGCATGGCCGCTTGGAGATACGACAATTATCTTCTCGTGTTGAAAAATATTTCACTCGTTCGCTGCACTCACTGGTGAAATATTTTTCAAAACGAGAAACAAATGTCGTATCTCCGCGCCACCATGTAATATCCTCTATATTACATGCCGATGATCCAGATATCATTGTACTAAAGTAGCGCTATATGGTGCAGATAGAAATGTAGCAATTTTGTTACACAGCAAGCAATTGTTGTTGCGCAGTACGTCCGATAATGAAATTTATTACTGAAATGACGCAAGGCAATAAAATTACTCGATTACGTTTTACATTTTGTCAGGTAATCTTTAACTCTTAAACAGGCCATACTGAGTTGTTAGCCCTACAAATGTCAAAGTTTGTTACGGAATTCAAGAACGAATGCACTACTACTACTTTTTCCTTTGTTACAGGTTGAAGGAGGGCTGGGTTGTAATGGTGGCGAAAATTAAAAAGCAACTACAAAAATAAGCCTTTCCCTACCCCGACGCGTTTAATTTTCGCCTCCAAAGCTATGACCTTTATCTGCTATCTTGGTGGCTGGAACAGCTTATTTTTATTCCCTAATCACCACCCTCGAAATAAGGTATTCATCTGCACCTTGTAATTGCCCTCGGCCTTGGAGCAGTACCGTAGCATGACGGGGTACGGGAATGAAAAATAATAAAGCAAACCGCTATCTCGCGAGAAACTGGTCACGCTTATGTAATTGTTAGTTCAGTGATTGACGGCCTTAAAAAATAGTACGCCTTCAATGGCTATTTCTCTGGTGCATATGTAATATGTCAAGGCCTAGCCTTGCCCTTTTGCGCGGCGAACATTCTAGGGAAAGGTCTCATACAGGGAAATAACAACAGGGGGTTGCAAAGGGGTTTTAGGTGACGCGTGATTGCCCCAAAATTAGTCGCATGATACGTGATTGTGCCCAACTTAACCGCGTGATGCGTGACAAGATAGCGCAGCGTGATGCGTGATTTGCTATTTTAGAAGTGCGTGATGCGTGATTTACCTATTAGATTTCCCTGATACGTAAATGCTTTCGACATTCGACAAAGCTAACATGCCAGAAGAATGGCTGAAAGAGTGTTTGAAGGAAGAGCGCAGAAATTTCCTAGAGCTATCAGTCAGACCATGTTCAGCTGCAGTTTGCAACCCTAATTAATTATATAATAAATTGGTTTATATTAGCACATATGAAATGCCACAGGGGGCCCTCACATCAAATAAGTGGACATGGATAAAAGATTGGAGTTTGCTTACCTTTGTTGCAAGTTCTTGTGTTTGATCAGGGAAGGCGGCGATGCCGAGGTCCCAGCTAGCCGGGCTGAGATTTTTCCATGTAATCGCAAAGTTGATTTTTAATGTGTGTCACAGACGTGCCGAGATCCCAGCAAACCGAGCCAGCCCGGCTAAGCGGCCCAGCCCGCCTCATGTAATCGGCCCCTTAAACGGCATTTATTGACTGAACTGCACGTTTATCAAAAGTTACGTGAAAGTCATAATAGGAATAACCGGACAATTAAAATGAATATTTCAATACAAATTTATAATCAAAAATGCAATTTACTTTACCATGGATTCCCCACAAAGTCAACAGCTTGAGTGATGTCTTTCAACGGCAGATTTCTCTTTAAAACAACCGTCTGTTCTCAAAGAATAATTCTTCCCTTTTAGTTCTCTTAATTCCACTGTTTAAGGTCTCGAGCCTTTCTTAGGGCTTCGTCTTCCGATTTATGGTTTTTAAAAAGCGAGTCTTCATTCCGATAACGGGATGTATTTGCACTGCCTTGAAATTCACACGTGAAACGGCGCTAAGCTTTTTTGGAATCTTCTCTGACAGTGAAAAAATCTCTTCTTTCTAGGACCGTATCCCATTGGCAAAACCGCTAGAACATCTCTTCACTTTAGAAGAGCTCTAACTGCCGTTTCTCGCTCTGGTTTCAACCAAGTTCAAATCTTCTAACAGCACGTTCTCGTCAAATTACGTAACTCCCGTGGGACTTACTGTCAAAAATTAACTAATCACAATTTTGCGGCCGCTGGCGGCGGCAGAAATGAAAAGATGAGGGTCTTTCTAGCAGGCGTTCCCTCGTCCCTAGCCCCCAGTCCCCCATTTTTCTCCCGCGTTTTTGCTCCCCTTCCCCCTCCCCGTTTACGCCTGCTATCCAGGCTATTCTCGATCACACACACTAACCGATTCACATTTTCCTTAAATGGCCTTTCAAGTTTTTAACTTTTGTGTTTTTCTATCAAGGGAAAAACAATTCGTTTGGAATTCAACATTGAGATAGGGAGAGGAGCCATTTGCAGCCTTTCCCACCGAGATAGAAAAAAGAGAACTGCTTAACGTATTTTCAAAATTAAAAAAAAATAAAGCTTGAAACTGATCATACTTTCGGAGTTGACTTCAGTTATACATTTTAAATTTAATTTTCGTTTTACTTTATTTAGCAATGCAAAACTACATAGCACTTTTCCCATTCTTTCTCTACGCAGGCCCGTAGCCAGTATTGATGACAACTGAGGCAGTTGCCTCGGTAAAACTCTTCGCTTGTTGTTAAAAACTTTAATAGAAAAAAAATTATTTAGTAATAGAACATGTTTCTGGCAGTACGTAAAAACAGGCCAACAGTACCCTAAAACGTGATAACCTCAATAAATACTTCACTTATGTGCTGGTCGCGAGCCCAACAGTTTCTCCAGTGGGTCACTAGCATATACTGCAGTCTCCAATCTCGTTACCGATTTAAGACGTGGTCAAAATCAATAATGGGCACAGACCGCCTGAAATGTTTTGCCCTTGCATACGTTAACCACATTACTCCAGAGCCGTTGCAAATACTTCAAAAATGGGACACCAATGGTCACAGGAGAATCGCTTTAGCTTTCTCCAAATAAAAGCAAGGCCTTAAGCAAGAGAGTACACTTCGGCAATAGTTAGGGCTGTCCACAAGTTGCTCCAATTTTCTCAAAAAGTTGCTCAAAAGTTGCTCCAAAACTCTAAAAGTTGCTCAAAAGTTGCCCCAAAATCCAAAAGTTGCTCAAAAGTTGCTTTCAATTTTTTAGTGTAAGAGATTGATTAACAACTTAAATAAAGATTTAAAGAATAGATTTAACTTTGCATAGATATTATATACATAATTATATCATACTGACTCATCAATATTGTAAGACTGAGTCTCTCTCAACCCAAATCATAAAAATCTGATTCTCTGTATTGGCTTTCTATTACGATAACCACGTGATTGTATTCGAACAAAACAAACTTTGCCAATATGCTCATTAAATATATAAAGTTTCTCTGACATACACGAGTGTATGCGGTATAAAACCATAGTCTTTCAATATTTACATCTTTGCGGTTGTAGTACAGAGCACTGTCCCTGTTGGTCAATGTTTTGCACCACCAGCTAGTCCTCTACAGACATATAATTCAAGATTTCATGTGCGCTTATTGTCATTGTAACGTAACATGACCGATGTTTCCACTGTTTCCTCTAATGCTGCCTCTTGCTGCTTGCTAAATGCATTTTGCAGCAGGCTAAACACTTGTTCAGCTGATGCTGAACTAGGCTGCACCAACAAGATCTTTTTGACTGCAGCAGACCAATTTGGGAGAGCAGCGGCATGTGTAGCCCACCACTGTACTTTGCCTTCCTCTGTTTCAATGGCTGCACCATCAGCAATGGCCAGATAGTTTGGCAGCTCTTCCACAAGCTGTACAACTTCTGCATCAGTAATGAAACTAAATTGCTTTAGTTCCTGGACTGATGCAGCAGTTGGATGTAGTGCTTGCACCTGTATTGGGCAGCATAAGCGTGCAGCCTTAAATTCACGGACAATATTATGGAATTGCACACTGAATTTCTGTTGGTAAAAGCGGAAGCCTGGATTGATACATGCCTTTGCTTGAGCAACTAACTGGTTGTACAATGCCATATTTCTACCTGCATGTTGGCGAGCTTTGGCCTCAGTGTTTGGATAAAATTCAATGGCTATTGCATGTGCTAATGCGGACAAACGCTCATAGCAAGTAAATACTAAGGGACCATCCCCCTCAAGATAATAAGTTGCTTGAACAAAGTGCTTGCCCGCATCAATCATAGCAGCAAGCTCAATGTCTAAGTCTCTAGCAGTAGCTGGATCATCAAAAATCTCCAACAGGCTTGCACGGCAAACAGGAGACAGGTTATCATTTTCTCTTAGAAAGGGCTCAACATCCCCAAAAAACTCCATGACCTGATTGTGGACTTCCCATTTGCTCCACCATCTGGTTTTGGAATGAAGTCGCATTGCTGTGACAGTTCTTGTCTTCCACAACAGCCGAGCAGCTGGACTGAGAGAAAACATGGTGTTCCAACACCTAGAAAATGTGTCTAGGACACTAAATTCAAAGTGTTTCCCAACATTATCGATTGTGTGTGAGAAACAGATGACATTAAGAATATTGGGGAAGAAAAACATAACTTGACGCAATCCAGCTTCATTTACTGATGCACCATCTCTCATTGCTGCTAGAAGATGGTTTGGTTGCATTCCATACTCCACAGCCAGGCACTGAATCAGCCTTTGAGCAAGCTCTTCTGCATTCATGCTCTTGGCTAGAATTTCTAATTTGAAAAGCCCCTGCTGTATATTCCAATCTTTGTCAATGAAGCGAACGATAATTGCCAACGCTTCTCCAAGTCTGGTGCTCCCATCAAAGATCACAGAAAAAGCACTGTTGGCAGCTATTTCGGATTTCACAAAGTCTATCTCCTTCTGACGAATCATGGGAATGAATTCTGCTAGATGGTTCCGAGATGTCAAGCGATGACCATATTTTTCAAGAAATGGTCGCAAACTGTCGACTTTTAAAAGGGGAATACCTGCCTTCAGTAGAGCTTCCACAAGCTCATATCGATAGAGCCTCATGTCTTCAGGTAATGCGGCGGAGGGTGTAAACTGCAGGTTGCAGGTGCAGGTTGCAGGTGTAGGTTGCAGGTTGCAGGTGCAGGTTGCAGGTTGCAGGTTGCAGGTTGCAGGTTGCAGGTTGCAGGTTGCAGGTGCAGGTTGCAGGTTGCAGGTTGCAGGTGCAGGGTGCAGGTTGCAGGTTGCAGGTTGCAGGTTGCAGGTTGCGATTATATACATTTTTTTAAACAGAAGATGTATGATCTCTATATGGTACGTTTCTACTTAAATTTTTTCAAGAAAATCCGAATTGTTTCATTTGTAAAGAAACCTTGGTAATGAGAAACTTGAACTGGTCTAGACTCTTGGTATGAAAGTTTGCGGAACCGTTTCAATGTGTTCTCGCAGATACGCCACTCTCTCAATTTGGAATGGAAATATTAGGTGAAAGGTGCAGTTTAATCGTTAACTATTGGCGATTGGCCCGATTTATACTAGAGACGGATCATCCGTCAAGACGAATCATCTATCTAGTATAAACACGGGACGAACTATGATACGAACTATCGTTGCGTCTCGTATTTCCTCCCGTATTTACACTAGGCGGATAATTCGTCTAAGCGTGACGAAAAGGCATGGGTACAAGTCAAATCGTCACCTTGCCGATCCTGATTTTTGAGTAGTTCGTCTTCTGCCCGTATTTATACAGACAGACGGATCATCCGTCCAGACGAATTATCCACGGTAGTTCGTCTGTCAAGACGAACTACCGTGATAGTTCGTCTGGACGGATGATCCGTCTGAAAGCCCGTATTTATACACAGATGAATTATAAGACGAACTACCGTTCTTTGCCCAAGTTCGTCCCAGACGGATGATCCGTCTCTAGTATAAATCGGGCCATTATCCATTGAGGCCATAATGGAGATCAACCGCCACCCACTTTAAATTTCCTGAAGATGCTGAGATTTTTAAGTCCGTGGAGTTGACAATTTTAGGAAAAATCACGATAGTTGTAAGTTTCGAAAACATGTTTCGACAAACTGCTGCCATCTTCAGTTCTGCAATTACCATTACATTTTCAATTGGTGTAATACATACAAGTATTAAGACAGGCGGTTTTAATAATAACAATAGAATGATTCGATCACAGGATTGTAAAGATTACAGGATCGGGCATTAATTTAACTGCTAATGTATAATGTGAACTTATTGAAATTACCAGTAAGCTTGCATCATAAATGCAAACAAAATCCAGTTACATTAACCAACCAAAAACCAGTCACCTTGCAGAACTAAAATTAACATTTCAACTTAATTTCAATTCGATATGTTGTGCAAAGTGCAAGTGATCAAACATGCTGCACATTATTGTGTATTCGCACATTCTTGCTTAGTAAACTATAGGAACATTAAAACTACAACCTTGAACTTTGAAATGTTTCTTTTCAGAATGTTCTTCAAACACTATTGTAAAGTAGAGCTTGAGGCCAAATTTGGAGTCAAATTCTTTTCTCGTTTGGCAATTTTGCAGCCCGTCGAGCTAGCTTTCAATTGCTATTGATACTTCGACACTGGTTCCGAAAACATGTGAGTGGTTTTTTTTTGTCTGAGGCATTTCATTCGCTTTTATGCAAGTGCAACGTGTACATTTTTAACCACAACCGTGTGAAAGTATTAGCACTTTCACTTTTTATCCGCCACAAATTTATGCCTATTAAAGCAAGACACAGAAACGCTCGTGAAAAAATAAAATTCTTGAAACTCGTTGCTTTTGACGATGTTATCGGCTTATCACGTGTTAATCATGGGTTTTATTTGGTTCGGATTGGTGATGATATACAACAAAAATGCTGCTCTCGAACCTACAAACATGCAAAATTAAACCTGCTGAACAAAACCTGGTAAAACGGTATGACCCCATCGGCATGACACTTCTGTCTTTGCCAAGTCTCTTTTGTTCAACGTTTGATATTCCTTCGTCCTAACTAAGCTACTTGGGAGACTTTTTTATGGCATGCCTTTTCATATAAAAAGGACAATTTTTACACAATAATTGAAGCCATTCTTACTCCATTAATTTTGTTATCCTTTAATTAACTGCTTTTTACTTTGTAATTAACCTGCAACCCGCAACTTGCAACCCGCTACCTACAACCCGCAACCTACAACCTGCAACCTGCAACCTGCAACCTGCAACCTGCAACCTGCACCCTGCAACCTGCACCTGCAACCTGCAACCTGCAACCTGCAGTTTACACCCTCCGAGTAATGTGGATCCTTTTACTCCTCCGCTTGTTTTTGCAAGAAGATCCTTGATATTTTGATCTTTCTTCTTGCTTTTCTTAATATTCTCCAGCGCTTTGATGTGCTTTATGGATGATACGTGTTTCTTGACAGAACTCTTTGTTTTGGAAAGAGTTTCTCTGCAGGCGTCACATCTTAGATTTCCCGACACTGTAGTTAGGCACTGGTCTTTAAACTCGTTCACTCTATCCCACGCGGACACATTTGGATCGACTGATCCACGCACATTTCTCTTCTTTTCGGCTGGATTAGTCTGCACTTTTCTTTTCTGAGAGATACTGGCTTTTTCTGGAGTACTTAATCTAGCTCCAGCACTAGCTGCTACTTCTAAAGGATCCGAATATTCATCATCTTCACTCGAGCTTGAATAATCACTCGGCTCCGCCATTTTGAATTTTTCAGCATATCCGCTGACCACCTTCGGCTGCTACCACAGGCAGACCACCAGGGGAATAGTGTTTTTTGTTTACAAAAGGTATACTGATGCTTTAAATTAGAACTTGAATGGGCGGTTTTTAGTTACAAATTGCCTTAAAAAAGCAAGAAAGTTATTCAAAAAAGAAAAAAGTTGCACGAAATCTGAAAAGTTGCTCGAAGGACTAAAAGTTGCTCCAAATCTGAAAAGTTGCTCAAAAGTTGCCGAGCAACTTATGGACAGCCCTAGCACTAGTACCGTCACCTGAACGAGATTGATATTTTTTCGTCACGAATGCTAAAACAACATTTCAGGGCTTTTAAAATTCTGAATGAAACTGTGGAAATTTTTAAGAGAAGAACTGATAACAATTATAAATGCTGTTAAAGTTAGTTTGGATTTTGATTTTGTTTGGGGGGAAATACCACCAGGAAAACGCTAAAAATGGCATTTTCGAGCGTCTAGATTTTGAAATTTTCTGAGGGAGCATGCCCTCAGACTCCCCCCCCCCCCCCCCCCCCAAAAGCTCGCACCTTCGGCGCTTTCGCAGTTGCCTCGGTTATCAGATAAGTCTGGCTACGGCCCCGCTCTACGTACCATGTTTTCCAGTCTACCGTGAATGTCTCTGCACATTAACTTAAAGAATCAAACCGATTTATATAAGTTTAAAGGCTGGTTGCCACTTTGATCGCTGAGCAGTTTCCATATAGCCTGGTTTCCATATGATTGCTGTGATCGCTACGATAGCTAAAAAGTGGTTTCCACATGATCACAACGATTGCTGAACGACGTTTTTTCTACGTAGCAATCGTAGCGATCATATGGAAACCAGCCTTAAGTTTTACTGATGCAGAGCCAGGTCGAGATATTTTGACAATTTTATTTTAAGTATGCCATACTTTACATCTTTACCCAAGTAAATACGAAATTTACGGTTCTGTTCAAATTACTAGCACTTTATGATTTCTCCATTGCGGTTACGTTAACCGATTGACTGATACAGAAAAGCGCTAAACTTTGACAAAAGTTACAAATAACGATTAAAAGGCACAAGATATTTGGTCAACTTCGTCTAAGCCGGCGGACCTTTCTCTAAGACGAACACGTTCTAGTTTATCTCTACCGTACCCTTCGCATGTCACTCATTTGCTCATTTGTCACTCGTTTGCTTCATCTCTCTTTTACTGCCCATTTAGTTTACCATATTAAGAAATCTTGGGCTCTAACTCTACAGCTAACATGACAGTGGCTAACTCGAAAGCTGTCGCTCCTTTGGCCTCTGTGCACGTACTTCCTCAAATTACAATTTTCTTTTACGCTTTTTTACAGTAAATGGTTCTAAATGTGTTATAAAAATAATTGTTAATGTCAATGCTGCAAACAGTGTGAAATAAAGTTAAAAGATAAAAGTGGAAAGCTCCATTCAGAGTATGGTGTCATCTGAATATTCCTGTGGCTACTGAAAAAGTCTAAGCTTCTTGATCCTGAACGTCTTTTGGTTCACAAACAGGTGTAATGTTGTCTCTCCCAGGGTAAATTTCCACTGCGTCATTCTACATGTATAATCAAAACCTATGTTAAAATTCTGCTTATATTAAACAGCACCAGGAGCCATAATCGGGGACGGAGACCGTAAGCGTGGGGTCCACGCGGCCCCATCGAAAAAGACAAATGTGTTATTTTTAGAAAAAATTGCGCCACCCTCAACGTCATAAACGCGCGTGGCTACACGCAAATTTGCGTACAACGAGGGCGTGCTGGATATGACCAAGATGGTTATAATTATTTGATATCCGGTATGCCCGAGTACACAATTGTTTTTATTATTAAAAACGCAATCACTAATTGCTATAAAATCAAGAAAGAGAAAAAAAGAGAGAGAAACTCCGAGATAAAAGGGAACAAGAATCGATCGCGATCACATGACTGACCGAAAAAGGCGCCAAAACCTTGCGAAGTGTTGCAGCGTTTATTTGCAGAGCTGAATGAATCAATGAAACTGCTCCGAAGTGAACGTACAAGCACAAGGTCTGGGAAAAATCTCCCAATTATGGGCTCTGAAATGTGGTACGTGTTTGATTTTTCCTGAAAATTGCTGTAATCGTCGTTCAAAGCGGATTGAAGCTGTACGATCTCACCGTTATGGCTGCGGGCGTTCAAATGAACGAGTTTGAAATCGCTCCGCTCGCACAACGCTGACAACGGAGCCATCATGTGTTTGTTTGATCGAACTGAAGACAGGATTAATAATTAAACTTGAACGATAATTACTACGCAGCTCACGGAAACAAGACTACGGAGGTGAGGAACATCAGAATTCACCATCTTACTTTTTAAACGCAAACCACAAAACGCAGTTTTTCTTAGTTGAGAGCCCGCCGACGGAATGGTAAAAATAACACTCAAACAACTGTGAAAGCGATTCAACGTATTTTACATGGCATCCGACTTGTGTCTTAATGTCTGGAGCTGCTCAAGGGAACACAGATAGAGCCACAACGAGTACGGGTAAACCAGTGTCAATTTTGTGTGGTATAGCCAAAAAATGTCGCCTTTTCTGGTACTGGATTTGTCAAGAGAAAATAAGGGGACAGAGGGATTCTGAGGGCGTTGGCTGGGATATGTCAATTCCACAAAAGTTATTTATAGACTGGCTTTTGAACGGAAGCCTGTTTCCCGAAACGTCCGCATCAATACCATTTCCCTTGTTTTTCGAAGTCGTTTTCATCGACAAAACGTAAGACCACTTGGTCCGCCATTACAAGCAAAATTTTGAATGGTACTTCAAACAACAGATCGAGGTTGCCTTTATGTGGACGTCCTGAATTCAGACTTCCGTTGCAAATGGCCGTCTAAAAATAACTTTTCCGAACTTGACATATCCCAAAGCCTGGTCTGGCAGTGTCCCTCTCTGTCCCCTTATTTTCTCTTGATTTGACTAATGCTTGTCGTTCAGACTGTTGCATGATTTTTGTACTGACTCACCATAAAAAGTGTGACAATTTTTATTAAATGCTTCTTTCCAATTTTACTGTGCTTTATTTTGTCTTGTCTCGATATTTCGGAGTCAAAGCCTTCCGAACGAAACCTGCTGTTTGTGAAATTTTAAGAACAAGTGATTGACTGGACGATGAAAGAAATTGTAAACAAAGCGCTAAATGCTTAAAATTCTATTTCTACAGTTTCTTTTCGTCCTAAGAAATCAAGCACTCTGAAACAACCTAGATTTGTGTCTCAGTGACGTTCAGTCGTAATTTCTTCTTAATTTTGCTTCGATACAAAGTGATTTTTCTCGCCGGGTTGCTGGCAGAGAAAAATAATTACACTCTGTCGTTGAAACCCTTGCCATATCCACTGCGCTATGTATCCCTTTTAGGTTCGTAAATTGCCCAGAAAGTAATATTAAGTACTAGGGCAGCATGGAGTTTCACTTCATCTTTCTCCTTCTCATCGACGGAAGTAGGTTTTTTTTCTCTTGGTGTTTTTCCAGTTCTCTATTTTGTCGACGATTGATAACGCACCACGAGAGCATTTGATTGAAAACAAGGCCCGCTTTTCACTATTCTTGGTCTTCATTATAAACATTTCGGCCATTTCGGTAAAGGCGGGCATTATTTCAGAACACATACGCTGAGAAATCTCGACAGACATTTTCTTTGCTGACTCGGTATTTGAATATATGTTACTATTTTTCTTGCAGTGAAAAAAGTGACAACGATTTATCAGTGCGTTACTTTTCTTCAGTACGTGCTTGGAAAATCATTTTACAGTCTTTGCGGCTGCCCTTCAATCTCTGTACGTCCTCAGAGGAAGTATATATTTGAGATGTATTTTCCCTTTTTCTGCCTGATTCGCCTTCAACTGACTTTTTCGTAGTTCGACGCCATTTTTGCCCGTAAAACGTTTCTTCCGTCTAACGGGGAAATCCTCGTCCGACATGTCCGACACATCTTCGCCACAGGATTTTTCTAAAATATTCTCACTGCCATCATCGGAATCACTTGTATAACCCTCATATCCAGAGTCACTATCCAGAAAGTTCTCCCCAAGGGCTTGCCTCAAATTAGGAAGTGACACTGATGACAAAAATTGAATTTATTCATCTCCAACAAAGGTAATTTCCGACGCTATTTTGTTTGTTTTTCTCTGCGCGGAGTCCTCGCAACGAACACGCGCGTGTGTCACGCGCGATGGCGCAATTTTTTCTAAAAATAGCACATTTGTCTTTTTCGATGGGGCCAACGCCAATACTGAAAATGGCAGTTAGTTACGGTCTCCATCCCCGATTATGGCTCCTGACAGCACTACATTTGTGCAAGATAAACCAAAACTAAATATAACACCATCTTTTGTTCTGGGTTTCTCGTGCATGCGTTCGTCCACGTGTGACTAACCAAACGAACGCCAATGGTCAGTACTTTCCTGCAGTCCTGTTTAAGATGCAGTACAAGATTCATGGTTCTATCTTTAAGTCCATGATTGAAACGCTAGGTGCTACGGCGACGGTCAGCTTTAAAGGCAACACACAAACACCAGAAAAAGTACCCACTAGATTGAAAAAAACCTTTTCGCCCGATTCTTTGAGAAAACGGAAAACAAACGGAAAACGTACTTGTGCTCTTTAATAAACTGTAAATAGTACTCGAAAAATTTTACAAAAGAAACTAAGAATGAGCAGAATATTGTAGAGATTATTAAAAACACTACAATATTCTGCTCATTCTTAGTTTCTTTTGTAAAATTTTTCGTATAGAAGGAATTTTCTATTAATTTTTAAGATGGTGTTGCAATAAAATGAAATCTTAGAGCGATTTTCAACTGAATTTCGTAACACCAAAACCAAAGTAATCACTCTGACCAATCACAATAGACGTAAACAACACAATTAACCAATCAGAACTCGTAGCAAATACAGGTACGGGCGCCAAGCGCAGGAAAACACCTGCAATCACAACTGCTTTTGGTCTCATTTCTGATTGGTTGAGAAAGTGGTGCGGTACTTTTTTAACCAATCACAGAGAGTAGTAAAGCAAAACCAAAGGAAACGTGGATTACTTTCGACAATCAATTGAGGATGCATTGCTGTTATTAGTGTACTGCAGTGGAAAACGCTGGGGATAGTAATCAGGGCAGGAAATAATTTACAATGCACTTGATTTGATTTCAAGCTAAAAGTTTAAAAAGAAACCAAAATAGCTCTTACCGCGAATGCTATCTTAGCCGTTTCCCCCAATCTGTAAAAAAAAAAGCATTAACAACAACAACAACAATGCCCATCGATCATTATTAATAAGCGAAAAGATTCACCGTAGATCCTGAACTTATATTCAGTAATGGTGGACCGGTATCAGTTTTTCAAAATCGATCCGATAAAAGCACAACATTTACCGATATTGGGCATTTTTTCGGTATGGAAGTTGATCGAAACCAATAAAGACAGCAATCAATTCAAACAACTCAACGCGCTATCGCGTGGATTACACTGAGTTCACTTCTATATACCGATTTATAATTAAT
The DNA here is from genome assembly GCA_964030785.1 of Siderastrea siderea. NCBI lineage: Eukaryota > Metazoa > Cnidaria > Anthozoa > Scleractinia > Rhizangiidae > Siderastrea > Siderastrea siderea. Next base: position 42,122,986 of record OZ034975.1, read on the forward strand.
TCGTCATTCAACATAATAATAAAATGTTTAGATCTCTCACCTCTTTTTTCGTGCTTTTCCTGAAAACAAAATAGTAGCATTAGTTGTATAGTATAGTGTGGTATGGTATGGTATGTATGATATGGTATGGTATGGTACGGTATGGTATGGTATGGTATGGTATGGTATGGTATGGTATGGTATGGTAGAGTATGGTATGGTAGAGTAGAGTAGAGTAGAGTAGAGTAGAGTAGAGTAGAGTGGAGTAGAGTAGGGTAGGGTAGGGTAATAGTAGAGTAGAGTGTAGTGCAGTGCACTGCAGTGCAGTATAGTGTAGTGTAGTGTAGTGTAGTGTAGCGTAGCGTAGTGTAGCGTAGTGTAATGTAGTGTAGTGTAGTGTAGTGTAGTGTAGTGTAGTGTAGTGTAGTGTAGTGTAGTGTAGTGTAGTGTAGTGTAGTGTAGTGTAGTGTAGTGCAGTGCAGTGCAGTGCAGTGCAGTGGAGTGTGGTGTGGTGTGGTGTGGTGTGGTGTGGTGTAGTGTAGTGTAGTGTAGTGTAGTGTAGTGTAGTGTAGTGTAGTGTAGTGTAGTGTAGTGTAGTGTAGTGTAGTGTAGTGTAGTGTAGTGTAGTGTAGAAATACTTGATACTTACGTTATAGATTATTTACATCTTTACAAGTTAACAAACTGTGAGGCTCACCTTGTCTCTTAATTAACAAAATACAAACAGATAAGGCAATAATAACCACTAGGATGGCTACAATAATTCCAGACACCTCGGTGGCAGAAAGTCCTTCTGAAAAATAAAATAACCATAGACTAAATATAACAACAATTCATTCCGCCCTGTTATTCGTACGTAGCTGTAACTATTGCTAGTTGAGGGACAGGCTAATGACACTACAAATTTCAAAAGCAAAATCTGCACAATCTTTCGTAATACCTTCCTAAGAAACCACAAAAAATATCACTGGCAACGCAGCTCAGTTCAAAGTTCGAAAAATTAAATATTATTTCAGCCATGCAAACAAAACACTTTTCTGGAATCTGTTAGAGGTACTTTTCCTTTCAGGTTTTTCAGAAAGCATCATCGAGGACTTACGTTAACAAAAAAACACATAATCATAGGCTAAGCAATTACATACCGTTTCTTTTGATCGGTGGTATTGCTGGCACTGAAAAAAAATGAACAAAAATAAAGACCTGATTCAAATATCAGCCAGAAGATTAAGTTTTTGTATCTTCCTTTTTTTTTAAGTGTCCGGCTATTCCTTAAACACCTAGACTTGCCACAATTCGACCTCACGAGTTTCACAGCAGAAAAGCCGTAAAGCTAGCGACGAAGCGCGTGCCATATTAAATAGGACGAAGGACTTTTTCGAAAGTCTGTTAATCACCTAGTAACTTCTTTATCCCATAAGATCTTTTTCAGCATGTCTAGGATATTCTTTCTTCTTGTGACCTCAGTCAGTATGCGGTCATTCCTGGGTATAGGTCTATCACAGATGAGTCTTTATACTGTGTTGGTTCATTTTCGAATACATCTTAAATGCGTTGTTTGGAATTTACTTTTTTTATCAGACATGAAGTCTAATCATCTTTATACAATGTTGACCAACCTCAGTTTAATATCTTTTCATAGTCCAAAGTCAATTTTATTTAGTTTTAGATAACTTACAGTCTTATGTACTTCTGTTACAAGTGATAACAAGTTCGTAAACTACTTACCTATGTTACTCTCTACATACGCAGGTGTTGCCTCTCCCGGACGCCTCATATCCATTCTAAACCTGTATTTCTCATCAGCCTTGAGATTTTCCACTTTAAACTCTGTTTTAGATTTACTTATGTCACTAGCCCCAGGGACGCCCCGCCAGCCGCTATCCCCTCCTTCTCCTCCCTTCTGAATCTCAAGGCGCAGCTTCGTCACTTTAACATCCGTTACTTTCCATGTTACAATTATCACTGTGGGGTCATCCGAGTTTCTTATTGCGCTCACTAAAAGTTGCGAAAAAAAATAAAAAATAATAAACATCAGTGACATGTTATCTATTATAGTTCATGAAACAATCATGAACAATCAATCGATTGATTGTTCATGAATCAATCAATCAATCAATCAATCATTTTACTTTTCAATGCCACAAAAGGAGCAAAAACTTGATCGAAATTTGAAACATACCAACTCCCCTGTCTGGTGGTATTGCTGACGCTGAGAAATAAAGAATAAAAAAGATACTCAAGACCCAAAAATCTGATTCAACAACCTAACATAAAGGACAAATTTGCAAATATACAAGTAGGTTTACCTGGCGTCATAACTTGAGCCCTAGCTGAAGTCTGACTTTTTCCTCTCTCATTAGTAGCTTGCAACATAAACTCGTACTCTGTATTGGGACTTAAACCTTTTACAGTGTGCATGTCATTCTCTGGATTGCCAACATATTCTTCTATAAAATCTTCGTTGCTTCCTTTCTTGCGGTAATGCATTAAGAACTCTTGAGGAAAGCCTCCACTGTATCCAGGCGTCCAACTCACATTCACACTCACTGTTTTAGCATTCGGCACTATAAACCCCACCAGTTTAACATCAATTGGAGCATCTGGGACACCTGCGAATAAAAAGTGTGGCGTTTAATTAGGCAGTCACCTTAAAGTGTTTTCAGTAGTGGCAGTAGCAGTATCAGCAAACAGTAGTAGCGTAGTAGTAGTAGTAGTAGTAGTAGTAGTAGTAGTAGTAGTAGTAGTAGTAGTAGTAGTAGTTGTTGTTGTTGTAGTAGTAGTAGTAGTAGTAGTAGTAGTAGTAGTAGTAGTAGTAGTAGTAGTTGTTGTTGTTGTAGTAGTAATAGTAAATTGCTTTATTTGCATGACCACAAGATTTTTCAGTATTGCAAAAGCATATTTATAGTAATTAATAACGAAACAAGACTAATAGTACTCTAATATTATGCTGATGAACTTAAGTTACATCACTTTCACTTGATAATAACAATGTATCACGTATATTCATACACAAGGAAATAAACTTCATTACTAGCTTAGTCACATGATAGTCGTTAGAGTTTATAAGAAGTTTTATGCTTTCTGAGGTTGATTTCCTTTCAATGTCAGGTATTATTTCATTGTTTCGACTGAAGAATGTCTGCCTCTGCAGAGAGTAGTTGCTACAATGCAAGAAGAAATGAGTTTCGTTTTCTACTTGATTTAATTTACACAATGGGCATAATCTAGTTTTTCTGGGCATATGATCGGTTTGATATCGACCTAGTTCAATCATAAGTTTCTGCACAAGTTGCCTACTCAAAGGCATCTCAGGAATGCAGTTTGTGATGCAAATATGAACTCGCGGGTCCCAAGCGGCCTGTTTGGCACACGCGCGTGCTGCCACGCATCGCAGCGCAACAATATGGTGGTGAAAATAAATTAAAATGGTGAAGTAAATTTTACTATTTCCTACAATTTGCACGTGTTTCTCGTGTGCCAAACAAGCCGCTTAGGACTCGCGAGTTCAAACTTGCATCGAAATCTGCATTCCTGAGATGCCTTTGAGTAGGCAGCTTGTGCAGATCATAGGCAGAAACAAATTTTCCATCAGATTCGAAAGTTGGTGCTGGATTTTAAGAGTCAGTCCGCACACTCGAATGGGTCAAAATCAGGCCAAATCAAACCACAAAGACTGTTTTTTTCGGAAACAGGTTAATTGTATTAATTTTGGCTAAATCCCAAGCCGGTCGGTAATTTGAGGTTCTTGAATTTGCAAGCCTTCTGAGTATATATATATATATATTTATAGAGTAGGTCAAACTTCAAGTTTCTAAAACCGCCTCCCGGAGCTTTAAATCGACAAACCAAGCCCACTATAACATGCATTAACACAGTGTTCATGTTTATAAGCGTTTTTATTTGACTTTCATCCGTTCAAAAAGCCTTAATTATCGTATTCACAAAATCCTTTGTACACAACCGAAGCAGCTAGCACAGGTCCGCAACACAAACAGAGGATGGTAAGCCTGTGGTTTAATATCCATGTTTTGCAATATGAAGAGAGAGTAGGGGGGGGGGGGGGGAAAGCAACTTCCCATACATTCTCTTAAATGAAATCCAAACGATGTTCTCACAACTTGCAAAGCAATCTGTGAGGTTTTAGTCAGCGGATATGCCTCCTGCGCGTGCGCAGATGTTGCATGCTCAAACGGAACTCGGGCACTGAAGGGAAAAATTATGGCGGCCAAAGGCGGCGGATTCGGTTTTGTCCTTTCGTTTAGGTAATTGACGAATGGATCTTATTTTACACTTTTATCATGTTTTCGTGCTTTTTGCTTTTTATGAAGATAAAAGTTTACTCTTGGAGTTGTTTAGTCGCAAAGTAGAACATTAGCGCTTCGATCAATCCAGTCTGCGCTGATCGACTGTATAGAATCAGATAGAATTGTCTGAAGTTGGGTTAAAAACTGGGATCGGGTTCAAAGTACTGAACTGTGAAATGATCTTGTAACACATAACTGGATTATTGATAATAAAAGTCGCATTTTGTGCGTAGGTATTGTTTCCATTAGGTTATTAGCAGCTTTGATTGAACTTATTTCCATCGATGTTTTTGGCACATTTCTCGTAGCAATTTATTTAGACCACGCTGGAGGAAAACATGCAAACCCAGTACAGCCATAACTGTCTCATCTCATGCTATCAATTCGTTACAGAATGAGATGTAAAAAGAAACACTGACAGTATTTTTATTTATCACATGCATCAGTTCAGCGGCTTTCGTTACTTTTAGGGGACTCGCGCTATATAGGAAAAAAAAACAGAGAAAAACTGTTTTACAATAACTGAGCGAATTCTCGCGCGCTGATTGGCTAATTTTTATCGTCAATAAGAGTACAGACGGATGAAACACGTAAAGCTGACGCAATCAGCAAAAGTTTTGTCAAACTTTTTAGTGCTGCGTTCTTGATGAGGCGAGAATTGCACCACAAATCTAGTAGTCGTCAATGAGAAAATCATCTAAAATTTATGGGTTAAAACTGAAGAAACCATTGCAACCTTAGAGCGAAAAGATGAGGATGTTTATCGTGGATTCAGACCTGAAAATCGGCGGTGAGCGGGAATTTGTGCTGTCGATGAAATTAAGCTGAACCGTGTTTTAACGGATTATTTTCTGAACAGTTTTCACTGGATTAAAGGTTAGTTGAGCAATTCGAATTTATCCTTGTATTTCTGACCTATTCTTAGTATAGTTTTAACTTACAAGTCTGTGATTCTCCGAATTACAGCGATGAAATTCAGATTCTGCGGCAATCGCATCTTCCATTGACTCTAGATAGCATTTCTTTCCTTCGTTTGAAAATCAGTTTGGGCTTTTTGTTATTGTAAAAAACAAATTGACGTCAGTTTTTTATGCGTCTGTCCTCTTATTGATGATAAATTTCGTCATAACATTGTCAAAGTTTGTTGTAGATCCACTCGCCTGCGGCTCGTGAATCTACAACACTTTGACAATGTTATGACGAAATTTATCATCAATAAGAGGACAGACGCATAAAAAACTGACGTCAATTTGTTAATTTGAATGCACGCGCAAAAATGACGAGTGACAAATTTGATGACGAGCGCTTATTAGGGAGAAAAACAAATGAAAACAAAATGAATAACAGTTAAACACTCATCTACAGTATTTAGGGTTAAGCACTGGTCGATAGTGATTAGGCCTAAGAACTCATCTACACTATTTAGGGTTAAGCACTGATTCTACGACGGTTATTTTTGTTATTGTTGAGTTTAGTTATTGCTAAACTTTGTACAGTTAATTGAATTCGTCATTTTGCGAGTGAATTAATTCGTCATTTTTGCGCGTGCATTCAGACAATTTTTTTCTGTATATAGCGCGAGTCCCCTAAAAGTAACGAAAGCCAGTTCAGCGGTAGACAAAGACCAAAATTACCTCGCGGAGGTCAAGAAATAAAATCCTGAATAGTTCAAGCGCTTTGTCTCGGTGAGAATTTTATTTACGTTGAATTATCTAATTCTAGCATTCAACTTTGAAACGTTTGTCGCAAACCTGTTCTCCAAGTATAAACAAGCGAAACGTGACTGCCGTTAACAGCTCGCAGCTGATCCACTCGCCACTGCAGCAAACAAGACAGTGCGAAAACAGAAGTGTCTTCATCGATGTCGCTTCCATCGAATATTCTCTTGTCCGAAACTGACAGTACGTTCCATGAGAGATTAGCCGCTCACTGCTTACTTTCCCCAGACAAAATACACCTGAATTTTAAAAACTATTCCAAATAAGTTGATCGCTATGTCGATCCGTGTCGATCGGAAATATTTATTATTACGAACACCGCTGTCCACGTTTTGACTGGACCGCTTTGCAAGTTGTGAGAACATCGTTTCTCGGTCCCAGGCCTCGCTTCTATCCCCCCCCCCTGAGAGAGGGTGTTTACACAGTTTTGTAATCCTGTTTTGGATCTTCATAGGTAATCAAATCATCTGCATACAATAGTGAATTTATTGCTGTTCAGTCCATTTGGAAGAAAAAACGGATCAGATAGCGTGTTTTGGAATAAATACGGCAAATTGTTTATACAGAGGTTAAATAAAAGGGTATTTAAAATACATCCTTGACGTACACCTCTTGAGTATGAGAAACATCGAGTTTTGTTTTCCCAGATTCTCTGTATGGAACATGTAGAATTGCAATAAAGGCTTTTGATCAGATTGTAGAAATGTCCTCCTGTGTTGATTTTGAGCAGCTTGTAAAATAATCTCTGGTGCCAAACTGAGTCAAAAGCTCACGAAAATCTACGAAACAATCATAGACTTTTTCCTTATGGTAATGGACATATCTATCTATAGGGTCCTTAGAGTGAAAACATGGTCTGCTGTGAGATTTTGAGGTAGAAAGCCAATTTGGGAATTATGTGATATCTTGTTTTCTTTAAAATACAGGTATGATCTTTGATTTAAAATGGTGAAGGCCCTATAACCCCATTTTCCAAGGCAACTAGATACCCATATGCCTCTATAGTTTGTTGAATCACTCTTGTCACCTGATTTGTAGATTGGGGTGATAAGGCCTTGACACCAAATACAGTGGAACCCGGTTAATACGGACACCGGGCTCTCAGAAAAAACGTCACGGACACATGTTTTATCGATATAGACCAAAGCATAAATTTTTACGACAACACGTTGTTTAATTTCTTAACTGTAACTGTAACAAGTTCATCCTAAAGGAACCTCAGAACGTTTGAAAGGTCATTCACCGTTTCTGTTAGGTTTTCACTGGTAAGATAGCCACGTCCTCGGGCATTATCATAGCTTCTTTCAGTTATTTGACTTTAAGCTCCTTCTACTCGGCCTTGACCTCAGCAATATCCTCATCACTGTCATCGTCTTGTGAATTCTGAGAAGTGGATGCCGATAAACTAGAGAAAGATTCCTCCTCCCAGATAACCAGTGTCCGTAAAGCGGGGTTGACGATATATGAGAGTTTGTGACTCGGGACACAGAAAAGTGTTCATTGTCCGTATTAACCGGTGCCCGTATTAAGCGGGTAAATTTAAGAGAAAATATATGAGCTTTTCGTCGGGACAAACGAAACTGTCCGTTATATAGAGGTGTCCGTATTAAGCGGGTGTCCGTATTAAGTGGGTGTCCGTATTAAGCGGGTGTCCGTATTAAGTGGGTGTCCGTATTAAGTGGGTGTCCGTATTAAGTGGTTGTCCGTATTAAGCGGGTGTCCGTATTAAGCGGGTGTCCGTATTAAGCGGGTGTCCGTATTAAGCGGGTGTCTGTATTAGGTGGGTGTCCGTATTAAGCGGGTGTCCGTATTAAGCGGGTGTCCGTATTAAGCGGGTGTCCGTATAAGTGGGTGTCCGTATTAAGCGGGTGTCCATAGAGCGGGGTTCCACTGTATCTGGCATTTTTCCAGATTGTAAAATGAAATTAAAAAGTTTGATATAAAGAGGCGATTCAAGGCTCGCTTTGATCATTTAATTTCTTATTTTGTCAAAAAATGGCGATTTCTTATTCTTCAATTTCTTCATCGCTTGAAGTATTTCCTGCTCAGTTACCTCTTGATCTAAATAGTCAAGCGGTCTATTTTTTTTTTGCTTTTTCTAATGATAGCAGCTCATCAAAGACTTCTTGATGATGTATGGAAGTTCTCGGGTCATTGGAATGTAAGGGTTGAAAATGGTTGAGCCATGTTTCTTCCGAGATTGGGGCAGAAACATTGTCGTTGATAGTATCGTTCATCGATTTCAGACAAGTCCAAAACGACGCTTTGTCGGGATTTAATGCTAGTTCGTCGAGTTGTAGAGTGTTTCTTCCTGAAATTCTTTCCTTTTTGAGTCAAGGAGCTTTTTATAATCATTCATGAAGTTTTGTGACATTTCTCCCGTAACTCAGAGTCGATTTGATAGTTTTCGTAATTCGTGTCTTTTCCGTCGACATTCAAGGTCGAACCTGTCCATTTTTTGCTATCTTAATACGCTAACGAGATCTTTTGGTTTTATTGTTGAGGCAGATTTTTGATGTCGCAGTTAGAATGTTCACAGTATCGTCCAACGAGACGTTTACATCTTTAGTGTTTCGTTCCATGTATTCTCTGATTAGAATTTGGATTGGTTCCGTACTTAATGTGTTCCTGAATTTTAAGTACGAGGCATTTTCCCAGCAAAACCGGCGTTGCAGACTTATTAATCTATTGGTGGATTTGAGGTTGGGGTTTTGCTTGCTGGTAAGCTGGTGTTAAGGTTCAACCATGCTAGTAGTAATGTGGGCCCATATGGAGAAATTTGCCTCGTTTTGATGTGGTGACCTCGTTTGGATGGGGCCTCGTTTTGATGCAACCGGAACCGGAAATGACATCACCGGAACCGGAAATGACATCACCGGAACCGGAAGTGACGTCACCGGAAGTCACGTGGTTTAAACCGGAAGTCACGTGTTTTGGGATGGGAAACCGCTGAGCAGTCGGAAAAATGGATCGTGGGCTCGGGATGGGGCAAAACCGCTGAGAAAAAGCGGGCTCAAAGTCCAAAGTCCAATTTTTGCAGCGGGGTTACTCCTTCAGTCAAAGAAAACACAAAAAATATTTTAACAAATACTTTATTGTCATGTCAAACTTTTTCACAACAACAAGTGAGAGAAAAATGAGTCCAAACATGGGGGTCGTTTTTTACGAGAAGCTCATACAGGTTTTCATACGTGAAATGGCTTGGCTTTTGGTGTGGCCCAGAAAGTAGAGGGTTTTGCGGTGACCTTCATATGGATCTCGGAGTTCTCCCCAGAATCCTTCCAGGGCGTCCTCGTTGTCATAACAAATGCCATACCATAAAGGATTGTCTTTCCAACTGTCCTTAACATGCTGGACAAACTCCGGGTCTTCTTTCCATTCTTCATGGAAGACTTCAAGGACGGAAAGAGGAACGTGGCAGCTAGGGCATAGGTGGGTCTGGCCGTTCTGTCGACATTTGTTGGCACAGGCGACATGACAAGGTTGACCACAACACCTCAACGTGGTATAATTGGCGAGAGGTTCCAAACAGATCACACATGGTTTGGATTGAGCCATCAGGCGAATGGATCAAAGAGGGGGTTGATCAAGAGTTGAAATTCGGTGGGGGTGATGATGCCTTCTTGTTGGAGTCGGTACACTTCTTGGTAAGGGGGTGGTAACGTAAGGGTTGGACCAGGTCGAGGATTTCTTTTCGGATCTGTCCTAAACGTTGTAGGATTTGTACGGGTCCAGGACTGATCTTGTTGGCTTTGTCGTCCATTCACCACTGGTAGAAGTTTTTCAAGGTTAATAAACACAATTCGTTACGACTGAGATGTTTTTGACTGTGAAGACGAAGCAGTTCAAAATAAGAAGCTTTGAAGCGGATGTCCTCCAAGTCTTTTTCGAGGTGAGACAACAAGGCTCGTAGACGATCATTCACTTGTTGGGCTTCTGGACTGAGGACTGGATCATCCATTGGGTTTGAAAGATGGAATGGGACAGTGGTTTTTTATAGAGAAACAAAAGGGTCACGTGAGAGGGAATGGACCAATGAGAGAAAGGCCCATAATGCTTTGGGAGGGGAAGGGGTGGAGGGACCCCCCTCTCCCCTCTCTAGTTGGGGTCCATGGTGCATTGCGTGGATGAGGCTATATAGGTCGAGCGAGGCCCCAGGACGTCACTCCTAGCTTTGAGTTCGTCCTGAGTGACTTATATCAGTGGAGGAAAAGAAAAAATGGTTCAAACAAGAAAGCCCTTGGGCTCCTTAGCCAGTGCTGTGAACGTTGGAGGTGAAGAGGTATTGCGAAGGAGGGTGCAACCAGAGCGAACGGCGGTGGAACGTCAGACGAGAGTTATGCGGGAGAGACAACAAGAAACCTGGCGTCCTTTAACCCGGCGGCGCGTAGGGGCCTTTTTCGAGATGTTTTTGCGGTGCATGGTGTGGACGGAGAATGGCGAGCGTGAGGGTCGACCACATCCCGAGATCGTGCAAGCCTTGCTGGGCACCCTGGTTCGGAAGATTATTCCTTGGGTGGACCAGCATCGCGTGTGGTCCAACTTTGAATGTCGGTGGCCCATGACCCTGGAACATTTTAATGAAATGAACAATGATCTGGCCAATTATTTGCCAAGTGTACATGCGGGTCAGCAATGGCAACGAATTCGTTTGTATTTCGCGGACATGGAGCGGGTACAAGAGTAGCGGCGGCTGGAGGAGCAAGAGAGGAGGCAACGGGCCATCAGATTGAACCAAGTGCGACGTGTGTTATTTCTTTGAACTTTGAACATTTTGTTTTTTATTGTGAGTCAAGATGCATGTAAGTCAAGACCAACTATTTATGATGAACGTGCAAACTCAGTGTTGTCAGTTTTTTAAAATTTTTTAATTAAAAAAGAGTTGATGTTTTTTACAAATGGTTGTCCGTGTTCTTTGCCACGCGGGTGGGGTGCCTCTATTTACAAATTGGAAAAGCTATGTACAATTCAAAAAGTAAAAACTAAAAATTGAAAAAAAAGCTATGTGGATTGAAAAATAAAAACTAAAAAAGAAAACTATGTACAATTCCAAAAATAAAAACTAAAAATGGCTATGTACAATTACAAATGAAAGTCTTCCAGTTCCATGCGTAATTGATCAATGTTCTCGGGTAGACAGAACGTGCGATTGAATAAGGCTTGAATTTCTGCTCGGGTTTTGTCGTCCACATCCCGGGATCCCACGATAGCACTGCTTTGATGAAGGGTGGGCTTTTTAGGACCCCAAGGGACAAATTGACTGCCCGTGACCAGGGTGGCGGCATTCTCATTGACTTGGTAGTAATGGTCGGACCGGTACCATGATTGACTGGGGATATCAAACAGATAGACGGGTTTGCCTTGATCCATGGCCAATTGCACGGTCCAACCGGTGCCTCCTTTCACGCGTTTATGATCCTGTTCCAAAATGCCAAAGGCATAGAGGGTATGGGCTCTTTTGGCAATTTGATAATTGCGTTGCAGCAATTGCAGGGTTTAAAAATGACTAGGCATTCGTTTCCCTAGTTTCTCCGCTGCCTGGTGAAGATGCGGGTTGGCCAGCATGAGGACTTCCACGGTCGACGGGGTGATGAAAGTGGCTCGAGGATGGTTCGGGGGGACCAGGACTTCGACTTGCATCCCAAACTGTTTGCCCAGTTCTTCGACGAGTGCATCCGTACCTCTGGCTCCCCCGGTGTAAACCACATGGCCATAGCCCACCTGGAGTTCCAAGGCATCGAGATCTTGTTCTCCGATCATGTCAATGTTGGGGGGCATGCTTTGAGAATGACGACTCAGGAACCAAGGGACCGTCTTAAATAGGGACAACGGACCAATGGGAACACGAGAGGTTCTTAGTTGGATAGGGAAAAGCTGACCAATGGGAAGACAAGAGGTCCTTATTTGGATAGGGAAAAGCTGACCAATGGGAAGATGAGAAGTCCTTATATGGGTAGGATAAACTGACCAATGACAGCCAAGGGTCATGGGTATAAAAAAGGCATGGGCGGGTGAAAATCTTGAGCACGATGTCCGTCGATCGGAAGAGAAAGCCAAGCGTACACCCTGCGGGGAAGAAGAAAAAGAAAGACAATGTGGACTGTGATCCTGTGGTATGCGAAGTGGTGGAAGACACCCGAGCTGCGGTGGAAGACATGATGAAAGAATTGAATGACATGGTGGAGCAATCTACACCACCACCACCCTCACCTCAATTCACATTGACGACCGTGTATGATCCTCCCAGTTCGGTGGACTATATGGTATGCCCTTGCCATGACGTGCGTTTGGAGGCCCGTCAATCTCAAAAAGGATGGAAGTATGTGAAATGTCCCATGCAACCGTGTTTGCTGTTTTGTGGACAAGATCAAGCCCTGGAGTATATGAAAGCCGTGTATAGTCAACCTCATGCAGAAGTGTTGGACATGTGGTGTTGTTTGCAATGCTTTTGCCGTGAACCCGCCACGCTTCAACAGAGTCATTCGACTCAGAACCCCGATCGCTTGTTTCTGAATTGTTCCAAGAAAAAGTGTGGCTTCTTTCGGTGGGCCGATCAACCCTTGGGTCCCAAGTACTGGACTTGGTTTCATGACCAACCCCCCAAAAAAGCCGATCCACTCGCTGAACCGCCAAGCCGTGATGCTCAAGGGTATCCCAAACGTGGAGTGGACATCCCTGGCCCGCCACCTCCAGTCAGAAGGAAAGAGGACGTGGATCGGCCCCTGACAGATTATGAGAAACAATTGTTGCGAGAAATTCAAGATCTCAAGAACCGTCAAGAAATGATGGTAGCCCCAGCTCCACCACCCCCCAAGTACAGTGACAGTGTTGAGAACTGGCAGAAAGGTCTAGAGACCATCACCTGTGGACGCCTAGGTCTCTTTTAACAAAAAAATGTATTAAAAAGGAGTAGGAATAAATTTTATTTAGTGTGTCACCATGGCGTCTGTGTGGATGTGTTATGCGTGGGATTCTGTCTTGTCCCTGGTGCAATGGCAATGCCATCAAACCCTTTGCCAAGTCTTATATGACCATCAATCCGGGGCCAAAATCCCCATACCCCCATGTCCCGAGGACACGCATCCTCTCCAGATCTTTGAAGAAACCCACGTGCACCGCAACTTGTATCGATGGGTAGTGTTTGTCTTATGGTTAAAAGCTCATCCTTACGCGTGGCGATGGTATCGAATCATTCAAAAGGCGCATCCCGACACGGTTCCCACCATACCGACCTTATGGATGAATGCCAGAAAGTATGGCCCCTCGAAAGAAAAAGGTCTCCCAACCATGGTTGAATCGTTACCACGATCCTCGAGCCCCCGGCAGTTTAGGAGGCGTGCAACGGTTTGCCAAAGCCCATCGTCTCCCCTTGAAAAAAGCCCAACGGGTTTTGGAACGGGATTTGGCCTATACGTTACATAAACCACGACGTCGTCGTTTTCCCACCGTACCCGTGATCGTAGGAGGTTTAGATGATCAATGGGTGGCAGATTTAGTGGAAGTGCAACCGTTGGCCAAGTATAATCGGGGTATACGATACTTGTTGACGCTGTTGGATGTGTTGTCCAAGTACGCGTGGGTACAACCGTTGAAAGACAAAACCGGCGTCGCCTTGGTCCATGCCTTTGAGAAGATTTTGAAAGGACGACGACGTCACCCTAATCGATTGCAAACGGATCGAGGGAAAGAATTTTACAATCGGACCTTTCAACGACGGCTTGACGAGCAAGGCATCCATCATTTTTCCACCGAAGGAGATGCGAAAGCCAGTGTGGTGGAACGATTTAATCGGACCTTGAAAGAACGGTTGTACCGTTATTTTACCGCTGCTAACACCTTACGCTTTGACGATGTCTTACCCGAGTTGGTGCAAGGCTATAATGCTACCCGTCATCGAAGTATTGGTATGGCCCCTCAAGACGTGACATGGGACAACGAAGAAGCTGTGTGGAAACGATTGTATGGCCAACGATTGAAAGGCCAGAAAAAACCTAAATTCAAAGTCGGAGATCGTGTACGTCTCAATAAGATTCACCGCACCTTTGAAAAAGGCTATTTACCCGGTTGGACCGAAGAAGTGTTTGTGGTGCATCGTGTGATCCCGGGATCCGTGCCCACGTATAAGATTCACGAATGGGATGACACCCCCGTCCAAGGCACGTTTTATGAAGAGGATTTACAAAAAGTCCATGTGTCCGAGGTGTTTCGCATCGAAAAGGTACTTAAGCGACAAAAAGATCGTTGGTTGGTTAAGTGGAAAGGGTGGCCCGACAAGTACAATAGTTGGATTGCAAGCCAAGACGTGACTTCTCTCCAACCACCCAAGAGGAAAAAGACAAGGCCACCCAAAGAGACAAGCCCACCCAAAAGACGACGACGTGACTAAAAAATGACGTTCGTCCCCAACTCTTCGTTTTACGTGACGTTGATGAGTCATGCGAGTACCAAAGAGTTTCCTGGGAACAAGAGCCATCATTTCAGAAACCGATTGCCTAAACCCATCCGATTTATGGGACGAGGATGGATGGTAGGCATGGTGAGTTTATCCTTACCCACCATTCCAGTGGTAGCGGAAGAAGGGGGAGTGGGCGATTCCCATCCTCTGTTGTACGTACGATGGCACGAACGGGTGTATGCCAAAGACGATTTTGGGAACGATCGCTGGTGGCATCAACGTCGCGAACTCACTGTCTACGGCCGAGATATGAGAAAGGAGATGGCCTCGTCAACGGGATCGCACTTTTTTCATCAATTGGTGTATCGGTACCAGCAAGAACGTGCGAAACAAACCCAACCCCTCAACAAATGGGCAGAGGACAATGGCGTCAAATTGTACCCGGGTCGCATCACGGATCTCTTACGAGAAATCAAGTACCAGCCTCAAAACACCACACACTTTGAACCTCGACATATTCAATATGTCCCAGTACGCAACGAGGTGGTGGAAATCGTGGAAACGCAGATGGCCGAAACCAATGGGGATCTCGTGAAATTTGGTGAAGGGCGTACCCTCCTGACCCTCCATTTTAAAAGGGAAGTGGTGGTGTGAAGAAGACAGAAAATGTCGTTCTACGTGACGTTACCCAGTCATGCCAACCGACGTAAATTTCCCAACAACCAAGCCAATTCCTTCAAGATTCGTTTACCTCAACCGTTACAGCTCACGGGAGGTGGTTGGCAAGTGGGGTTGAGTGCCATTTCCTTACCGGATGCTCGCGTCAATTTGTACGAGTTGGTCAAAAAAAATGGGTACATCATCGCGACGTCCTGGGACCAAACGTATCCCGCCCCGGGTAAAACCGATGGAACCATGGCCGGTAGCCCAGGATCCGCGCCAACCCTCATCAATGACGTGAAAGATTTGGATTGGGTGGTGGATGGCGTGAGTTTCATGAAAGCCGCATTGCTCACTTGGAACAACGACGCAAGGAAACGGCGATTCAAGGTGGTCGGTTTGTCAACGATCAGGGCAAACACATGTACGTCAAGTTTCGTTGGGAAGGCGAGGATCTGCTCATTGACAACACGAATGTCTGCCATTGCAAAACTGACACGCCAGCCCTGTACATCTACACCAAATTAGCTCTCAAGATGGGATGGTTACGTAAAATTAGTAGTGGGTTGATTTTGGGGCCGAATTTACAGCAAGACTTCATGGGGGATCAAATCCCCAACATGACAAAACCCGTTGACAACGATTGGAACGATGTGAACGACGATCACAGCAACCCGGTCTTTTGGACGGTGCGTTCGTTTATGCCGGATTATTTACGATTGAGTATGAGTTGTAGTTGGCGTTTCACCAACTTGAATGTGGCGTTTCGGGCGGTGGTGGGTGAACCCACACGATCGTTGCACGTGTACTCCGACGTGGCAGGCAGTACGATTGTGGGTAATCGCGTGACCGATTTGTTGCGAGAAATCCAGTACAAGCGACAAGGACGAGGCACCCTGTATTTTGAACCGTTGCACATTCAATACATGTCTCTTCGTAACGAGGTGGTGGAAATGATTCACGTTCAAGTAGCTGAAACGATTGGTAGAGGAGGAGACTTGGTCAAGTTTGGTGAAGGCCATACCATTGTCACGTTACACTTCAAAAAGACATAAAAAGGGGAGGACTTGACAAAGGGAGTGTCTAATCAAAGATGCCCAAGACAAGAGTGCGTGGAAGGAGACGAAGAAGAAGAAGGCAACGAGGGGGTTTATTCCCACTCGCGGCCCTCATTCCAGCCTTGATCGCTGGAGGGAAAGCCGTGGCGTTGGGTGCCGCGGGTGGTGCGGCGAGTTACGGGGCCAAAAAAGGGTTGGAAGCCGCTTTTCGGAAAAAACGACGATGATGACGGTATAAAAAGAGACGAGTCCTGTGACACAAACCAAACGTGATCCTTGGTAACGCGTGAAGACGACAGTACGATGCGTGGGGGAAGTTTGACACGATTTCGGACAGACGAGTGGTATGATCAACAAGGCAAAGGGTTGATGATGGATCTCTTGCGTGGGGGGTTCCAAGGCCTTAAAAGCACGCGAAATCCTTTAAAATTGCCTAGTAATATCAAGAGAGGATTGGAAACGGGTTTGACACGAGGTATCAAACGCAAAGCCGAAGACGTCATTAAAAAGGAAATCACCAAACAAGCCAAGAAAGCTTTGAGCCATAAGAACGTGAAAGAAGCTGTGCGTGTGGCCAGTGCTTTGTTTCCCAAACAAACCAAACGTGCGCGTGATATTTTTGGAGTGTGAACATGGAACCCGTGCCTTCACGACCTCGACGGATTCGTAGTGATCGAGGGTTGTCTCAATGGGGAGGACGTATCCGTTTTGGAAACTCATGCGACGACAACGTGGCGGATGGTTGAGTCCCGAGGTGATGAGAGTCCCCGGGTTTGATTTGAGACAACATTTAGCACGACGACGCTATAAAAACCCCTCACGACGACGGGGTACCACCACTCGACGACGACGACGTTAAACATGCCTGACGTGAGTACGCAAACCGCCCCGGCTCATGTGCGTTCCGAAGGGACCGTCAACCCGGCGTTACGGATTTTCAAGGTGCCACCGACCGACATTAGCATCAAT